>VXBB01008361.1:75048-89760 GCA_013399915.1 Illadopsis cleaveri
TACTCTGTTGAGTAAGGTAAGGTTTGCTTTCTACAACAGCTGGGTGTTTACAGAAAACTGCAGACAACAAATCTGAGTGTAAAAAATAATGTAATATGATACTGACATGCGTTGACACTCTGCAGATGCTATTTGCATGAAAAACGCTACTGATGCGGCTAATGCCAAGGTACTTACTGAAATATCTGCAAGGTCTCTAAAGCCCCAGCGCTTCTGTGCCACTGCTCTGCTTCCTTTGAAGTCAGGGATTAGTCACTGCCTCAGCGCTCTCGTTGGCTACTCTGTGTACCTTGTTGCTATTTCCTCTGGAACTCTGTATGAACTGTTTTCCTGCGGCTATGAGGGAGGTTGGAGACCTGGCTGATGGTAACATAAACTGGGCTGGGAAGCCAGATAGTTTTTGTTCTTGGCTTCGCCTGTGTGAATTGTTGTGTGACCTTCAGTAAGTCACCGTGGTGGGTTAGCCCTGGAGTGTCTCACCGCTCCACCGCAGCATGGGGGAACAGGGAGTGAGGAAACTCAGGGATCAGGGTGAAGACAGAGAGATCACTTACCAAGCACTGTCTCGATCCAAACGTTTTCAACTAGCAGTAAATTAATTTATTTCATTGCCAATTAAAATTAGGGTAGGATGATGAGATACAGAGACAAAAAGTTAAAGCAATGTCTTTCCCCGACCTCTTCACCAGGCTCAGCTTTACTCCTCTACCTCTTTTCCCCATGAGACAGTGCAAGGGGATGGGGAATTAGGGCTGCACTCTGTAACAGAGATACTACTTCCTTCCCACATCATTCCCCTCCTGCAGCAGGAGTTCTTCACACAGAATTCAGTCCCCCATGTTACAACATGGGCTCATCTCTATGGGATGAAGAGTGTACCCCTGCTCTGACATGGACACATTCTCCTGCCCCTTCATCTCTGAACTCAGTGCCCATGATCCTGTTTTACATATCTTCTCTTTTTTTTCTCTCCCCCTCCCCGTCCTGGAGTTTTTAGCCTTTCTTACATACCCTAACTGCAGATGTTGGACACCTGCACCTGATACAGTCTTGTGCCTTCTTTTGCTTTCCTTCACTCTTCTTCATTCATTTATGATTCCATTCTTGTCTAAAATTTTTGGAAAGTACTGACAACTCTGCACCAGTGCTATTTTATCTCATGACTATTACAATTGAAATTGAAGGGAAATTTTATTTTAGTTTAGTTTAGATTTAATTTAATTTAATTTAATTTTGTTTTATTTTATTTTATTGAGAGACATGGGTACTTCTATCTCTCTAAAATGGAAGCCTTCTTCGTTTGGACAGAAGTAGTTGAAATTTATAGACTTTCCTTCAATTAGAAGTATGTCAGATCTGGAGATTTTTAGAAACAAATGTGCTGCACAACATGATTTTTCAGACACATACTTGCAGTTATTGCTTGCCTTTACAAGAACAAATTATAATGATCTTTAAGTTCCTTTATTTTCCTAGTTTTAATAACTACTTAGGTGCTTCTTGTGATAAAATGACATCCAAATGGGAGCCAGATCCAGCACTGTGGTCTGTTGCATTCCAGCTGAGCAGCCTACAACAAACTGCTTGAGGTCTTGGCAAATGTGTTTGGGCTTTGGAAGTGCAGGAAGATGTCCATGTGTGATCATAGTCCTGTTTACTCTCTTACATCCCTGTGTTCTGACTGGGGAGCAGTACTGATCTGTGAGCACCAGCTCATGTTAATTCCAAAGGAGAGACCTCAACAGGGAGCAGATGGGAGCCTGCCTCAAGCTGCAGAACTAGTTTAGTGTAGAAAATATCAACATATATAACAGTATGGAAATTGTGCAACACTGCTGGGTCATTCTCTAGACACATTGGAGACTTCTGCAGCTGAGGTACTTAATGCAGCTGTCTAGTGTATCAAACTCCTAATCAAGATATAACCTGTTTTTAAGTCTTTCAACGTCTAAGGAGTCTTAGGCACAATGGAATCTTGTTGCTGCTTGAATTTTTCATGGATAGGATAGCATCTTATCTTGATAGAGACCCTTAAAACAAAAATAATCTGAGACAACAGGAGTATACAATACCATAAATTTACTCTAAATTGGTAAAATTAATCTAGAATTTGTAAACCAATATTTATTACAGCAACAACTTGGATGTTTCTCCCAGTGGGAAGATAACAAATTTTTGCAGCAGAAAAGGGCTGAGCTGGAAACTAATGAACTTTCTCCTATTGCAGTTCTTGGCCGCTCTTTGCAGTCTTGAAAATTTTCCTAACTGGCACCAAACATGATGTGTTGGCTCACTGCTGGATATGAATGACCATTATGTGCCATGGCTGATGTAAATTAAAATTATGGTGGAGTAAAGAGTAAGCAATTGCCACTTAAGTATACTTTATATTATATATACAGTATTATAAACACTAAAGTAGTATTTCACTTTCACCAGAGATATTCTTGCTGCTGCTGCTGCTGGCTCAGAAAAATGCAATAGTCTGATCTCTGCTCTAGCAAGGTAATTTCATTACTGTAAAAACAGGCACTCTTGAGAAGAGTTGCAGGCCTCCAGGCATTAAACTTCAGGTCCTTCTGATCTGTGTGTCAAAACTTTCACTAACATCAAGGAATCCCAGATGCCCTTGTTGGAACCTACTGAATTTGCTACTAATCTCTCTCAGGAGGAATTATTCCCTGTGCTTCTTGTCCAGTCAGATTGTCATGTTCTGTTTATTTCTTGTTTCCCACTTTTCATTTCTGGCAGCTGAATTTCAAACCCCTTATATGTCCTTCTTTTCCTCTGTCTCAATTAGGTAATCATTTTCCAGATCACCTTTTGACAAAAAATTCTGCTTCTATTATAAGCATGATTTCCTCTAATTTTTTATTTTGCTCAACATTGATAAAGCTTTCCCCCAGGCTTTGGGAAAGCTTTTTTGAGTGTTATTTTATCTAGTGTGTTGACTGAATTATTATGTGTCAGTTTTGGCACAAAAGTTGCAAAATTGCATTTAAAGTTGAAGTGTAGGTGAGGCGCAGTTGGAAGGGAAACAACCTCAAGTACTGCAAATGCAATGTAGGAGAAAGTAACAAACTTGACTGAGGCACTTGGCAGATCTTTTGACTTTAGGTCTTGGCATGTATCGGGGCACCACTGGCACAGCCAAGGAGCCTCATCTCTGATAAAATTCTTGTATTACTTTATAGTGCCATATTTGAAAGAAACCTAGGTAAAAACCTGTATTGTCACACTGATGGACATTGCATGGAGCAATCATTAGTACAGCTGACAAGTGCTTTTCAGGAAACAGTATCAACAATTTTCGGACTTCTCTCTGCCTTCCCATAGGGAGTATTTTTCGTATCAGTTTTATACACTTGTCAGATGAAGAGGCTATTGGTTTCAGTAATCTTCTGCATCAGCTTCCATAACTCCAGGGCCCTATGCCTAATATTTTTCATTATGACTGAGCTTATTTCATAAAAGTCTCTTAAGTAGTAAAGGAGGAAGGACAAAATCTTTCCCACGGTCCTTAAGCTTCAAAAGTTTTCTTTGAGGGAATGCCATTGGAGATCTAAGTAGTAACTCTGAATTATTAAATTAAAGGTAAGTCTGAATTTTTTTTATAGCCTACTTAATAGTGATGAATCTGAATACAGCTAGGAAGACTTATCTCTCCTTAACACCCTGTTCTTCAAACACCTGATGTTAAAAATAAAACAAAGTGTTTATCTATTCCTTTTTTTGTTATTGTGGATATTGAGGGATCTTTTCTGGATAGAGAAAGGAGCAAACTTCCCTCTGTGGCAACTCTAAACAGTGTGAGCCGCTCAGAATCTGAGGGCATCCTGAAAACAAAGTCACTTGGTATTCTTCTGGACTTGTACTGAGAGATAAGATAAAATTTCAATTGATTTTTGGTTTGCATCTTCCCAGTTTATTTCCAGGTGCAAATGATAACTACAGTTCCAGTCTGTAAGCTGGGTTCGATTATATGGTCAGTGTCATTAGAAGTTAGTGTTGCATTTGCTGAAGTCTGAAGAGACATATTTTTTCCATTCTTACCCATTTCTCATTTTATTTCTGTTTGCAATGACTGTTTATGTTTGCCAGTATAGAAAGTTTCTGTCAAATCGCTTGGTGTCTAAATACGAAGTCTGATAGGCACTTATACAAAAGAGTTTTTACTTCTAATCACATCCATATAGTGCTAACTGGTTTTTAATTTTTTTTTAAAGAATATTTCCCTTCTTGGGAAGGGAAAGAAAAGAGAGGTGTCTTTGAGGCATTTAAAATAAAAGAAACTTGTACTTTAGGATGAATCCAAGTACAAGTCACTTTCATGATTAGAGTTTACAGAACAAAGATGACAGAATGTATCTCAAATATATTTTGTTCAGGAGCCTCTTTCCTGCTGTGTCAAACCTTTTCCCAGTTATGATAATTTTGCAGCCTTCTGTGTTTTGTTACTTAAGGATGGTCCACCTACCCCATTTGTCCTGCTTGACATGACCCTGAACTATTTCCTGTGGAGCAATAGCCAAGCTAAATGCCTGACATTGTTAAAGAAAAACCTGTAATAAAGGATTTGTGGTAAGTAATAAGAGAGAGTTTTAGATAAACTAAAAAGGAATCAACTGCAGGGAAGTAAAGTATGTGGAAAGCTGTCTACTTGAGCATGACAGTGAGGTTTCTGATGTCATCAGTTTGTTTTGCGACTTTGGACGGGACAGTGTTGGGCCTGGCAGTACCCCAGGGAAACCATACTCCCATCTCCAGAGTAGAGCACTATTAATTCTCCAGTAAGAGTAAAGAGCATCATCCTCTCATTTGTCTCTACATTTCAAATAAGGAAATAGTGTAGGCTTTCCCTTTTGTGAAATATTTTTCAGCCCTTTGAATAGAGTGGGAAATTGTTAATTTCAAACAGCTACATCTATCTTTGTAAGCCTTTACTATCAGCAGATAAATACATTTCTGGCTGCGTGCACAACAGTGTTGCTTGCAACATTAACTAGAAGAGTTTATATGTAAAAATAAGTATCTTATTATATTAATATTGATAACCACGTGATCTTCTGTATATATATGCTAAAATACCATTATTTAATTGCCAATCTTCCGTAAAAACTAGAGATACTTTTAACAAAAGTATCTACTCTTATATTGACAGGTGGTGGAAAGAGCTACATGAGAAACAGTGAGGACCTATCAGTTTGCTTAGATTGTCTTGTCCTTCCTTTACAGGCCTCAGAGGAGTCCTTGATGAGAAGAAATTGTGCTGATCCTCACTTACTGAGGCAGTGATAATACACGATCTAGGTGGGAACAAATCTCTTCCTTCATGATATTCACACTAACCCACAGTGCATCTCTCTCAGGGGAGCTTAGGAGAGAACAAGAGTTAAAGAGATTTAGTGGAACACAGTGGAACACAGTTTACTGCATTCACAGACAGTTTTTTCTGTAATCCTTTTAAAAACATGATCAAGTTCCACATTTGAACTGGCTGGAAATTTTGATAAGAGCAACTTCTGGGATGCTTTCAGTTTCTGACCTCTTTTTTCAGTTACATATCTTTTTCTTATTTCCAGTCTAATGTACTCACAGTCAATTTATCATGCTCTTCCTCCCCCACCCCTTGCCTTGTGGTTTAGGCAAAACAGTGCTCTTGAGTTGTTCACTGATAATTTCCTGTAATCTTTCTATCTTTCACTGCTAACTGTGTAACTGCAAGGAGAACTATTCCTTCTGCAAGGAAGCTCTGTTAATGAATTGGGTTTTTAAAGTTCTGAGTACTTCCCAGAGGAAGAGAAAAACTGCTTAAGGTCAAGGAAAACGTTCTCAGTGCAGTAGTTATGCCATCAGAGTTGCAGTTGTTTGCAGTCATGTTACACTTCAGCTCAATCTGTGCTCCTAAGCAGTGTGACTTACCAGCTAACAAGGTTGTTGCCATGGTACTGGTGTTGGCACGCTGACATTTTTTGAAGGCAGTGGTGAAGTTGTCTCAAAGAAGTGCTAGTCTCATCCTCTGACCTGAAAATCTGCTAGTGGCTGGAAGGCACTCAGTCAGTCTGTGGAAAACATTTAACTTTCCAGCACCATCCAGAAGGAATATGGCTGTTCTGGTCTGAGCCTGCTCCTTGGCATGAACCAATGTATGTGAAGGCAATTGGTTAATTCTTTTCGAAAACACACTCCCCATCTGGCCCACAATGCTAATGAAGCTGTTCTCATTCCTCCTCACTGTGGAAGACTGACAGGGATGTTCCTAACTCTGGAACTCCTGTGCTGCAGGTTTGAGGTGATAGCACTGTATTTCTGCAAGTGAAACATCCAGGCATGCAAGGTTAAAATACAAGTCTAGGGACATATTAGTATTTCTTTCAGCACAAAATGGAACTGTGAAACTGTGTCTGTTGGTTTCTTCCTCAGCCTTGAGTTTGTATTTGTTAATTTTAGTGAGACTATTGATAAAATTGATTCTCTGCAGATTTTTCCTTATTCATTTTGATTTTGGTTGGTTTTTGTTAGGGTTTTGTTTTTTTTTTTTTTNAGACATCCCCCTCAGGCCTGTGTTGTGACCTACTGAGTTTATAATTAGAGGCAAACCAAAATAGCACCACCAGAGAGTGCAGCAATGATATCATTAAAACCTCAACTTTTTCTAATAGAGAAAAACTGATGTTGAAAATGCCTTTAGATGGAAATTCTTGACAAGCTAGTTCACTAAAATGATCACTTACATACCTATTAAGGTTGCATTTCTTTTTGAGAATTCATCAATTTATTGTAGAAATGCTGAATAAAGATGTAATTTCTTTTCTAATGTGTCATCTAGAAGTGGACTAAGATGCCATTATCTGCCATAGTGGCAGCAAAATAAAGGGATTCTAACTTCTGAGCTCTTTTTGATACCACAATTAGTACTGCTGCAGTTTAACCCTCAACTAAGACGCCATAATTTGCTACTGAAACCGAAAAGTGAATGCCTTGTAAATACTGAGCTCTTTTCTTCATACCACAACTAGTATTGCTGCAGATTAACTGTCTAATACCTACTTTAGGTTGGTTATTGGGAATCCTGTTTTAAATAAATGGAAAAAAAAATTACCTAAAACAGGGAAAAACAACCACCTGGGAAGTGAGGTTTAATGAAGCCTTACTCTATTTCAAGTATTTACAAAAAAGGAGAAAGAGTTTATATTGGCTTCATGCAGATTTCAAGGCACCTGAAGGCCTTTTGGTGAGGATGACCACCATGAGCTATAATATCCAGCCTCCTCAGGTAGCTGGTTCAAGGCATTTTTCTTAGCTACAAGCCTGTAGTGAGCACAATGGTTGATGAAGTAACTTTAAAACCAACTCAAAGTTTCAGATTAGATTTAATAAAAATGAAGAAACTCCTCTCAGCTGTTTGTAGTTTCCATGAAAGATGGGTATAAGTGTTTATGGGACTGACCGTGGCTGCTAACCCAGCAAGACCTTTCACTTTAAATGTATAAGCAGTGTATATATTCATAGAAAATGAACTGCACAGTCTTTATCGTGCCCCAGGCTGGATATCTGAATTGTACACTTTGCAGGACAGAGATTTAATGGAGCAGGGGAGAAGTATGGCCCGTGGTTAAGGTTATCAGGAAAAGGCAGTGAACTAAGGACTAGAATGAAAGATCAGCAAAAGGACAGGATTGCAGAGAAGAAATGACATCTGAGACAGTCTCGGAATAAAAGGTCTTTGGAGGTGACACAAAAGGACTGGAAGCACCAGGGGAGAGGAGGTATTGGTTGCAAAGCAAACGAATGTGGAATGGAGATGCACAAACTTGGCTCTTACTTCTTTGATTCCTCATGCAGAGTGGTCTGTGTACAAAAATAATATCCTGTTGAATAATTTAAATCTATCAGGAAGTTATAGAATCACAGCACAATTTGGCTTGGATGGGACCTTTAAAGATCATCTCATCCAGACATTCTGCCGTGGGCCGGGACACCTAACACTAGACTAAGTTGCTCCAAGGCACTTCCAGGGATGGGACATCCACACATTGCTCTTTGTCCAACCTGTTTCAGTGCGTAAGCATCCTCATCATAAAAAATACATCCATGTATCCAATCTCAATCTACCCTCTTTCAGCTGAACACCATTGCTTGTTGTCCTGTCTCTAAAGGCCTTGGTAAAAGACTTATTTTCACCTTTCATTTAAGCCCTCTTTATATAGTGAAAGGCAGCAACACAAGGTCTCCCCAGAGCCTTGTCTTGTCTAGGAACAACTCCAACACTCTCAGCCTCACAAGGGGGTTTCAGCCCTCTGATCATTGTCACGGACCTCCTCTGGACCTGACCAAACGGGTCCACCTCTTTCTTGTCTCTCCTAAATGGATGCCCTCTAGAGGGGTATCAAGAGGGAGGCAAGATGACCAAATCTATTAAAATAATGTTGTGCCTGAGTGAGTGGAATAAAGCTAGGTGAACTTATAGAAAATAAAATCAAATTTCTGTAACAGAAATTCTGTGAAAGCATCTGTCATATCACAGTAGAAGAAAGCAAGTAAAAAATTCAGGTAAAATTTGATTTTCCAAAATGAGTTTATTCATTCTTTGTGTCAAAGAATAGCCTCTATTATTCAGTAAACAGGAATACTAGAAATTTTAGGCTTTTCTTTCTAATTAAGAAAATCTTTGTAGTAGAGTGCATAAATGAATCAAATATATGGGAAGACAGTCTTAAGAATATGAAAAGATAGTTTTAGATGATTGAAGAAGTGACATAGTGACATGCAGATAGGAAACATACTTCCTTCCTTTAATTAATGTGCACTAAATTCTTGATCTTAAAACTTCCACGCACTCAAAGGTTCAATGTTAATGCAAGCCAATCATCACTTTTTAAAAAATATAGAATCAACATGTAGTCACAAATTGCCTTAAAAATGTTTGCTTAACTTGTGTCACTTTGCCCAGTCATTTGAAGTGTTTGAGTTATTTATTTGAAGTGTCAGGTACATATAGTACCTATTCAAAAAGTCTGAATTTTGGTAGGGTTTTTTTTCATAGTGTGTTTATTTTTATTACTGTTGTTTTTGTCTTCATTTTCTGCTTACTGTGGATGATATGGATTGGGGAGTTTCTGCACTACTTCCATCTTGTTTTCTGTAACCACTGACTAGCAGTAGCACCTTCCTCTAAGCAGGAGACAGGAGAGGACTCTCTTATGTGTTAAGCACTTGGTTACATATTCCTTTTGATCAAAGGAATCTTGAGGTGAATGCACGATGTGTACCAGAACTCCCTCACTTTAAGATGAAAATAAATCTGTTTCATCTGCTTCCTATGGATCCAAACTAGAGAGTTCAGCACTAGAAATACACAATACAGTAGTTTGGGTAAGAAAATAAGGACTTTTTAGGAGGCTACTGCTATAAATGTTCACCATGTCCCCGATATCTGTTATACCTCTGGACCACAGCAGATTTCATTGAGAAATTTCCAAGTTGTAGAGTTTTACATAATATGGTTTTAGAGTGTTTGTTTTAGCAGATCAATAGAAATTGCTGAAGAGTTTATTTCTTAGCAATTCTCTGTCACTAAGAATCCCATGTCTATTGTGGACCAAATCAGCTCTGTTATCATGGGAAAAGGTAGTTCCCTCTCTGTCCACTTTCTTTTTCTTCTCAGCCCCCATATCACCCTAACTAGTCCCCTCCCCATACCGTAGGATCTCCCTGTAAGGTAGGGATCCAGCTCTAAGAGAGCTTTGCTCCACAGTGTCTGGTCCAGGGCCATGATCTGGGAGCCTGCTGTGCAGCTGATTCTGCTGGGGCCTCCTCTCTCACTTTATCACTGTTACGGTGTGCCCAAATCAAGCTATTTCTCTGTCTGCTTTACTCCCACCAGACCTGACAAAATTAACTAGCTGGAGTCTGTTTATCATATGTAGGCACTTCTCTCCCTCTTTCCAAAGGTGTTAAATATGAAAACTAGTGTCAGTTTCAGTGCCTCTGAAAAGCCCAGGCATGCTGATCCTCAGTATTGCGAACCTCCAGATTGCTGTCCACTCTGAAGGCACATAAAGAGTGCAATCCCAGAAGCTTGGTTGGAGGAAAACTCAGTTAATTATTGCTCCTTAGGATATTGAAGTGTTCCTGTCTTCCTTCTTGTATATATTTCTGAGATAAAACTCCTCCAAAGCAGACTGCAAGCGCTGATGTGGATGAGAGAAAAGGACATCCCCAATGAATGAGTTGGGGCTCTCCATCAGAGTTATTGTCAGGCCCAGAGGGTGTTTGTGACAAGTAGCTGTGCTGGCTGCACAGAAGCCTTGTGATCCAGCAGGACACCTGAGCACCCTGGCTGGGGCAGTGAGATGGTCCTGGGTGATCCCCAGGGACCCCCACTGCTCCCACCAGTCCTCCAGCCTCCACTAAGTTGTGATGTTACTGCTCAGTCTCACCCAGATCTCATTTTGTTGTAGCACAATTAGAGAATTCCACTAGTAGTTGGAAGAACATATAACAATTGTCTAAGCAAACACCAAAAATGTGCATAATCCCAAAGACAGAACTAACCCCATGTGACTAATAAATGTATATAAATAAAATGACAAACATCTAGAATTTTTAGTAAACTAGAAATCAATACTGAATTTTTATCATTAGGATTTCAACTCTTGCTATCATTGTAAGACACTTTAATAACAAAACCAGGTCATAGTGGTAAAATGTTATACGAATAGTGGTGGCATTGCAAAGTCTGACATTGGTCTGAAAACAAAATGATTTCTTACAAGCCATTTATTCCTTCTTTTCCCACTTAATCCACTTTAATTTGCATCTGAAACCCTGCAGTGCTAGCATAATCTGAAATCTTCAAAAATTTAGAGGAACTTTAGAAAGCTTGTTTTACTGCTTAGAATGTTCACAAGTCAAAGTCCGAAGAATGATGTGAGGTTTTTTACGGTTTACTACAGAAGCCATGCCTCTCTATCACCTACAAATTTTTTCAAAGTCATTAATTTTTCATATTGAATAAATTGCCAATCTTTGATGCACTGGCATACTATAAAAGTGAAGACAAAATCTGTTGGACATGCTATAGAAATAAAAACCTATTTTAGAGGCTTGTGTGCATCAGCACTTCAAAAACCATTTCTATGATGCACTATCACACATTACAAATCAACAGTTATCACTGATAATCTTTTATTAGGCAATTTCCATTTCAAAGAGTTGGTGTTAATTTTTCATCTTCTTCTTATCCCACTCCTATATCCTTCACAGAAAATAATTAAAGGACATTTATTTTGAAACAAAAGATAAGGTGACCCAGTTCTACTTTGAATAAGGCACTTCCATATACAAGTAGTCGGATAAAAATTTACTCTACAAATGAATAAAAAATATCTCTTCATCTTTTTAAAAAGTAGCTCTATTTTCATACATTCATTTTAGAATCCTGGAAACAATGGAATGTTTTGCTCCAATGTATTACATAAAGTGTGCAAGAACATTCAATCTCCAAAAGTATTTCTGGTTGTGGGGCAGATTTTTGTCTAATTTATTTTTACAATAGTGCATTTTGCTCTTCTTCATGGAGTTTTCTTCAGCTTAAATTTTGTACCATGTACCAGAAGTAAACTCTAAAACCTTCACAAAATCTCATTATATCCTATAGTCATGCCTTTTCTTCACAAGGAGGGTTATTCTTTAAAAAGTATTTATATGCTTAGCTTTTCTTAGAAGTCTCTAAGCGCAAAATTAGATATTCAAAAGTTTTCTGCTCAGTTTCATCTTAGTCTTCAGGCTCTAAAGCCTTTATCATTCTTCAGCCTCTGACTTCTCTGTAGACAGCATTCAGCAGCATGTATCCATCCTTTGCTAAAACATCTTTGGATGCTTCTTACATTAGTCTCTTCAAAAACAATCATAAAGGAAGCTAGTAGCCATCTCTCCTCAAGCAGTTCATTGGGAATAGTTTCATGTTTACCCATGAAGTGATTTGACCTCACACTTTTCATGCTGCCTTGCTTCTTAACTTACAATGTACTCTCTGTTTGGACTATTCTGGTTCACTCTTATGAAGCTGTCCCCCTCAATTCCCAGCCTACAGCAGGTGGTCCACTTGCTTCAGAGTGTTTTGGAGTAATTGTTGTGACAGCAGTTTTGTGTATGTGAGTGCACAAGCAGGTGTCTGAGATCCTTCCAAAGAATATGTTCAAATTTCAACTAATTGCTGGTATTCCTGCTTGTATTCTACTTGATATGCCTTCTGTTTAGATTATGGTTATTTCAGTCTTCCTTGCCTGAAGTTTCATTAATAACCTGTTCTATTATAGTCTTTGTTAGTTTTCACTTAGCAGAGTTACTTAGTTATAAGTAGGTCCTTTGTCACTCTTCTTGTTGCTGTCAGATATGTCTGTGAGAAACTGAAGATGAGGCTTTGTTATGCTAGCTCTGAACAATAAAGAGTCGAAATAAAGTGCCCCAAAAAGTGTGGAAAGAGAGACAGCTCACAAGCAGTTTTTGTGGTGGCTGCGACAGCTCAGGTTGCTTTTGCTGTGGTTTCTCTTGCTGTGGTTTCTCTTGGTTGGATTTGCCATCTGGCCTGTTCCTCCATTTTTCATCCTCTGAAGCACTGTGGGTGCTTGTGCACTTGTGTCAGATGGCACCATCTAATCTTGGCTCTGACTAGGTGGGAGATCTGTGGTGACATTCTCTGGCTTACAGCTATGACTTTTTACTTTATTCCTCGCAGGGCAATGGTTGTTGCTTTAGCTGCTTCTAGAATTTCTCACCCACCAGACTGTTGTTCTGCCACTACAAAACATGATGGACATTTCTCCTTGAACATATTCCTCACAAAGGGGCAACGTAGAAACACACTGTCGGGTCAGATATGTGGATGTGAAAATCTCCAGGCTGCAGTGCCAGTGAGCTGAAGTATTTTATAGTCCATTCATAGAGTAGTAAAGCCACAGCAAGTACCTCGGCAGACACAGGACAAGTCCATCTGCAGATTCAGCTCATTTCATTCAGCCGTTTCCAGAAAAGTTTACATTTTAAGTAACAACTCAGATGTGTTCCTTTTCTTTATTTAGAATGTACAGATTGGAACAGTTGATCCCTATGACAACAATTGTCATGATAGTGTGATGCAGTTGATACCCAGACCATACAGCAGAAAATGAGGACCTACAGATTCAGGTGTCCAGTGGGAGAGTATAGCGCAAATGCTGATTGAAGCTGATTTATTGGGAGGATTCATTTGTTTGTTTCTTTGTTTATAAGTAAATGAGTATCATTAAGAGTAATCAAAAGGAAGGAGCTGTTCTGTGTTTGTGTACCAATTCTTAAATGGTATTGGAAAGTAAGAGAAGAGAGCTGAATGATAAAACAGGGACATTTAAAAAAGTCATTATTTGGTTTCTTGGGAAAAATTTGCTTAGAAAAAACTGTTTAAGCCAGAAGTCATGTACTTGTTTCTACAATTTGGAAGCTGAACTGTGGTGTTACTCCTTAGTACTATCCTCTTATTTTCTGTGAGTAGGCGAATTCAAGTCACAACCGTCTGTAGTCAAAGGCTTGAATTGCACCAGGATAGGTAGCTGGGATGAGTTTCTCTGTTCTATTTTCAGAGCAAGTCGCAACATTTTCACTAGAACAATAGAGATACTAGAGAACAATGAGGCTAGAGGACTTCTATTATATATCGGCTTACAGGGAATCAAATACTGAAGCACATGTATGTGGCCCTTCAGTACCACTTCTTCCTTCTTGTACCATTGAGAGGACAGCCAAAAGTTTTCCTTGCTTTCCCCACATCCTTTCGCTTTCCCTGAGGAAGGCTTTGTGGACCATCTTTCAGTCTATTCCTACTGCTCCTTAGGCACCTTCTCCTGAAATCCACCAAGTGAAATGCAGTCTGTCTACTGAGTCTCTTAACTGGGAAAAAAATGCAATGGTTAAAAAACCTGAAGCTACACCTCAAGTGACTGAAAACAGCATGTGGCACCAAAAGATTTTTTGGTGTCTAGCTTCTGCCTGCACTAGGTGTGCAGCCACCCAGTATTAGGCACCATCCACACATAACACAGAAATTTTCCCTGCTCTGGAAAATTGCTACAGAATAACCCCAGGAAATGTGCAGATGCAACAAGCAGGAGAAAGGATATAAATCAACAGTGAAACAAAATTGGCTGGTAAAATAAGCAATGGCCAAAGCATACCATCTGCTTTTTTTGCAGAGCCTACAAATCACTAAACAATGGCTGGAGTGAGTTCAAAAGCATTTGAGGAAAGAAAAATTATGCTGCTGTGGTTTCTGAGCATATGTGAAAGAATGGATTCCAATTGTATCTGCATATTTTCCAATAATTCAGGGTATTACAATTCAAGGCTATCTTATTCAAAAGTATTTCTATTTCTGAACTAAATTTCTGATGGCCAAAGCAGCAGCTATG
Organism: Illadopsis cleaveri; assembly: GCA_013399915.1. Taxonomy (NCBI): domain Eukaryota; kingdom Metazoa; phylum Chordata; class Aves; order Passeriformes; family Timaliidae; genus Illadopsis; species Illadopsis cleaveri. Next base: position 89,496 of record VXBB01008361.1, read on the forward strand.
TTTACAATTCAGAGGCACATCTCTGCTGTCAAAGCTCCAGGAAAAGCATCTGTATTGGAAAACTTTCTATGAGCCAATGGCAATTTCTTTCTTTTCTGAAGGAGCATAACTCAAAACTGCTGTGACTTGTGATTTTGCTGCATTTCCTCAAAACACATGGAAAAATTGCTTCCTTCAAAAATGTGATCATATGTTAAATTGAAATGTTTTCTGAGAGCCACATCTTTGGAAATTTATCCCCACAGGGGTAATGTGCCTCTGCTTC
>VXBB01008361.1:93204-124354 GCA_013399915.1 Illadopsis cleaveri
TTTTTTGGTATGTGCATTTATTTTCAATGATCTTATTGTTAATAAAACACAAATTAAACTTGAGGATTTCTTTTTACTTTTTCACTTGTGTGGCTGGTCCAGTTTTTACCTCTAGCTTTTAAAAGCATAACTTATTTCTCTCACCATTAAGAATCACCTTTATTTTTTCATGACCTTCATGCAATGAAACATTAGCATTGCTCTTTTTCCAAGGATGCAGTTGTTAAACAAATGTGGCATTCAGTGGTCACCATTTCAGTTAAACTAGCCATGGTTTAAAGTTGTGATGTGACAATTTGACTGCAGTCAAGTTCCTCCACTTCCAGCTGGACATTTAAGTGTAAGACATGCCCCAAAGTATTTCAGCAGGTGGTCACAGCTCTAGAAGGACATTGGGAAACATCTTATTTGCAGGGTCCATGTACAGTCAGACACTAATACTGTGGTATGTGTACATAGTAATATGGCTCCCTTTTCCCCATTTTTCCCCATCTTGTTCTGTTAGGATTTTTATTCATGTCCAGTTAAATAAGTCAGATACTTAGCAGTACCTATAAATAAATATATCTTAGCATTGATGTCAAATTAAGATTTAAGATATGGTTTCCTTGTATACAGTGTAGTCTCCATAAACCTTTGGCACTCTACAGGGTGCTCCTTGGGGCACTGAAGGAATTGGATGTTTGTACACTGTTCTGCCATATCACATAAACACCATAAGTAAAGGGCATAAAATCTCCTTGTTCCCATTCTCTGCTACACTGATGGAGAGGAGCATCCAAGAGGTGGGTTTGGCTCCCTGGGTCTCCCTTCTTGTAATGTAAACAGGCACAGGACTTCTGGTAGTAACTTAGAATAAAATAAGTAATGGGATACAAGCTGTGCAGCTCATAGCCATGTGCCCCTAGAAGATTTGAAACATCCTCTTTCTCCTCAGAAGCAGGAGTGCAACAACCACTGTATGTTTATTAGTTTCAGGCTGGCCTGGACTGCTGCTACTTGTTCAATTGATGTTCAAGTTCAAGACCTCTGGCTATCTCAAACCCACTGTTTCATGTTCACTAAAGAAAGGAGTTTGTATGGTGCAAAGTTTGGACCAGTGAACCTCATTTGTTGTTAGTGCAACGTCTTTCAGCATTTGTGCTGAATTAAGTTTTAGATGGGTTACCAAAGAGAAAAGAAACTCACAACCCTGGATAGATGTGCATGGCTTCACAGCAGTCTGTGGGAAAAAAGGAAAGGCAAAAGGATTAGTCTGCAATATTTCACTAGTATGGTGTTAAAATTCCTCTAAGTTATGTTTTCATGATTAATGTGGTAGAATTAAAACAGTTAAAAATTTATCAGTTTCACTCAGATGTTCACTTCAGAAATGTGGTGGATTAAAAAGCTATTTTCCTTGGATTGTTTGCTACAGCTCTTTGCAGAACTTAAAACAAAGGGATGGAGAGGACCTTTCCAGTGTTCATTATTACCTTCACGACAATGAGAACCATATTGACATTACCATGTTGAAGATGTCACTCTGAAAAGGAGGCTGAGCATGATTCCCAGTGGTTCTGGATTAGGAACTGAATCTCACTTTGGGCAATAGAATTTTAACCATTGTACCATTTGACTCAGTAAGCATGTCTCTCTGTTTATCATCTTGCTTTGATAGAAACATGAGAAAAAGCTGAAAGATATTTTCAACTTGTTATTCAGATATCCTTTTTCATAGATTGGTAAATGGTTTTAGGTCTACAAGCTTCATTTTCACTCTGAATGCAATAAGAGCAAACATACAAACAAAAATTAAATTTATATTGCTTGGATTTGGGCTGTGCTAGCAATATGTAAAAATTGGCATATTTCCTGTATTTCACCTCTGAAATTTTAGAGGGAACTTCCTCTTTGATGGAAACATCTGCATTTTATGATCTGATTTGGAATAGGCATTAATTTGAAAATGTCAGTAAGATGGGGCGATTTCTTTCTATTTCTGCTGATTGAAGTCTCATTATGAGACCATAGAATGCTTTGAGTTGGAAAGGACCTTAAAGATCATCTAGTTCCAACCCACTTGCCAAGGGCAGGGACACCTTTTACTAGACCAGGTTGCTCAAAGCTCCATCTAGCCTGGCCTTTGACACGTTCAGGGATGGGGCATCCACAGCTTCTCTGGCCAACCTGTTCCAGTGCCTCACCACCCTCAGAAAGAAATTCTTCCTAATAATGAAACTTTCCCAAGATATTTTCTTCTCCATTCTTTTAACTTTGAATTAGATGCAGTTGCAGATACAGGCCAGATTGGAAACAGAAGTATGTGAGATATACAAGTAAATTCTTGCTCATAAGATTCAGATATTGCTATTTGGGTTTGATGCAATAAGAAATTTTTCCTCTTTTAAAAACTGACAAAAAAAAAAAAAAAATAGAGAGTTCCTAAATAAATCCTTTTTCTATAGCCCCTAGAAATAAATACCTGTCTCTTGACTTTATTCCTCCTCTCATTTAGTTTTCTACATGCATCTTTTTTTTATTGCTGTTATTGTCTTATTTTGCACTCGCTCTCTTTTGAGCACCTGCAATACACCATGCTCAGATTACATGTGACCATGACATTGTTTGAGGTTCATTTTTTATATGAAATTGCAAGATGATGGGGAAGTGTCATATGACTGTTGCCAATGCTGAAGAGATATTGCTTTGTAGACAATTGGATAGAAGTCTAAGCTGGTGCAAACTCTAACATGGATCTCCTCAGATATTCTCCTTACGGTGAACTCCCATTCAAAGACCAAAAGATTTTCAAAATCCAAAAATCCTGTTTTTCATTGAAAACATCAGAAGGGTCATTCTTTCAAAACAAAGCAAGCACTAACCAACACATTAGGGCAGAACAGAAGTTAAAAAGTGTCTACATAGGACTTGCAGTCCAGCTCTGTCTTGTCAGCCAAATGCTGCTGTTGCTAGCACAGCTTACCCCTGAGATGGCACATGAGGCTGAGAAGGTCCAGGTAGAAGAACAAAACCCTCTCTTTTCCCACCTCCAGGGAGTTCTGTCTGCCTTAGTCTTCTTAAAAGAATATATACATCTAAGTCAAGAGCAAAACATACTCTCTGTGATGTGCAAAATGATCACACAATTTTCTTGGGTGTTGCCTCTGATTTTTGGTATCTAGAGGGCCTGTGAATAGAGGTGTTTTTTCCACAACAGTAGGAAAAGATCAAGTACTTAGGTCTCATACAAAAAAGCTGCAAATGTTATTTGTTTTTATATGGAATTCCTTTCATAAGATATGAAAATATATCAACTTTTAATTTCTACTTTCGTTGCAGACTGATGCAGGCAAATACTCATTCAAAACATTCTATTTACTGAGATGATAGAATTATAGAATGATTTGGGTTGGAAGAGACCTCAAAGAACATCTAGTTCCAACCCTTCTGTTGTGACTTGGAGACCTTTCACTAGACACTTTCTCAAAACTCCAACAAGCATGGCCTTGAGCACTTCCAGAGATGGGGGGGCCATCTGCAACTTCTCTGGGCTACCTGTTCCAATGCTTCACCACTCCACAGTAAAGAATTTCTTCCTAGTACCTAACCTAAATTACNAAAAAAAAAAAAAAAAAAAAAAAAAAGGAAGAGAGGCATTATTATCCAAAAGAAGAAGTGTCTCCTGCTCATTACAAAGACGAATTATTTCCAAGGCAGCTAAAATGTCATTCAAGTATGGAGGAAAGTAATAAAGAAAAGTTTGGACAGAAATATTTCAATTCTTGCTTAAAACTGTTCAAATGAGACATCAGTGTACAGAAACCCCAACTGTGAACAAAATTAATGCTTTGCAGCTATACAAATTTTTAACATGCATAGGACAATAATAATATGATAGAATAGATACTCTTCATTGTAATGCTGCCAGTGACTGTTGGATCAAAGACAATGAAAAAATTTGATGATGTGTATCACATTGTGATAAGCATCTATTAATTAGCATACACTTTTGTATGCCAATGTATTCATAGATTATGCAGCTTGCAAGAGAGAAACAATGGGTCTGGAACAATGGTATGTGTTCAGGATTTGGTTTAGAATTACTGAATAAATGGTGGCCCAGAGTGCTAATCTGCATTAGAAACTTTCAAAACAATTCTCACCTATGCAATATCCTAGCTAACTGGCTTTACAGGTCAAGTAGGTCTGGTGGATTGCAAGAAATACTAATATTTTCTTCCATGATTGTATAGAACAACCTACCTGAGGCAGAAAGTGTATAGCACATGTCTGTTTCTTTTACCCTTATGTGGTTAAGGTCAGAAGACCTTCTACAGGGGAAATTCTGCAGAGTGGCAAGAATAAACTGACATCTTCTAGAAATGCAACCCATGAGGGCCTCAAAGAGACATACTTTTCTCTCTATTTCTTACTAGCTTCACTTGTGGGCTTTGCCTCACTCCAGAAGAATGCAGTGGTCTTGATACCAAAAACTGGTGAAGTTAAACTCTTTAGCATCAATGTAATATTAAGAGACAGACATTCTTTATTCATCCAGATGTACAATATGCTCTGAAATTCTGTACATGCTGAGTACAGAAAAGGCTCCTGTTTATATACTATATTTCACACATATTTTCATTGGTTTTCCTAGAATGAACATGAGATAATGATTTCTTCAAAATCATTAAAATATGTTCACTCCCCTTTGTGCACATATTCTTCTGTCCTGGAGATCTCTTTGGTGGTCTCTGGTGGTTGGTGACCCCAAAGCCATACCTGACAGCCTGATTAACTAGTTATTTCAAAGTTAGGAGAAAAGCTGGCATAAGTGGGCTGGTTGCTCTCCCATTCTTTTTCTTGGTTAATGTTTTACCTGATCCTACAGAATAAGCATTGTGTGGTTCCATGGGCTGGTGGTTTTTGAAGAATAAGCATTGTGTTAAACCACCAAGTGTGCAAACAGCTCTTCATCTGGTAACATTCTTAGAGGACTCCTGGAGACGGATGTGCCTCTGGAGCATGAAAACCTGCAGTGAAAACAAACTAGAGCCTCGCAAGGACAAACTGAAATTGGTTTTGACATGTCACATTGTAACTAAACTATTTCTACATTTTTATTCATTCATAGATGTGTATGCTTTTCACATACAAGATTTAGCACAGTCCTAGAAGAAGAAGATATGTAGCAAGATTGCTGCAGACAGGTTCCCCTTTAGGTGGTTGCAGTGTCTGGTGAGCTGGAGATACAAAGGGGCAGCTGTCTTGATTTAGTGGTCTGTTCATTCATTTTCGGTAATTGAGACAATTTGAGGTGCATATAAGATCATGGTGCACTAAGGGGTTTTTTTCTATCCTCTGATATAAATTTTTTCAGACTCTCCTGGCCTCTCCATGCCAAAGGCTGATTTCAGATATCTCAACTTAGTTTCCTTTAATTTTTAATGCTTTTCTGAAGAATTAAAATTTTAGATTCAGCAGTAACTAGAGAAACCTCTGTTAGTGATTATTGCTGTGAAAATCAGAGAGAATGACAAGCTTGAAAATTGAAAGAAGTTTGTCAGTAGTGAGTAGAGTCACTACTGGTTTGGTTTCCTCAACCAAACTATGGATCATTCCTTTAAATGTCATTGTTTCCAACAAGGTTATGCAATTTCCAATGGAGGAGCGGGAAAAAAATGTTAATAAAGATAATTTTGCAATAACAGCAGGAAGGGAGGAGAATTTTATTGGGTTTTAATCAGAGAGATTATCTATACCATATTTAAGGTATTTTCAACTTAAAGTTTTTCTGCAGGAATAGAGAAGAAAGGGTGAACATGCAGCTTTGTTTACTGCGGGTATCAGTCCAAGTCTATCACCAGAACTAACTATACTTGAAATAAATAAAACCATTTGTTACTCTAAATTAGAAGCATCAAAGAGAAAGAAATCTATTGTTCTGAGGCATTGATGAATTTGGCTCAAGGGGTCATAGCCATCAGCAGACAAAAGCTGACACATGCTGCATTGTGCTGCACGTTGTGCTCCAACAGGCATGCAAACACAATGTTGTTCACTTTGCATCACATGCTATTGGTAAAACACAACAGTTCTGAAATGTTACAGGGAACTATCTGTCCTTGTGCGCCTGTAAATGGAATTTAAAATTGTGTCACATGTGCCATTAAATGGAACTTTCAATTATGTCACCCCTACAGAGCAGCTGATAAAAAAGACCAAGGCAGGAACAATACTGGATTTTATTTTTTTAATGAATCTTAATTAAAAGTGAAACAACTATGAGTTTGGAAAAGGAGTCTTCTCTCCAGTAATGTGTCAGAGAGAAAAACACAAGGTAGGTCAGTAAACATAGGTTTTTCTAAAAAAATCTTTGCTGTGCTGGAGAGGCAATGAGAGACAGCAGTAGTGACTGTGGTAAGAATGATATGCATTGTGTAGATTAGGTTCACAGCAGAAAATTAATGACCTAAACTTGTGAGCCACTATACACATTGGGCCAAGAATATGTCATGAACTTCTTGAAAACTAGTTCAGCACAGGAGGTGTATACTCATCTCTCCTAGACCCAGCAACAAAGAATACAGCTAGAAGAGACCTCTTAAGATTATCTAGTTCATTCCCAGCCTCAGGAACTTTTCCAGAAATTTTCCTGGCATAAGGTGTTTTTTCCTAGAAGATTCTATACTCTTTCTTGCATAATATATTCCCTCTATTAACCATGCATACCATCATAGACATCTTATCTATATACAATTCAGGATTATTGTTCTTATCCTACATCTAGGAGATATAGGGAAATACCTATTAATTCTTTCATTGAAATGTAGTTTCTCGACTGAACAAATATCCCCATCATTCTTGATTCCCTCAACACCCTGAAATTTTGTTACCAATTGTTGTTGCTTTTCTCTGAAAGCTTTGCCTTAGTATAGTAGTTCCTAAACTGTGGTGCTTAGAGCAGAGTATTTCCATTAGTAAAGTTTTCACTTGTGTAGGTTCTTAGTCAGTTTGACTGCTGATAGTCCTGCTAATAACTCAAATGATGTCATATTAGAAAAGTATGAGCTGTTAAAGCCTCTTTGATCTATGAGTCATTCTATTCCCAGGTTCCCTTCCTGCAAAGCTGCTTCACAGATGTTCTTCCAGTTGTACTTGCTCAGTTCATTATTCCCACAGAAACATAGCATAGTGCACAGATTATCTCCTTGATTTGTCGAGATAATTTTGCATGACTTCTATCTGCCAAAGTGCAATCTTTTCCACTTCACACACACACAGACATATTAAGTGCACAGTCTACTCAAGGGTTCAGAATCATTAACATAAAATGCCATTTGATAATTTTTTACAGTTTAATGGTAAAGCAATAAGGACTACTCTATTATTTTTTAATCAATTCTATGTTTGGTTTATGATAGCTCCCACCAAATAGTATTTCTGCAGTGAAATTAGGGAAAGGTCCTGAGAGACAGACAAAACTCTCCCTAAATTAAGAGATATTGTATCTACTCTCTTTTATCTATCTACAAAGCTTTCAAAGACTTTTTTGCCCTTGAGGAGATTGTCTCAGAGGGCAATGCATTTTCCCTCTACTTGTAGCTTTTAGGTTAGAGAAACTGGTGTCAGGAATGCCAGAAGGGAATTGCCTAAGAGAATTGAGTATATGATATCTTGAGGTCTATTTCATCCCCATTTTCTGTGATAGAAAGGCATTGCTGGCTAGATTGTTCTTTGGCACTCTGCTATCTTTATGTAAGCCTGATGAATACAGCCTTCAGAGACTTATCCCATAAAACTCAATTATATGTGCTCCAAGAAAGAGGTGGAAAAAAGATGTACTGAGTTGTTAGGGAAAAATATATTTTGGAAAGTGGAGATATGTTATGCAGGTATATATCATTCTTAATTATGGATTGAGCCCACAGTAAAATCATAATGGAGTCTCTGCTTACATATCTTCTTTGCAGTTGTATATTTTGTGCTTCACCAATAAAAATATCTTGTCAGCTTGAACTGAACTCCTCTCTGCTCTGCTGTCATTTCCTACTTGCAAAGCCACCAACAAGTCTCAAGCACTTTGACTCTGAAGTTTTGAAACCAGGACAGTTTAAGCCAGAATCCATGGAGTAGCAGGAACCATTGGCACATCCTAGTCTCAGACCCAAGCTTGTGTCCACCTGTCTCTTAGCAGAGCAGTGTTGTGACATAACTCTGCACCACCATTTCAGAAGGAACAATGGGTGGAAAGAGAGAACTGTGAACCATACTTTAAAGAGAAATGTTTCAAGACGCATTGAAAAGAGACATAGTAATTGCTCTTGTTTGTGACTGTCAGGGTAAAGAGTATAGCGGGGATAAAATATTTTGTTTTCCATTTTAACTGCATATGATTACTTTTTGTTTATTTCAGAGTGGTTTCCAGTTCCAATAATGGTTTGTAGCCACCTAGCCTTGTTGTCATTACTATCCTGGTAGTGCAAGAGCTTAGTACCAATTAATGTACACAGTTTAGAACCTGGACTTCTGTCTTTACTAAAATTCATTTTTTTGATCAAGTATTATTTATATAATGATGCATTTTTTGTTTTAATCCAGCTCTTGCATTGTACAGGTAATGAAGTTTGACACCTTGTTTCCATGTTTTCAACTGCACAAACACATTAAGCAAGCACACATAGAAACTACATGACCCTTATTTTAAAACTCCAGGAGGCTTAGACAGAAAGATTGGATTGCACAGAAGATAGGCAGAGAAAGAAACTATAGTGCAGGGTATGCCACTTCTGAAAGCTGAGTATTTTCTAAACCGTATACTTGTCAATTCTGGTTTCTTCTTTTGGTAAGAAATACGATTTTTCTGTTTCTTCTGGGGGCAAAATGGTAATTCTTATATCTCAGTAAATGTGAATTGTAGAATATGTTATTTCCTGCTGTAACTAACAAATTACATAGTGAGCCATTTTGTTTTGACTTAGTGGGTATTCTGGCCCTGTCTTAAGAAGCTGGCTTTTTTCTGTGGTTTCCAACATATTCTTTATGGTCCAAATGGTCTGTTAATTTTTTCTATCTACCTCAATGACTGCTCTTAAGAGAAAATCTATCTGTTATACTAAAATAGGTGGGGATTTGATTCGTAAAACAATTTGTAAGCTATCATCCCTTCTTCTGTATTTGCAAACACATATACTGAAAATATATATGTGAGCATTTGAATACTTGAGATTGTCAGATCAAGTACTGGCAAATTAGTGAACTCATTGTTGATAACCTTATTCTGATTTTTTAATTAAAAGTTGCATATTTCTGCCCTTTTCTCCTTTTTTTTTCCTTCTCAAACACAAGAGTCAACAAACTCCCTCTTCCCAAATATAGAAATGTGTTGAATTCTTTTTGTAACTAGATGAAAATATTTTCTTATGACATAATGGATAACATGATCTTATTATTAATTTTTCAATAAAAGTATCAGGCTTTTCGCCACTCTTGTGCAGACAGTAATTTACTCATGAACCTCATAGGCTTGTTTGACCACAGGGAAGTACAAGTCAGTTTACCCCAAAAGTGTGTGATGCCTTTCTTGCTACTAGTGAGAGATGTAGGCTGCTGTGCTTCTAGTTTGACCTGTTACCACAAGGAATGTAACTTGCAAGAGCAGCATAACACATTAAAAATATAAAGGGTTATACCTAGGCCTATAAAAATACTCAGGGTTATACCTAGACTGGAGTCTATTCTCACTTATGCCCTTAATCAAATCATAATATAATATGAAATGCTTACATCTAGCTGACTGAAACTGTTGCTTACTGAAATATTTGCACTGCGTTTCAGACTTGAACAAGCGACACAGACTTTTTTCCAGTCTTTTGATCAGGGTATTAGACAATGTCACACTTTTTTGTCACTGTGTCAAGCCATTATGAAAGCTAGGATCTGCTGTGAGTTATCACCTCTGGAAAGACAGCACTAGCTGCATAAAACTACACCTGTAACTATGGACAAAATATCCCAGGCCTTCACTTGGTTTCTAGAACATTTGTCAGCTACTGCAAAGTTCTTAAAACTGAATAACCACCTTCAGGAATCTTGTGTGAAATGAGAACATGTTTCTGTCATTTAACTTGTATAAAGTAGGCAATTTCATAGAAGATGTGTAAATGTTTGAGAATAAATATATCACACTAGACTCTTTAGCATACAGTTTTGTGAATTCAAAATCAATCCAGGACTACATTAGATCCATTCTAGAAAATAATGCAAGTCTAAGGATATCAGACTGAGCTTTGTGTGTTAATCCCTCTCAAGCCTAGTGTCAACTGAAATTATCTTGCTAAAAAGGAGCAGTAGAGTAAGGGGTACGTGAGCGGGTCGGCGGGTGGGTGGGTGTGGAGGGGAATGTAGACATAAATATTCAGTCTGGATCAATATTAAATGAAAACTCCAATCCACTTCTGTAATCATTGAGTGGGAGATGCGATTATTCCTCCAGAATCTTACAGTAAACAAGTATGTAGTGGCTTNTTTCAAAAAAAAAAAATAGATATATTACCTACTATACTTTTTAAAGTGGACCTACTTGAAAAAAATTCTCAAAATATCATTAGAGGGCAGTACACGGAAAATGATTTGAATCCTCCTCCTAGGATGGCTATCATACAGTCATATAATAAGGCTGTTGATTATGTTCATAGTTCCACTCCAGGGTAAATACTTATTTATTTATTAACAGATAATACGAAGATTTTCTTAGCTTCCTTCCTGTGTACTTGCATGTAATGCTTCATATGCCTGAATAGAAGGCTAATGATTGTAGAGTAATAAATAATGAAATCTGAGACCTATGTAATATAAATGCAGAAGCAACAGAAATCTGAGAAAACAGAATGCTATGGCTAAAAAATGAAATTTCTGATCATAAGAAATGCACCCAGCAACTCAGGGAATATATGAAAGCTCTGTATTAGTCTATCTGCTTGCAGAGGGGACCTTGCCAAGGAAGGAAGTTCTGACATGTTGCTTCTGATCAGAAACAGTCTGATTACATTGGAATGGTGTTGTTGAGCCCTGTGTTTATCTGTTTATACAAATATTTATTCTTTACACTATGTTATCATAACAAATTCCAAACTGTTTTAGTTTAGAAAAATTAACTGAGGGAAAAAATTGCTTCATTTTTATCACATTGTAATAGTTTAAGGGAATGGTTGAACACAACTGTAATTCATACCTTTAAATATTTATCGATCTTGGGCTCTACAGCTTGGATGATATTTAGTTTAATCAGCTTATATTTGACTTTATTTTAGGAGCAAATGTCTTGGGTCAAATCCACCTTTATTCATGAAAGGTATTGAACTCTATCATTTAAATCAATGAATACTACAAGCGCTGATTTTAACAAGATGTAATGAATCGTACTTTCAAGTGTTCAGCCCATTTTAAGGTTTAGCTCATAATGTGATTAATCACATAGGCATGACAGGCAGGGTTTGAACTTTAACATTCTTGCTTGCATAGCAAAATATGCCCCAATGGTAACGAAAAAAACACCCAGGATCTTTTGAGGCTATAAAGTGTCTTCCTGACCTCCAACCTGTTTGTTGTTCTAGTGATCTTACTGTAGATGAAGAAGAGGGAGTGGACTGTTCACATACAGAAGTAGCCAAGCTCTGTTTTCTCATTTGCAAAGACTGTATGTTGCACTAGGGACAAGCTGCCCAGGTCTTCAGACAAGAACAATGTAGCTACACTGGAGTTTACAGACTGTAAACAATAATGTTATAGGAAGGTGAGATGGGACTGGCTTACAGGCAGAAAAATATCTGTTTGTGCTAAGGCAGCTAAAGGAAAAATGGAAATTACAACATCCTTGCAGACAATGTAAAGACACTTTTATTTTCATGATTGAGGGGCAACATAGCCGAGAAGAAAGTTGCATTTCTGTATGAAATACCAGCTGAGGGTCAGTGGTTAGGACACACCCAGAACATATCTTGTTTTCTGGCTGTGCGCTGAGGCAAGAGTTTCCCCAAGAGATGTGTCACAGAGAAGAAATACCTCTGCTGAAATATCACAGGATAAAGAAGCATAAATTCACCTCATTAGTGTCTGTCCAAAAGTCTACCAAATTTCTCTAGCTGAATCATTTCAATGTTGTGCAATTCTCTGCTGTAACAACCATCTCCATGCATTGAAAGTGTCTACATTTCTAGCCCTCTCTATGCAGCTCTCTATTAACCGGTACTGCAACTTTTTTCTTCAAAGCATCACACAAATAAATTATTCAGATGAATGATACCCCAACTTTTTACATACTTCTCTCTGTTCATAAAGTTTTATTAAGTAAACACTTTCTTTGGCTTTCACATATTTATAGTTATTCATATCTGCCTGTAGCAGTGGCACACCTGTGACTAAATAGAAGAAGATATCAAACCTTTACAGAAAAGAAAACAAGAAACATACTTTACCAATTTGATGTTGATAATAAGGTTCAATTATTTTACCAAAATGAAAAAGTAATTTCTAGAGCTGATAATATAGTGATATATACAGTCACTTTCAATAATTGCTAATATATGTATTCAAGCTAGTATTATTTATTCACTGAAAATTTAAAATGCATTTGCTGTAATTGTCTATTAAAAAAAGAAAAAAACCCAATACCAACAGCCCCCACTTCCCTCCCCAGATTCTCAACTTATTGTGGGTCCAGTGAATTTCGTTTTCTTTACAAATTGTGGCTTAATTATCATGACTGGAAGACAATGCCTGACTTGAGACAGAAGCCTTGGAGAGCAGCAAGACTCTGGGCATTTTAGTACTAATGAGTAAGACAGCCTTGGGCTTGTTTTTTCTGCCACTCACCTTGAGACCATAAGTCCAAGAAACAAAACCATGGGACATTCCTAAACCGACTGGATAAAATATTTGCTATTCCCAGATCAAAGTAATGTGCTCTCAACAATTTCACCTATTCAATTTGTATCTATCACATTAACAGATACACAACTCCAGTGAGAAAAAAAAGGGCTGAATATACTCAAATATGTATAAATAATTAAAATTCAACCCAGGGAATACTACATGAACAAAGACAGAATCATTTTTTGCTGTTAGCCATCTCGCCTGAGTCCAATGAACACATTTTACAAAACCCTAAAGCTTTTGTTAATGAATTACAGATAAGAGACCTCAAATCAACCATGGATATTTTGTGTTTTCTTTCTTTTTAGGGACCAATCACAAGGGAAATGTAGGCAGACTCTGAATCACTAGAACAACGTGGGCATGCCAAAGAGTGGTAATACAAGGGAGCTCAAGATTGCAGATGTGCTTTGCTGCTGTGTTGATACGCAGGATACATAGGCACACAAGATGAGAGAGATTTTTATATCCCCTCTTCTCCTTATCCACCTGAAAGCAATAATGAAAGTATGATAAGTATTCACAAACATTCATCTGGGACGCCTTCTGGGATCTGTGTAATTCTATTCCACAGGACCTAATCCACAACTACTTTAGCTTCTTCCTCTAATAGTTTCCTGCACAAGGAAACACTGTTGTACCTTTGCTGTACAGTTAACACATAATGTCATTTTGACACAGAAATTAGATGTTACCACATCAGCCTCTTTGAGGTAGTGATCTGGTAGGCTTTCATACAGCACACATTGTACAAAATCTAGAGGACTGCAGTTTTCATGAAATGTAATAACAACGGGCATTGCTGTCTTCCAAGCACAGCTGGAAGAGATAATGGAGGTGATGCTCTGGACTGGTATTGGACAAATACCAGTTTTGGACAGCAGGAATCCCTGTCTCACTGAATACTGAATAGGCTGTATAGTCATGCTTCTTACCTTTTTCTTTCTCAAAGACTTTATTCAATGCTTTAGCAGGAGAGAGATACAGACAATAAAATATTATTCTGGGAGGGTTTCCAAAATGTAGGAGATGAATTTCTAATTCCTAGACTATGATGCAGGGGGGAAGATGCTGCTTCTGTTTCTGTCTGTCTTCTACACTGACCTGTTCAGGAGAGGTTTAGGGTTCTTAACTGGAAAGAGATATATTCATCAGCTTAGTAGCCTGGGGAACAGGACAGGACATATATTGTATATTTTTACACTTGTGTTTACCTATTAGCTAGCTCTTCTAGTTCCTCTTTGGGAAAAAGTATCTGCACAAAAAGTCTAAATGCTGTAAGGCTAATTCCCCTACCTGAAAGCAAAGTTTTTGCAGTGCTCAAAACTGTGGCACCAGAGTGATTTTATGACATTGCATGCTAAATATGACAGCGAGAGCAGAGCAGCTGATACCATTCTACACAGAGGTTTGATTAAGCATCTGTTGAAATTAATATCCTTTTACTTACTCTTATAGGCATTTGATCCTACTGAATATTTGATTTTCAGGTAAGGAATTTTTCTTACCTACTTCAGAAAACATAGAACTAAAAAGAAGGCTTAAAAATAGTTCTGATAGAGATTTTATACAGGGATGGTATTTCTGCTGGCATCAGAAGCAGTTACAAAGAACAGGTAAAAGTTCATGACCTTCACAGGCCTGTAATGACTTTGGAAACACTGCTTTTGGTGATTTCAAAAATTTTCAAGGTGTGATACTTGAGACTGGATTTTCAGCAGCTTCTGAAGACCAAGATGCCGTTTGAAGTGTCAAGTATATCTGTCAAGAATTAACAAGCCAACTTTTAAACTCATTTCTGAAAGAAATAAATTAATTTTTTCAGGAGACATAGAAAAATTAGGTTCTTTAGCAAAGCACTTATGAGGAAGCACATGAACATAAGGTATGCATATAGATATGATGGGATAGCCCCACCACCACCATACTGTGTTATCCAGATCCCAATTCAATATATGAAGAAGAGAGCTACAAGAATTATTCAGTTCTTTCATGCCTCAGTATTTTTCAACCACTTTCCCCTAAGTTAAAATCAAATCCTTTGTAACTCATCTGCAAAGTATAAATATTGTGGGAAGCAATTTCGAAGTAGAAAGACACCTTTTTCACAATACTCCATGCTGCAAAAGCAGTAACCAAATCTAAAATAGATTTCTTTTCCTCTTTGGCTTAGCCATGTGAGGAAGTACAAAAAAATAAAGCGACTACAAAACAATGTCCTATATATTTATAGGCTGGCTATATATAGTCCAGCTGCAAATGTTGAAGTTCAGTTTCTACAGTTCTTTTTTTCTTACATTTTGAAGGCTGAGATAAGCAACAGTGTTTTTATGTAGACCTCTAATGCCACTCCTGTTAGATGAAAGACAGAGAATTCAATGGAGAAGTTAATATATAAAGAAGATTTGACTTCTTCCATTAACTGAATATCTTCTCTACAGAGGTGCTTCTCTTTTTGTAAGATCAGCATTTCTCGACGCTGTTCTTTCTCTTTCAATAATCCTTATGTATCTTTCCCCTTCAAATAACTGAAATCAATATTGTCAGATCAACTGCTTCCTAAATTCCCTTCAGTGAAGAGGAGTGATAGAATGCTATGGAATAGTAATTAAATCCTAAAATTTGAACTTTTTTTCTCCTCATGACAAACAAATTTTAGGCATAATATTCCTTTTGGAAAGGTGAATAAAAATGTTGCATAAAAATTGTTGACCAGCTGTCAATTAAAAAGTGATTCAAGGACCCTAGTTCCTCCAACCTCCATTGCCTTCTTTTTTTTTAAAATTAAATCAGTCTGCAATTGAATGCTGTTAGGTATAAAACTCAAGCTACTATTATAGCTTGAGTAAAGCTATGTAAAGAGGAGAAGAAACCTTTATATGTCTCACCCTTGATGAAACTATCACTTTCGATAAAAACCTATATATGTTTCAATTTAAAATAGAATTGCTCCATCATCCAGCTAATTCAGTCATGTAAAAAGTCTTCATCTAAAATCTAAGCAAAAAGATCTTTTTCAGTATTTATTTATCTAGATGGTTTTCTGGAAGAGTCTGTCTATTTGCTCACTGGCTAGGGAAGTAGTCACCTCAGCAGGGGTATTCCTACCACATGACTCATATCCTCGAAGCAGGAAAAAGAAAAATATGCTGTATTTTACTGCAATTTTTTTGTATTCAGCTGCCATTTTTGTTTGTTTTATTTATTTACAGTAGGGCCTTGATGGAACAGCAGTAAGATTGTCAGGGGTGACATGCATCCTCTTAGAGATAAAATCTGGAAGTGTTTATACAGAGAAAAAAATCCACTGTTGAAATCAATGAGTTTGAAATGCTTTGATGAAATGACCCGGTATTTTGCTTCATTGAGTGATAAATTTTATTTTTGTGCTCTTGTCACATGAAACTCTATTTTAATATTTGAGAAAAAATTTTATGATTGGGTAAAAATGATAACGATTATTTACTGAAAAGACAACTCTACTTAAGAGTCTAGTACAGATTTTTAAAACCCAAATGTATTAAATGGTTGTCACTTCTTAACATCATTGTGTTGACTTCATCAAAGAAATTAATTCAATTTTTAGATAGGACATCTGCTGAAGGGGAAGAAAAAAAGATTTGAATCTCTCCCAAACACAAATCAACCCAAATATGTACTATCTTTGAATATAGTTCTTACTCATTTTTGCAGTTCTAACATCAGGTTTACAGGTCTGTAGTGTCACTTATCTTCCCAGGAACCTTCATACTGTATTAGCCATTTGCCAGCTGTCTGGTGTTGACATAGCCTTTAGCAAGAGGTTATATATTCTGCAGTTAGCAATTCAGCTACTTCATATTGAAATGCATTAATAAAAACTGGCTGATATTTCCTCCTTTATTTTTTTTTACTATATCCTCTTTTACTGCAAACACAATATAGGATAGATATTCAAACTGTTCATCTTTTTCTTCTTTATGGGGTACTTGGTGAAAGATGTAAGATCAGGACTCAAGGCTTTGAGGTCTTTATCATATCTACTACTTGATTGTATAGATGTTTTCCCTTCTAGTAGCCATATTCTCATGTCATTTGTTTTTGGGAATGCCCAGGACTAAAATCTTACATGTAATGATCAGCTAAGCACCCAGCTCATGTCTGTATCTGCCCAGAACTGATTTTAAGTATTTTTTCTACCTTTTTCTCACCATCATGGCCAATTCCATTAGACATTTTTGCAACTTGCTATATAATTTCTCTCCTTCTCTCACTACTCTTTTCAAACCAAAGGTGTTGCTACTTTGTCCACAAATTCACTTCTTTAATAATCTTAGGAGATGGAAGTCTCTCCTAGCATGTGAGAGAGCATGCTATAGATCTCTTCTGTGTGATAAAATTTTAAATCCCACTGAGCACGATCCCTAATTGCCAGAATTAGGGTAAGGTTTTTTCAATTACTCTTACTGTTGAACAGAATAATTAAATAGCCACCGCAAAGCTCTTCAGACTAATGGCTGAGGAAGTCATTTGGGACTTGGAAACCTGGATTCCAGTCTCTGTACTAATGAATGTTTAAAGTTCATTCTATTATTTCAGAAAACCCTTTAGGTTAGTGGCTAAAGCGTAGAGCTAGGAGATGCACCTTAAAACCTATCAAGTAGAAGGAGATATTGACCCTATTTGTTCTGCAACATGGGCTTGTGCTTAGCAGGTGAAACATTGCATGGGCACTCCTGCATCTCGTTTGTTCTTCATCTCCTCTCCACTTTTGCGCAGAGCGGTGATGAATTCTGTGCCCCAGCAAACAATTTGGATGTGGGATCTATCTTGGATACTGTATGGTAGTATCTGACTTCCCTGAAGTGCCATCATCCCTCACGCAGCAGCTGCATGCTGGCTAGCTTAGGTGTTGCTTCTCTATTTTACAGTTAGGTGATTAACCCTTCAAGTATATTAGGTAAAATTTCAAGTTGTAATCAGCAGGTAAAGGGTCCCTATTACATTAGTAGCTAAATACCCAAGAACAGTTACAGTCCTGAGAAATGCAACATTTACAACTACTGCTGATGTGGTACACAACTTTTGAACCTCTAATTCAGGTCACAGAGGTCAAGTGATGCTCTATGGAGCAAGGTCTGTATTCATGAGTGAGGATTTTCACTGGTTAACACTTTTAAGTACACATCATTTATAAAGGTGTATAAAATAACAGAGTTCATAATTTTACTAAGTGATTGTCAAGATATACTCAGGTATACCAAGATATACACAGTGTAAACCATGATTAAGAAATCCATCTACTAGGAAATTTTCTGGAAGCAGAAACTTACAGTATGCAAGCTACTGAGCAGCTGTCCATAAGAGGCAAAGCCTGAAATGAGAAAGTTGTTCTAGGACATGTAATACTTGCCTACCTTAAACGATCACCTTTTCAAATTAAATTCTAAAATTAAGAAAATACAGTTACAAAGATAACAAAGATTGCAAACTAATCCTAATTTGGATTCTCTTCTAATGGTTCCTTCTTTTGCCGGTGGTCCTGTGTGCTTCACTGATCTTTTATAATTTCTCAAGTATCTGGATTACTATTACATCTTTATCCCAGTTTGATCATACATTAGTGATCCTTTGGCTCACTGAAATGAACTAAGAGAAGATGAGCAATTTAGTGGCTAAAAATCACTCCTTAAACACTTCACTCTTGAGATATACCAGGCATGCAGGGATTCAGAGGAAATTAAGATGATGAAAAAGGATTTTTTATCAAGTTATAAAAATGCTGATATTCTCCTTTCCAAACAAGAATAATTTTACTTATATTATTGTAAAATGTGAATCTTTACCTCCATGGTCAACTGGAAATGCTATTGCAAATAAACATTATTCCTACATGCAGGAGCTGTGGGGAAAAAATGCAAACAGTTATTTCATGTTTATTTTAGAGTTAAGTGCCTGTTGTTTTTCTGATCTCATTCTTTCATATTCTGAGATTCATTAGTGATCTCATTCTTTCATATTCTTTCAGTTTGTCAAAATAAGCAGGATTCTTTTTAGTAAAATAGATTTAAATAGATGACTTTAGCATAAGAAATTTCTAGAATTACACAAAATTGTTATCAAGTAATTCTATTCCTGGAGCTTCCTAGAAACCAACTATTCAAACCAAAACTAAGGTTTGCTTCCTGTAAAAAGTACACACAGTCTTATGCTTTGAATCTCCTTGCCTGTTTCGCTCATGAACAAGTTCACACAACAAATATATTTATGCAATCTTTTTACATGGAAATACAAGAGTACCATAGCAGCTGGACAAACTCAGTAATATTGTACAGAGTTCTTCAAATTTCTCTTTGAAAGTTCTTCTCATCTAGCATGGCATTTTGTGTCCACTGTGATATTGTTACTAAGAAATTACTCTCCAGTTTTCCAAGGCAACTGATTTCATTATTAAATGCCTGTTTTCATATACTTTCTTTCTTCCTGAATTAGCCTAATTCCAGTAATCTATTTTTAATGTATCTTATTGATATTAATTCAGAAAAACTCTTTTCATTCAGGGGAATCACCTGAAATTGCATTTTCACTATGACACTATTTTCCTCAGGCCTGGAATATTTTTCTTCTGTCTTCTATTGAAAAATAAAGTCTTGTAATAGAAATAAGAAAGAATACCAAATCTGTTAGCAAAATAGTAATTGGCTTCGTTTTCAGAATCCCTAAGCCCCTGATATAATTGTCAGTTTGGCAAAATATATCAGTCAAGAAGTTCCAAAATATCTGTCACACCACCTCCAAGAGTTTAACATAACTTGCAGAGTACCTGGGTCGTATCCTTCACAGGTATAACAGAAACAAATCTGTCCCCTTGACTGCAGTGCTATGAGACAAGTACTTTTAGAAAAAATATGAACTTTCACAAGTCTCCAGAAAAGTAAACTGGTTTAATCTTTGCTCATGCCTTAACAGGATAGAGGATGTTAAGAGTGACCTCATCATTACTAATCCTGTGTTTTTTGCTTGGACTCTGGAGATAAGCTTTGTTTCAACAAACGACATAAAACTAGGAGCCATAGCAAATTACCGCTTTAATGTAGCAATAAATGAGGAATTTTTAAGGTTCTTTTACAACGCCACCTGAGGTAGGAATATTAGACATCACTGCAGTTAACCCAGGGAACAGCTTCAGTATGCTGTCAGATAAAGATGTATAATAAAAAATAGGATGAAGAATAACAAGAAAAACTTAATAACTTTGAAGACACTGCAGTAGTGTTGTGCTTTGAAATGCCATCCTGGAAATTTCTTCTCAAGAAGGGTGTTTCAGCTCTAAAGGTGGCTAAGAAATGGATAACTTCTACTGGCCAGGTATAGAGAATATTTTTGAAAGAAAAAACTACATGGACTTCCCACTTCTTAACTTTTTTGGGTGGCCTTCTCTTGCAAAACACAGTGTTATAAAAATAGGGTTTTTTTTAAATAAAAGAGCCCAAAAATAAAATGCAACAAGAACAAAAGGAATAAGACTTGTGTCCTCTTTCCCTTATCAGAAAAGTTAGCAGCAAATAAATGAAACATTAGAAACAGGATTATTAAAAAATTATAATTGGATTCTTTTTATTTTTTTCTAAAACGTGAACCTTTACAAATTGGCGAGTCTGATCTCTAAAGTCAGAGAGATTAGGAGGTGGACGGGGCATCCATTTAGATTTATAACTAGTGTTTCAAATAAGAGGCCATGGAAGAGGGATTAAAGCTATTATCTCATATCAATCACCGCCAAAAGTACTACAGGGCACACCTGAGACCAGACAGGTCTGCACAGCCTGTCAGCCAGCTGCATACTGGAGATGCACTGGAAAGGGGCTCCTATCACAAGCAAAGCTGCATCCTTGCTCCACATTGACTCATCCAGCCACACCAATCACCAGGCTTCTGTCACCCATAGCATTTAAAGTCAGGTTGAACACATCCCCTAGCAAGGGCAATGGATGTTCCCCTTATCTACTGCCAAGTCCTGAGCCCTATCCATACACCAAATTTCTGATTAGCTCCCATCAGGGATACGATGCTCTCCTAAACTTGGGGTCTGGCCACTGCCTTCTCCTCACAGATTACGAAGAGGGGCAGTCCTGGTGCTCACAGGCTTCATCTATTTTCTGTAGCTGAGAGAAAGGACATGTCAGCCTTCTCCAACATCTGCTGAGGACCTATATCAAGCTTGTCAAAATGACAAGGTATTTTCACTAGTAGGACTATTCTTAAAAGAGCAAGTACTTTATACTGGTAAGACAGTTTTCACTGCTCAGGACTTAGGCTAAAATGATATTTGTATTCTACACAGATAAAATGTGTTCCCATAATTTAACACTGGCATTTAATTACTGACATTCTTGCATTTTAAGAAATTCAGATATGGTGACACTCAAATTGAGACAATTGTTTTTTGTACACGTATTGTATTTCTGGCCAAAACATCTGGCCAAACCTCTCTTTCTTTTAGCCACACTTTTCAAACCCTGCGTCTGACTTTTTTTAAAACATCTGCTGTCACATCTACTTAGGAATTGCAGCTTTTTTTTATCCCTCATTACAATTCTTTCCACCTCACATAGTTCATCCCTATAGTTCCACTACTAGTTCACAGTGACTGCTGTCTTGTTTTCACTTCTAGCTCTGTTGCCATGAGTCACTTTTATACTACAGATCAGAGAGCAGTAAGCAATATTGCACTACTTGAACGGCTTTTACTTGCTTACAAAGAAATTGTTTATGAGCATACAAGGGGGCATTTTCATGCGAGCTTACCCTTTGCATCATAATAAACAGAAATTACACTCTTCCCTCCAGTGTATGACTGTGGAATCACTTCCAGTGGTTTAACATCCAACTTCCCAGCCTGCCTGCAGCCCCATTATTACATGATTACACATGTAGATACAACATATTGGCAGAGTTTATGCCTACCAAAAGTGTCCACCCTTCTGCAGATGTAAATCACTACATTTCATTAGAAAATGACACCTATAATTGTATGTCTCTTTTATTAATGCCTCCTGTATTTCAGTTATTGTAGATCTATCATCCTCACCTAGAATCTGCAATTACATTTGCCACTGTCTTCTCAGACAGTTTTCAAAAGTAAGCTTTCGGACTATGTCTACAAAATATATGTTTACTTGTGGAAGGAGACACTTCTGTAGAAACACATGAGCAAATATTAGCTGGCATATACAGCTGTGCAATACATATCTGTATACATATCTGGCACACATATTTGTGCAAATACATGCCTGTAGAAACAAAAGCATTACACTCAGAACAGTTGAACTAGAGTAGAAGCAGTAAAACTGAATAGTTCATTTTCCACAGAGTAATTAGGTAATTTAGGTTCACATCAAAATAGGTCTAAGAATTCTTTTTAATCCCTGATGAAACCAGAAACTGAAAGAGGTTTTGTGGTTGCAAATAAAAAGAAATAGATAAACACAAGATTTCATAGTAGGTGTCATTATTCTCTTCCTTCTTCAGTAATCCTGCTAGACTAAGCCACCCAGGACCTTGCAAACTTCTGCATTTTTTTGGGAAATCCAGCCCCACAAGGCAGCATGAAGTGCCAAGACATTCTTGTGCCATCTTTTTGGTATTATTGTGCATTGGATAGATAGCTATTCATCAGTGCAGGAGCAGAAAGGACAGTGTTCACTTGCAAGTCTTAGCAGCCAGACCTTGAAGGCCTGAATGCATTCTTTGATTTTTCCTGTTTAACATTAATTTAACAGCCTCATAAGGGTTTATGCAAAACCCTCTGTTCTAATTCCCTCATACCCAGAAGGGAACATGAAAAGGGCATGACATGGAAGAACGGCTTAACAGCTCTTTGTTTGAGAAAGCAGAGATGGGTTATTGATTTATTTTTGTGAATAAACATAGACAAGCTTTTTATAATGTGGGTTTTTTTCATTAATGCCACATTTCACACTGTAAATAAAATTTATGCATATTTCAGTCAAATACAAAGCATTTTTTTCTTTTTCTGTTATGCAAAACATGTTCATAACGCACAATTCATAAAGGTCCTGGTGAAGCTGAAAAAAATTGTCAAAGGTGAAGTGGCTCCTCAGAGTAAATAAAGAGTGCATACAGACACTTAAAATTATTTTAAACTAGCAGCCATATAGCAGCTCCATCTCTTGGAAAAACTATCCTGTCAGTTATGTTGCATGCGCATGAGAAGGGCAGCAGGGCAAAAAGTCATCCAAACTAACATATGTATATTAGATGAAATACAAATGAATTTGATGGCATTAGCTTGTAGTGAATCCTCCTCTTCCCACACTACTAACAGGAGAGATGAAATGTTGAATTTAACATGCAAGAATAACAGTTACTACAGACTGGCATGTTTTAAAGTATAAGCAATCTTTGAATGTCAGATTAAACTCCCAGAGACTGTCAGAAATTTCTAGCAGAAACTATACAAGCCTCAAAAATTCAGGGAAATTCTGAAAGTAGCTTTAGGATCTGGAGTTCAAAGTGTGTGCTTCCCTGAACATTGAAATGCTGATACTGCACTGAAGCAGACATAGAAGCCTGATCATGAGAAAGTCTGGAAATGGCCAGCTGGCTCCTGTGGCTCCTCCAAAGGGGACAGCACTAGAGCTGCAGTTTGGTGAAGATAGCCACACTGCCTTTGGAGAGGAGCCTGTTAAAGGGCCTCGCTGCACCTCCTGAGGTGGCGGGGGGAGGAGGAGGGGAGTTTGTTCCTGTTCCTATTCTGATGAGAGTGACTGATTTTTGTCTGGACAAGTGTTTTGCATACTTTCCTGCTCAGCGACCCAATGAATCATCTCAAATTTTATGAGTAGACAATGGTAAGGTGAGAAGATTGGTTGCCTCTTCCCTCAGCTTGATTTTTAGGACCTGCTCTCTGAGATGGAGTTCATCCAGGCTGGCAGAAAAGAACTTTTTCTTCACTACTCTGTTTAAGTGAAGAGCACCCAGATACACATACTTTACATTTAAGAGGCGAACACAACGGCTGATGGTATTTAAAGGAAAATGTTATGGTCCTACCCCATCTGGAGAGAGTTCTGAACAGAACCATTGGTTAAGTGTTGGGTTTTTGATTGTGTCCCTGTCCTCTGCTCACACTTCTGAGTAGCTGAAGCTCTGCACACTGGGTTGCTAAACCCTGTAAATCACATCTCCAAACTCCAGAGTGGGGATCAAGGGCCTAGAAACAAGGTACAGGGAGGTGCATATGGATGTTGCCTCCCCACCATCAGAGAACGACTTGCTGAGTACTGGTGTTCTCAAAGAGACTTTTCATTGCCGAGTAGTGTGTAACGCCTCGATGAGTTGTTGCTCTCAACATTGCCACTTGCTCTGCTGTTCCCTGAGAAAGTACAGGAAGATCTCTTATCTATGTGTCTTGATCATTCTGCAGTAATGATCACAAAGGAGAAAATGGATTCCTACTATCAGGGGTTTCTACTCCAGAGGATAGGCTTCTGTCAGACAAAAAAAGCTAGTTTTATTCAGATCAGCTTGAACACTGATAAATTTTCAAGATTAGTAAAATTTTCTGAGAAAGAACTTTCAGGTCATACTTTGTAACAGTAGCAGCAGAGATTTCATAATTAAAACAGGAATATCTTTTCCACTTTGAACTTGGTTTTGATGTTCTGAAAAGATAAAAGAATCTAAAATACTGGTCAGGGTGAAGAGACCACACTGTCCACATATTTTGCATATTTGCACCAGACTGCTCTAACGTAGAATATATTTTGAATGTGTGAAGATGTACAGAACAATAATCTTTAAAAACTAGTTTTTCTGTTGAGAAATTTTCTGGTTATCCAAACTTTTGAAAGCAGTCTACTGTGTTATACATATTTTTAAATGTCACTTTGTTAATGCAAGAGCTACTAATCTCATACATTGGGTTTCAGAGATATCTTTTATCCATCTGGAAGGAACTGATTTTAATTCTAAAGAAATTCTATTTTCTGAATAGGGTAGGATTTCACGTGAAAAGTTGTTGTGGTTTAACCCCAGCCAGCCAATAAGTCCCAGGCAGCTGCTTGCTCACTTCCCCACCAGAGAGATTAGGAAGAGACTGGGAAGGGTAAAAGCCAAAATACTCATGGGCTGAGATAAACTGTCTATAGACAGTTTAATAGGGAAAACAAAATCCATGCACACAAGCAAAGCAAGACAAGGAATTATTCCCCTGTTTCCCATGGGCAGGCAGATGTCCAGTCATATCCAGGAGTGCAGGGCCCCATCATGTCTTCCCATGCTTAGGAAGACAAATGCCATCACTCCAAATGTTCCCCTCTTCCTCTTTCTTCCCCTCAGCTTTTTGTACTGAGCATGGTGCCACATGGTCTGGAACATCCCTTTGGACAGCTAGGGCCACCTGTCCCAGCTGTGTCTCCTCCCAACCTCCCATAGACTCCCAACCTCCTCACCAGCGGGGAAGTACAAACAGCAGAAAAGGCCTTGGCTTTGAGTAAGCGCAGCTCAGCAATAAAAAAAACACCTCTGTGTTATCAACCCTGTGTTCAGCACAGGTCCAAAACACAGCAACTGTGAAGAAAACTAACTCTTCTCTAGCTGAAACCAGCACAAAAGTCCTAAGCCCTTTCACTTTAATATTAGTTTCAATAACTAAAACGGTCTAGTCTTTTCCTCAAAAACACAGCAAACTTTTAGTTGAGTAATATTGAAGTAAGGGATAAGGTAGAGAAGTGAGAAGAATTATACTTCAGGGAATGCAAATTTTATAAAACTTTCCATAAATTTCTGGAATATCACTTCAAATAGTTGTTTAGTTTTACAGCGTATCCAGACAGAGACAGCTGGAAGCAGAGGCTGTTCAAGTAACTCCCTACTTTGATAAATGCTTCCGTCTTCTACCACCTCACCCAGAAGTGCTCTCAAGTAACATAAGTGTCCTGTTTCCTCTGCAGCAGGGAAGGTGAGAAGAAGGGGTAATGTGAAAGGCAGAGGAGCGGAGAAAAGGAAGTGCTGCAGAGGAATGTAGGAAGGAAAGAAATGTTCTTCCCTCAGCAAATGCCTTGCTCCTCTTCCCAAACTCACTTCTCAAACCAGTCATCTCATAAATTAGAAAAATAAGCACACAATACAATCAAGTGTATATTGAGTAGGAAGTGTAACTACAGGTAACATAAAATTGAACATTTGCTTTCATCTTTTCCCTACTTCCATTTGTTCTGCAAGTGCATAAACTTTCCAGCTTGTTAAGAAATTATTTCTGCAAGCAGGACCAAAACATACATTGATATTTCTGTATACTATGAGCACACACAAAAAACTTCAGGTGTGATGATGACAGCAATAAACTAACAGACTTTTGTGACAAGAGATTTGAATGTGCTGTGGAAATTGCAGTCTTTCAGAACATCAGGATTGCAGAAACAAATAAAAAATCTCCCAGTAAACACAGAGAAACAACCCTACATTTTATATATGTTTTGAATTGTGAGGGCTACTGACTGGAAGCACTTACCATTAATTTGAAAGCACTCTTACACACCTGATTAGAGCATCGTCCATCTTTCACATTTTACAGCCTAATAGGGGAACCTGTTATTAAGTAACCTTGAAGGAACCTTCCAAATAGAACAAAGATAATGCAAATCTATAGCAATTCTGTTCTTAAATCTAAATGAAGCACTCATGATAAAGAACCTGTGGAAAAAAAAAAAAAACAAACCCAAACCTTATTTTTAAAATATGGGCAAATTTAATTATGTAGAACCAACTGCTACATGAATCACAAATGATATATTTTATTGAGAGAAAAAGCATGGCTAACACTCACCTTTGCAAGGTATAATCTTATATTTAGATGTAAGTGCTGTTTCACTGGATTTGACAGGTCAAAATGCTGCAAAAACTATATTCTGTACAGTTAAAATTAAATTCTTACACTTGATAATCCCATTCACACTAAAAGTCCCTCTGTATTCTTGCATAGGTTGAGATAGAAAAAACTGCATTAAGTTAGCATTTCAGTAATTGTACTGTTATCTGAGTTCTGTTACAAAACTGCAATTTGAAAGAATAATAAAAGGCAGTCTGATTAAACATAATTTAAGTCACCTGCTGACTACCTGTATCAGCTGGCTAAAACAGTATTGATGTTGATACATTTAGCTAGCTAAGAAATTCTTTAAACATGGCAGTATCCCTTGATAATGACAAAAAAGCAGAGGCAAGAAAGGAAGTCATTAGGTTTGTGTGACCTTCAATAGTATAAAAAAATCCAAAAAAGATGGGAAAGTGAATTAAGTTAAGAAATACTTTTACCAGGTATTTTTTGGACCACATTTAATATTTTCAATATATATTAAAAAAATAGTAAAAAAAAAACCAAACTCCATCCCTTAATGCCCCTTAACTGGAGGAAGGGCACACAGTAATTCTAGATGTTTCTTAAACTGTATCCCTGTGAATGAAGACATCCCCACTCTTGAAAACTTTCATTAGTATTTCAGAGCTGTTGTCAATCCAGTGTCCTTATGTGCCACATCCTACATACCCCAGATTACAAATGAAGGTTTTAAACTGGAGTGAACTTGCATTTTCATTGGTAGTCTTGCTGGAGAAGCAGAAAAAAGTGCAAATTAGTCAAATGGTACAAAATTGAAAGTAGAAACAGCAAAGCACGCATCCTCCTAATACAAAGTTGCATTATCTGTATGGAGTCATAGTATTTTCCTTGTCCCATTAATGTGCAACGTTATCAAAAGGTCTTTGAAATAAGAATATGTTCAGCAGAGGTGGTATTCCAGTTAGGGTATATAATTCCATGACACCAGACTTTGGTGGGTGAATGTTAGAGGTGCCTGGTGGGTAAAAGCCCTGCCAGATGGTTTGAAAAAGGTAATTTACACACATGGTTCATATGGTTAGTTTCCACGCCCGTCATCTCAGCAGCTATACCGCAGTCATTTGGTATGGTCTCAAAAGCATTTTTATTGCCGTATAGATTCCCTTGAATGATCTTATATTACCCTATTGCTGCTGGTGTTACCTCTGTTTTTATTAATGTGACTCTGCTTTCACTGAATGGCACCTCTCAGTGTAATATTGAGCTCTGCAATGCATAGTGGTGGTTGTTGTTGTTGTTGTCGTTGTTTTAAGTGGACAAAGTATTTTCCTTTACAGCTTTCTAAAAAAACCCAGGTGCTGCAAAGAATATGCTGTGAGAATGGAATTCCCTAGGCTTTTTCTTTCATCTATTTAATTTCCTTTTATTTACTGTCTTTCTATATTTTTGACCTTATTATGAGAGCAGGATTCTCAGTTATTTTAACAGGAGTTTGGCATTAGTAGGGGCAATAGGGTAAAAGCCAATGTAGCTTTCTAATATATTTTATTGTAGTCTGCAGATGTTGTATCTCCACTGGATGTTGCTATGTGAACTTTTCAAATGACCAGCCAATACATGTCACTTCAAATATTTCATAGTGGTTTTTATCTCCTCAAAAATCTAATTTTTCTTGTCTCTGTTGTGTTTCCTGTCCTGTTGTTAATACAGTTTTGCTCAATACTGCTCGGCATTATTTATCTTCTTGCAATTAGAGAGGCTAGGAAAAAAATCTGGATTTTGAGTATCTCTATAAATCATAATTATCAAGTGAGATCTGCAGTAACTTGTTGTCTCTTACTTTATATTAAGGTGGGCATGCACACGTATGTAGATACACTCATGTAAAACCTTTTTGGCACAGCAGAAACAGGCCCTATGACAATCAGTTAGAGCAGCTCCACGCAGTATACAATGAAAAGGTAGGAAAAAAATCTGCTTTATCCCAAACAGATAATGTTTCTTTCATACGTGTTCACTGTTACCATGTTAGCATGATTTAGCAGTTCTGAGCTGATACACTAATTAATGTGTGGTAAGAAAGAATTTAACAATTCAGTTCACATGAAGGATAGGGGGTTTTTTGTGAAAACAAATACATTCATTCTTGAAAATGAACTTCAAAATTATTTAGCAATGGAAGATGGAACAAATAGCTAATTTCTGTTCTGATTAATCATGCCACAGAAGGGAAGGTTTACCTATTTAGCTCTGGAAATGCAAACTCCACAATTCTTAGTTTATAGCTTGAAATTGTGATAAGATATCCCATACTGCACAATGAAACTACAGTGAAACGCTGGCTGATCAGTTTTCTAACAAGCTGTGTGATGAGCATGACCTCTTGTGTCAGACACGGGAATATTCATTTTTTATTCACTCAATGAAACAACCAAGCAAGCAGGCTAAATATCCAGAAGCTTCTAACATCACTGTCCTTGCATTTCAATAAATAAACAGGATAGCAGGAGTAGAGGTATAACATTTGGGACACGTGACTTCTACATATGAATTAGAAAAATATATGCAATCATTTCCCCATAGAACAAAGATATCAGATATTTTAGAATAACAAGACTTTATTATGATTTTTTTTTCTTCATCACAATTCTAATATAAGCTTCCATGATCAGAGTAGATGAAGTTACAGGAGAGAGCCTTGGTGACTTCTAAATAAAACATGGAGATTTACAAATTTCTTAAAAGGCTTTTCAAGACGAACTAGGTCATGAGAATTTATTTCCTGGTAAAATTAAAGCTTAAAGGAAAGTACCTTTAAGCAAAATTAAACACAAAGAATAACCAGAAAAGGAAACAGGAAACCTTGGCTATCTAATTTTTAACCAGTTCACAAAACATGCATTTTGAAAGCATACTTCAGAAAGACTTTTATTTACAGAATAGTAGAAGTCCAGGTTCCCTGGGATTTTAATTTTCAGATTCTTGAGATTCATGTGTGTTTCAAAACACAAGCAAAATGGCACCAGCAAGACAGAATTACAACACCCTGTTTTTTCAAAGGAAATGGAGTATCTGAAGTTGGGTTAAACAGCCTATTCATTCTTAAAAATAAAAACACCTTTTATCTTGGCCATTGGTGCTCAGGGAAAATTAGTGCAATATTGAGCATGCAGATACACTTTCGTGTAACTTAAAGACTAAAGTATTTTATCATTCATGCAATGAAGTGTGTGTGGATTTTTATTCAAAACTTGGTTGTAAGACAAATTTTATTTATCACAATACATTATGATTTTGTGTACCATATATATTCCCACTCACAATATACACTTATGAGTGCTTTTTTAAAAATAACATACCATGTAAACATAAATTAATTTTGGTCTGTCTCCAAATAATTTATCTATATTGTAAACCATGATATTTACTATATTAGCGAGGGTCATTTCATTGTGTGGGTGATACGTGTGCTTGCTTTAAAAGCTACATCTTGATTAGTAATTAACTATTTAAAATTTTATAACAGAGCATATTTTAAAACTTTGTTAATGACACTGTCTCACTCATCTTTCTAACCTATAACTCAGATGAGTTAAGGGTTTCAAAGGAAATTGAATGTCACAGGAGACACAGAAATTACAAGGGTGCAGGCTGTTATCCTAGAAAGGCTTGGCGGATTTTGTCTTTAACATTGCTGAGAGATTAAAGACGCAAAGAAATCTTCTACACTATCAAATATTGACTGGGGGGAAAAAAGAAAAGAAGAAACGTCCTCTTATAGTCTTACCTAGTTGAGAGGAATGACACAGCTGTAACAAGGCAAATCACTTCTCATTTTCATAATTCTTTCCTGAAAGAATCTTTCTTTAAATAAATGCAGAAAGGAGAATTTACCTGGTGCAGACATTGCTCTGCCTAATGGAGCTGCCGGAGCGGATTACTCAGTGGGGGCTTGGGAGGCAAAGAAAGGGGAAAAGGCAAAATGGCAGCAGAAAACTGTGGCTGGACTGTTCAGGACTGTGCCGGCAGTGCACGGCAGGGAGCCGGAGTCGGAGGGGAGCTACCTAGTGACACCGCTCCCGTTTCACGGTGCAGCTCCTACCGACCCGGAGGAGATCTCCAGCCCCCGAACCCCCCCTGGCTGCCGCTGGCCTCACGCCCCGGCTGCGCCTCTCCCTTCTCCGGCTGAGGGAAGAAGGAGCAGCTGGCAGAAGCCGCGCGTCCCCCCACCCATCCTTCGTGACAGGCCCGGGATGTGCCGGGGAGGGCTCCCCGCTCAGCGCCGCGGCCCCTTCCAGCTGCCCGCGGCCCGGGGCGACGGGCGGGGAGCGAGCCCGACGCTGTGTTTTGCAGGGCGGCGGCGGCGGCGGCGCTGCTGGACAGCTCCGGAGCGCG
>VXBB01008361.1:136245-148097 GCA_013399915.1 Illadopsis cleaveri
TCCAGAGATATTAGAAAAACAAGTTGCTTTCAGAACAGAGCATCTTTTACCTGAGAGCTGCTGTAAACCAGACAGATTTGATGTAGCTGTAACATTCAAATAATTATTGGGCAGCAAAAAGACCTTTGTGTACTAAGACGTAGGCTAAGACAATTATTTTCCCTGGGGAAGCAGGTGCACTCCTAATTAGTTGTGATCAAGTAAAACGGTATTTTATGTATTATGAAGTAGAAGTAAATCACAGAATCACAGAATAATTAGGTTGGAAAAGATTTCCAAGATCATCAAGTCCAACCCAACCCTAAACTCCACTAAACCATGGCACCAAGTGCCACATCAAGTCCTTTCTTAAACATATCTAGGGATTGTGAATCCTCCTGTAAAGAAACTTGTGCTTATGTTTGTTTAACCTGACATTGAAAACTACCCTACTTAAAGATATTTTAAGTTGACCTTTGAAGCAGTTTGAAGACTTCATGTGCTATATGGTTTAGCCAGAAGGCCACTTTAGGCCTTCAAGAGGAAAAGATATTAAGTACATACCTTCTTTATTGCTGCTCCTTCAAAATTTTACTTGCCAGGATGTTGAATAACACCAAATGCCTCTAAACACATGGAGTTAGTGTGTAACTATGTTTATTAGGATTTCTGAATACACAAGTTCTTTTAACTGCTTTTCCTTCTACACAATATATTTTCCCTTATTTTAATAGTCAGACTTTAGGAAAATACTTGGATTTTATGGTTTTATATTTGTAGCTGTTTTTAACATACACTTGAATGAAATTCTTGGTTAAACTGTGTTTCTAAGATAGTAAAAATGCTTACAGGGACTTGATGATTCCTGTGCTGCTGATGTGTACTCACCAACTGTCATTTAAATAAAAATGTAATCAGTTAAAACAAACCCCCAGCATTCAAACTTTCTCACATACCTGAAGTATTTGTATAATAAGTAAACACTAAAGGAGGAACTGAGTAGATTTTTCTGTATGTGATGTGTTGATACCCATCATTTCCTAAAAACAATTTACTATTTTAGAGTCACTGTTGCGCACCTTTGGCAAAACAAATGAGTTAGCTCATCTTATTTAGCCTCAGATTCAGTGTTTCTTCTTTAACTTCTGTCTCCCCTGCAAAAATATTGCCAGTTTCTTCAGAAAATATATCTTTCTTTTTTTTTTTAAAATTGCTTCCAGTTTTCCTAGTAGTAATGAAGTTGATCATCCCTGAAGAGAGTGAGGCTTCTCTTGCAGTGGCAGATGGCAGTCATTTTGGGAGATGGTGTTTTCTTCATGCAGTGATCCATAGAACAAATTATTTTTAGTACTGAAAGAAGAAAAACAAATCCTAAATGAAGAATCATAAAATAATTATTTTAAATTATAACATAAATATATTGAAATGTAGATCTCTTACCAGTGACTTTTGCATCTGCAAGAAGAATGTAGAATTCATTCTGTGTTCTTCATATACAAAGTTTTGGAACTGCTGCTCCAGTACAAAGCTAAAATCATCCCTTAATTTAATATTAATGTTTCCATCCTTGTACTACAAAGTTCAGTGTAGTAGTTAGAGCAGACCTAAAAGACAAGAAGAAATTTTTGAAGAGCTTGTTGCTGTTGTTGTTGGAGATTATTTTATTATCATGGTTGTTTGTCCTATGTGGCTGTTTTTTTAAATTTGTGAAAGTAAACCTAAGCAATCCATTTACTTTGCAGTTTTCCCTTTTAGATGGTAATAAAGCTGGCACAGCTTTTGTGCACTCTTTTAGTAGGGAGAGTGGTCCAGAGCAGGCCATCAAAAGCACAGGGCAGTACAAGTTGGCAGCTGATGGAAGCTAAACTCAGAACAAGATGTGCTGTGGCTGGGTTTCTTAAGGACTGGCTATATCCAAATAACCTTTCTCAGTCCTTAAAAAGGCTCCAGATCCCTCAGCACTTTGTGGCCTCCTCTGGACCTTCTCCAGTAGCTGCCTGTCTCTGTTGTACTGAGGAGCCCAGAACAGGACACAGCATTCCAGATACGGCCTCCCTAGGACCAAGTAGATGGGCAGGACCACCTCACTATGGACCTGCTGGCCACAGTCTTCTGATGGACCCTAGGACATCACTGGCCCACCTGGCCACAAGGGCGCTGCCGTGGTCAACTTGTGATTCACCAAGACTCCCCGATCCTTCTCCAGAGAGCTGCTCTCCAGTAGGGTCAGCCACCAGCCTGTGCTGGTACTTGGGGTTATTGCCCCCCAGGTGCAACACCCTACACTTGCCTCACTAAGTTTCCAACTGGCCAACTCTCCAGCCTATCAAGGTCTCACTGAATGGCAGCACAGCCTTCAGGTATATCAGCCACTCCCCCAGTTTTGTTCCTTCCTTATTATTCTTCTTGCACTTCAGTGATGTTACGAGCTTTGTTAAATCATGCTGCTTTTGTATGTGCCTGGAGGACATTATTGATTCTCAAAGTCAGGCACAAGAGTTTTTGGAAACTTCTGATGCTGGATGAAAGTCTTCTACATTTGGTAACTTAAGGAGCTTATTTTGATTGTTTTAAGCAGCCCAGGAGGTAGTATCTGAAGCACTGGTGTAATGAAATAACTATTAAATTAAGACTATTGTTAAAATGAAGGAATACCTTCCTTAGACATTGACAAGTAGAAACTCCTGTTTCAGTCAAGTCAGTTGAGTCACATAGTGGTTATTCTGCTGAATATCTCAAATGAATATAGTCACCCTGAGTGGTGGACTTTTATTTGTGGAGCTGTGATTTGTTCAAAGTTTAATAAAAATTCATGTAACTAAATATCTCTCTGTTGATTACAGATCTGAGGAAGCTCAGCTGTGATTGTTCAAGCAAGACTCCATACAGAATTATACTAGGAAATTGTCTTGTGAAATATCTATTTAATAATGAAAGTGAAAAAAAAAAAGTTTTTGTATTAATTCTGCTTGCAATTTATTATTAATAGTAAGCTCATTATCTAATTGCTTTGATTATTTAAATATATTTATAAGCTTTTGATGACTTCTTAGCTCAATCCATAATTATGCTTTTCTTAGGGGATTCTTCTCTGTATCGTTGGGAAAGGATCCTAATATCTTGGAATGTCTTTTCTATTTTTTTTTTCCATTGTAGTCCTTGGATTTCGATTCCTAATACTATTACCTGCATAGAAAGTAATGACATTATCCAGGATATCTCACCTTCTTTGGGTGCCTAGACCACATCTATGTATATGGAGAGACCTATATGAAACAAAATTATGTATGTCCCAGCAATTGTTAGTGCTATAATGTTCTTTTGGCATTGTAGGCTGTTGGGGGGGAGGAGGGGGTGTTAAGCTATTTCATGGTTTGAGATGAAGAGTACGGCTAAAAATCTGTACAGTACCATTTAAGTATATAGAGGAATGCTTCTGAATATCTTTAGAGAGAGAAAGCTAAAAGGAATACTGTCGGCATGTGGATTAAACCAGAAGGGAAATATGGGTAGGTGGAATTTAACTTTGTGTGCTTATGCAGAATTTAACCCTATGTTATTCATTGATTCTAAATTCCTTTTTTTCTAAAAAATCTCCGTTTTTTAAAATAGTGATCTGAGGGATAGATATTTTAAAAAGACACAGAAAATCTGGTAAGAGCATTGTTTAACACACATCTGTTTTTTGGAATGGTTGTGGTTACTTGTGACCTGTCAGAGTAACCAAGATATACTGTTTAGATGTATTTTAATGTGAAATTTTTGGTACTGCACTTCTGAAAATATAATTCACAAAGATCATTAATGCTCTGAGCCTTTTTTCCTCATCCCTTCCTGAGATGATAACATTTAAATGCACTATTTGAGAGAAGTATTTTGAGCCTGTTTAGCCACCCGGATACATTAACGTGAAATTTGCTTTACATACATGCTTTATTTATAGCAAAATATTAATCATTATAAAAAACTAATTTTGCACAGAGATGTCAAATTTAAATATGCTGCACAAAAAAAAATATCTTTGTGCTGAAACTAAGTACCAGACTTTTAAAATCTTCTGTTTGAACTGGGATGGTTATATTTGGAAGGGGAATATGTGTGTGTATGCATGTGTACGTGTATAAGTAATAAAGCAGTCTGGCTTCCCCATTTGAATGAACTAAGCATGTTTCATTTGGTAGATAGCTAGACCTTGTGGATCCATTTCTAGTGACCTACTAGAAAGTTTGGTTTTAATTCTGGATGTGGGAAACATTTCTGGGAAATATAAGGTAGCCAATCCCTCTTGTCATTTTGTGAAAAAAAGTATTATTTGCTTTCTGTGCTTTGCATGTGCAGAAGGAGTTTGATGCCTTGTGACTTTACACATGTATTAAGCCCACTAACATCTGATCTAGGGCGCTATACTTAGGATGAGGAGTGCAGCAGCTTCCAGGAATTGCTGTAAGCTCTCCAAGGTCAACAGGCATTTGGGTAACTTACAGACCATTTGATTACATACCTTCCAATGGCGTAGGAAAGTAATTTCCATCTCCTGTGGTAAACTTTAGCACAGGGTAAACTGTGCTAAAGGCTTCAGATAGCAATCTCCTATCATGAGTTGGAAATGGTTTTAAATAATTTTTACTTAATGAGATGCTGTGGGACAGTAACTTGGCTTTTTGGAATAGTGAGACAAAAAGAGTATCTTTTCGTCTACCATGTTTTTCTTTTTTTTTTTTTTNGTATTAATGTATTACAGTATTACAGCAGGGTAGTTACACAGTTCTCAGATTTGTTTTTTTGCCTGTGAAGGCATTTTTAAAACATGAATCGTTTCTTTTTTCTTTGCATTCACCAACATTTAGAAAATTAGCTTCTCTCCTTTTGTTTCTCTCCTTCAGGGAGTCTCTGATCCGATTTGTCATTGTGTGCTATCTGTCTGTTTAGAATGCTTTTCTGGTTTTTTTTCTTCTGGTGTTGTATGAATGTAACTGTGTAACACACAAGTGTTATATAAATATACCCATATCCATCTATAAATATGTGTTATATTTATTTTTATGTTTTTAAAGTGGGGCATTACAAATATCAAGTTTATTTGAAGTTAAAGATTGATTCTATGTCTTGCATTCACATACAACATGCTAGAAATACATAATTCCTGGTGAAAATAATTACAGAATTTTTCACAGGAAGTGGAGACATAGTAAAAGTATATGAGAGTTCTGTATTTGGAGAACCTTGCAGTATACTGGTGAAGTACTTGCATTAGATTTTAACTCTGAATAATTACAAAAAATTTGAAAATGATGAATAGGCATAACATATGTGACCTTAACTGAAGTTTGTCCTTCTCTTTGAAGTGCAGGACTCAAATCTACAGGAAGGTTTGATCACTCTTTTATTA
Organism: Illadopsis cleaveri; assembly: GCA_013399915.1. Lineage (NCBI taxonomy): Eukaryota > Metazoa > Chordata > Aves > Passeriformes > Timaliidae > Illadopsis > Illadopsis cleaveri. The sequence goes on from VXBB01008361.1 coordinate 141,614, forward strand.
CATTCTCTTTTTATTGCTAGCATCATTCTCCACTCAGATGAGGAGTAGTATCTTGCAATTAATGCATGGTTATTACAGCCAGATTGACTGAAATCAGCCAAATGTGTGCATACATACCCTTTGAATTGTGTTCTTCTCCCTTCATTTATGTTCCTCACTTTCTGGAGTGGAAATGTACACAGCCAAGCACACAGGCATGCACAAATACCTCTATATCTTCCAAATTAGTGAAGTTTGCATTAAGTAGGTTGCATAATTGCAAGTATATAAAATGTACATGAAATCCTGTCCTAATTTCTGTGTCCTTTTTTTATGTCTGAACTTAATTGTTATTCACAACATGTGGTTGAGGCTGTTCATGTTCTGGAATGTTTGATATCCATCATGGTTTGAATCTAGGCAAAGAACTGTAATGAAGTCATCCTCATAAATGTGATTTTGAAATGTTAATATTGTTATGAAATAGAAATGTTTTTACTGGATCTGTGTCTTTATGACTTCTGGTGTTTTCTGCCTTTCATGTTTCTACCTCCTAAATCTCATTATATGACAGCTTAAGATATTATTGCTTTGAAGTATTAGTTTTCTTAGAAGAAATTGTCACAGCTAAGGTCACGGGAGGTTGACGTCTTCTGTGTCCATAAGCATAACCCATTCCACTGAGAACTGCAGAGAAATTTCTCTCTGTATTGCATGTTAGGATTTCTTCTGCTGACAGGTGACTATGTTATCAAGTATGTATTCCATAATGACATCTCAATGTTTTTAAAAAATTCACTCATAAAATAACATTATCTGCTATGAAAATGGCAAGATCAAAATTTAATGCCCGTGTTTAACTCAACATTCTTCTATTCTCATCTTTTAAATTGAATCAGTACTGAAGGTATAATTTTTCTTGAATTGCTTTTCTGCATATTGAATTCTTTTTGAAATCTATGAGAAGTGTATGGAAAAAGGGAGGAGAAAAAACCATTGCTTTTCTCAGCAGATTTTGAAACTTTGTAGCACTGCCATTTTGACATGTATTTGATATGTATCTTCAAATTGAAATATTTAAAGCTGTTATAAATTTATTCTTTTCTTTGTAAACCCACACAGCATTTGAGAGATCTGATATTATCTATATTTTTTTCAGTCATGCTGGTTACTATTAATCTATATTCTGGGTGTTCTAAATATCTAGATTTTTTCATGACTGATGTAACACTTCTATCCTCTGACTGACAGCATTTGCAGGCTAATCACAAGAACCAAATGCACTGGAGCTTTACAGTACTTTGAAAGTTTGGCCCTTCATACCAAATAGTGCATTTGCTAAGTGCAAACCTGCACTGTTTTGGTTACACAAACATACAGACAGAGAGAAATTGGCCTTCCAGTATTAATTCACGTATCTAGTGTCTGTGGCTTGCAGAGTGGCCACAGCTAAAAGACACTGTACGTGCTCATGGTGCATACATTGAATTTATGGAGTGTTTCTTTAGCTTAATTCAACATGTATGACTTTGTTTTCAAAAATATTGCAGTGGAGATAAGGACTATATGTAAATGTGGTGAATTGACCTTGGCCAGCTGTCAGACTTCCACCTAGCCATGCTTTTGCTCTCCCTCTTTAACAGCAGAAGGAGAGAATATAAGATGAAAAAGTTTGTGAGTTGAAATAAAGATGGAGAGATCCCTTACCAGTTACTGGCACTGGCAAAACAGGCATAACGTAGGGAAAATTAATTTACTTTATTGACATTTTAAAGCAGAATAGGATGGCAAGAAATATGCTGCCTCACCCCTCTGTCCTCAGGTTCAACATCTTCATTCCCAGTTCCGGTATGTTTTCCTCCATAAGTGGTGCAAAGGGGCATGGGGAATGGCAGTCTGTCCACCACGGTTCCTCCCTGTCACTTCTTTCTCCTCACACTTTTTGTGTGCAGCTGTGTGGGTCCTCTCCATGGTCTTCAGCCCTTTAGGGTAAATCTGCTCCAGCATGGGATTTACATGTGCATTATTTCTTCCAAGGAGAATCTGCTGCAGTGTGAACTCTCTGCAAGTGAGCATTTTTCAGCAAATATCCAGCTTGTTCTGGAGTGGTAATCTCCACGGGCTTCAGGAAATTGCCTCCTTTATCATAATCTTTGCTCTCCATGGGTTCGTCTCTGTTCTGTACCTGAAGCACCTCCTCTTTCTTCTTCTTCTCTGACCTTAGAATTTCCAGTGTTCTTTCTCGCATTTTTTCCTCCATTCCTCACTTCCTGGGCCATGTTTTGCCCTTTCTTAACTATGCTTTCACAGAAGCACCACCTGCCTCATTAGTGAACTCAACTGTGTCCTGCAGTTGAGTACATTGCAGAGCAACCCTGGCTGCTTCTTGCTGACCCCATCCCTGCAGCCATTCCCAGAGCCAAAACTTTGTCACCAACATCCAGTGTAATAAGATGAAGAGAAAGAACATAAGGGATAAAAACCAGATCCACGAAGACAGAAATTTATTTTGGTTTGTTGTGTTCCTTACTGTGGTTAACTTTATTTCTTTTAGTATCAGTTCAACAACAATGGAATTACTTTGTGATTTTCACTTCTCTAAACAGTTTCAGTAGAGCACTTTCGTGAAAGACAAGCTGAAGGTATTGTGAGGAGAATGTGGAGTGGTTTTTTGGTCACTAAAAACACATGTAGGGAAATCAAGCTTGTATTTTTAAACTTTTGAAAGAGGGAAGGAGCAAAGAACAATGCAGATGAATAGGTTTTTTATGTGTATATAGTGTTTAGTATGCTGAAAATACCTTTCTTACATTAGGGAACACATGATATACTTTGCCTTGTCACCCATCATTTTTGAATAATCTCATTTTAAAGATTCTGCAAAAGTATTTTTTTTCTCATACCTCTTTATTGAACAGCTTTTTTAAGATTAAAACTATAATTGAAATGATGGGAAGATCTTCTGTCTGAAATTGTATCTTCTTTGTACAAATGGGTTATGTTCCTTCCTAAAAAAAGTCTATTTGCAAGGTCTTGCGTATCTCCACTCTCAACTAGTGACAAGTACTGCTTGGTTAGCTATTTATTTATTGAATCATAAGGGACATAATTTTTAAACAGCGTGAAATGTTTTAGTACCTTTGTTCCTGGGTGACACGTTGAAGCCCTTGATTGTGCAACAGCCAACATATGCATTTAATTTTCCACAGTGGACATCACCTGGCTGCCTGGGCTACTCTGATATTTGGTGGCTATTATTTTTCACATTTTCACCATGAGGTATCTTCTTGAGTCTTTGTGCACTTTCTCATGTAGTTTTGTGTCTTCCATTGGTCAATATTGGTGCCTTGAAGAAAGCTTGGATACTTCTACAGAAGCTATAATATCACCTTGGCTGAAGCTGAACAGAGATCTTAAGAAATATTTTTAATTTGTAATTTGGTTATCTATTCAGAAAACAGTTAATTACTTCTCAGTTTTATGAACTTAAACAATTGATTTTGAATGGACAAGGCTTAAGGGGTCCAGACTTCTTTTTAAACAAAAGATTACAATTAAAAAAATATGAGGCACTCTTAGTTAATAATGAATGAAAATTTGGTTTCATGTGCAGTTTTAAAAATAGTGTATTGAAAAGTTCTTTTTGTCTTATCCAGAGTTATGTTTCCTTTCATAGCGATGTAATAATATCGTTTTCTGAGATGGCTTTTTTTTTTGTTTCTTGATGGTCTTTAACCGCATAGAAAACTATGGTAATTTAAAATGGAATTATAACAAATTTTTAAATGATGTACTAAAGTTAACCTTATATTTTATTATTTCAGTTGTTCATGGTGGACAATGGAGCAGATNGTTTTTTTGTTCAGTTCTTTCTGTTTGTCTTTCTATTTTTCACTCCTGTTTTGTCTCCTAAATTTTGAATTCAGGGGACCTAAACATTTGTTAGAATGGATCTCCCTAGTCCTTGGTAATTTAAGTGTTGCTTGGGTTATATTCTGACAGACCTTGTCAGGAGTGATTTGCCTCTTAATCTGAAGGACATCTGCGAAGAGATCTGTGCCCCACCATTTATTGTAGCACTACAATATGATTTCAGTGTGTTGGTATATTTAACACAGTGGACAGATACCACAAAATGCCTTTAAGAGTAATTGTTAATATTCTGCATTTATACCAATTTTCAATTATTTTCTTTGTAAGATAAATGTAGTGAAGATAAGGTATTAAAAATAGCTAGTGAAAATGCATGGAGGTGATGTCTAATTTGAGTTTTATTGTGCTGGAAAATAAAAATAGAGTGCAAAATGCAGTTGAGCAGTTGGCAAGATCAGTAAAGGGGAACAGGGAGAACACTTACAGTGGTATAACTCTTTCTTCCAATGAAAATCAGAAGTGCATTTGAGAGTCAAATTTTCAATTTCAGCTAGTTTTTCAATCTCTCTTTACCACAGACTTCAGTGTAGGTGCAGAATAAATGGCTTTCAGTGCTGACGACTTGAAATTGAATTTCTCAAGCATAGCTTTAACAAAAAAAGAAATGGGCATCTGATTGGATAGGATTGCTTAGGAATATTTGATAGGTTAACTCTAGGAAGACAATTAGAATGATTCTCTATAAAAGATTTAATGCCTCAGACAGCTCTTAGATCCTGGAATGGATTTCTCCTTCCTTAAGGTGGAAAATCATCAACATTTTTAACGCATTTCTGCTGCTGTTTGTTGACCTTTTTTTCTATTCCTTTCCATGTCTGTCCATTTTAGAATCAGTTCAGGGGAGTTACGTATGACAGCTGGATCATTCAAGTCAGCAGTTAAATCAAATACTGTCAGGCTTTTTTAAGTTACTCCTTGCATTCCTTTTCAACTCTTATAAGGAAAAATATCTGATCTTATAAAATTACTGTAGAAATCATATTTTAGTAGTTTTATTCTTAAAATTGCTTTGTATTAATATTGTTTCCTTATATTACAGCGAAACTAATAGTTTAAGATTATTCTGAAAATACTGTATTAAGAATGACATATTGCAGTTTCAGAATATTCCTCATAGTGACAGCAGAAGAGTACCCTGGATTTTGGCTCAATCTATAGTAGCTATATTTTCATAAGCGTGTTCTTATTTCAGATGTAACTGACTTCTGCAAAGTCTTTCCACTTTATCTGATGTTATTCACTTCTCTTCCCACCAGTTTTCTTTCAATACAATTGCTGCTCAGGAATTCTGGAGTGTCTACTCAGGCATTTCCCAAACTGTCGGCTGTGAAGTGGCTCTGAATGACTTCAGCATCCATTGCTATCATTATATGTAACTTGTAGATGATGGTGATGATGATGATGATGATGGTGGTGACAATGATGATGATGATGAAATAATCATTTTTTTACTAACATTTTCATACACGTGCATTCAAAATAAGCTAGTACAACACAGTGAAAATTACTGAAAAATATTTGCTACTGTCTGATACATGTCTTTAAAACATATTTATTTGTTAGTATACAGATTGTAAGACAAGAATCTATAGTGTATAAGTAAGATTAAAAATAAAAGAAACAAAGACCACCTCACCCATTTTCCAGTCGGGGGAGTGAAGTCAAGACTCCCATAAAGTTTTGAATTTCTTAGTTTGCTTATATATATTTAGAAAGCGACACAGTTCTGCATCACTGTTGTCTTGGGAAGATTATTTGTTTGGTTAGGTACATTGAAGTCAGGGTTGCAAAAAGCTGAATTTTCTTCAACTCTCTGTTGGGTTGGTAATTGATTTTCCACCTTTTAATTTGCAGTTGCTGTCCTTGAATTGACTGTAGTAGTTTGGACAGTAGGCTGAATAGCCGCAGACTCCTCTAAAACTGAAACACAACACAATGCAACTAACAGCAAGTTAAATATAGAAGGGAGTACATGGTTAATATATCTCTAGCATAATTGCCTTCTGTCACTGGATCCCAGTCCATGATTCATACTTAAAAAAAGGAAAAAAAGTTAATTTTATGTTTCAGAAACATTAAAAGGAATATATTTTGGCTTTTGGAATCATTAATGCTACAGCCAGTTTTGTGTGATTTTCCTCCAGTTTTCCCTTGAAGGGATATGTAAGTATTTTGCCACCCAAGATACTGACCCTGGATTCCAGTTACTAGTCAGCCCTTCAAAACCATTTAGATCTATAGCCCATATAGAAATATGTGGTAAGAAAAAGTTCTCAGAAGAAAACCTCAAAACCCCACACATTGGAATGCTCTTGATATTCTGCCATCTGAAGTTAAACATCCCTTTTTTTTGCATAGTTGGAAACAGATACAATAGCCATTTATCATGAGAAAGGAAAAATATAGCCACTGAATAATTTCTGTTCTGTGTAGAAATCAGTTCTCAGAAGATGCCTCACAAGGTCTTTATGGCTTTGAATTGCTTAGGTGTTAAAAGTTTAGTTTACACAAATAAGGTATGCTTTTTCCCAGCTGCTCTTGACTTTTTCTTAGTTTTAACTCAAGGGCCTTT
>VXBB01008361.1:171985-199753 GCA_013399915.1 Illadopsis cleaveri
CCTTATAGGTTTAAGATTATTGACCTTTATTCATAAAGATTGATAAAGACATCCAGTATATTTTGCAAAGGGTAGTAAAGGCATATCTGCTTAAGTACAGGGTTTACAGTTGAGTTGAAAAGTACAGGCTAAAAGCAGAGGAATCTCTCAGACGGCTATTTTAAGGGCTCTTTGCTGAGCTCAGAACTGCCATCTTCTGGGGCATTTGCCTCAGCTTCTTTCTGTGGTGGACATTGATGCCAGAGCGAATGAAATGTGGTCATAAATTCACTAGGAAAAGGGATGGAGAAGTGGTGTTTATTGCCACCTTGCAGTGCAGAGATTGCAGAATGAGGACAGAACCCTCATGTAAAGTGACTTCCACTGCTTCCATGAAAAACTCAAGTCTAGATTTATACATACTGTTTTCACACCTTGGCATCTCTTTTTCACAAGTAGTAGATTGTAACATGCATGGATGGTAGCTTCATGTCTCTGACTGAGTTGTGATTATAAGTTCTGCAGACACTTTGGAAGATCAAAGGCTCCAATCAGGATATCATGATAATGAATTTGGGATAAACATCTTCAGAGACAGAAAACATTCTTAACAAAAAAAACTAAGCCAAGTAGCTGCTGTGTTATGATAGGTAAAACAATAGTGAAAGCCTCACCATTAGTTTCATTAAAGGAATCTTTCAGAAAAAGAAATATGGAGCAATGAGAAAAAGTCAGATGCCAGAATTACTCTGGGTTTTTTGGGGCTTTCATTTTGTTTTGTTTTATTTTTGCTTTTAAAGGACCTGAGGAATATGAAGTATGGCACAGTAAATATAATAACAAACTCTCTTCTAGCCTAACCTGCAATACCGAAGTGCTTACAGGTCTTGAATGTCATTCTTTTAAGCTAATTACACTTCTGAAACTTGTATAGTAACTAATTAATGTTTGTTGTGGAAAGTATAACATCCTAAAAGAACAGACCTAGTGATTTTTATTTCAACAGGAGCAGTTGATGATCTAATTGAAAGACACACAAGGGTAATTGTTGAATGGTAGTAGTAAATGTATGTAGTAATGTAGTAAAATAAAAGCATATACTTGATTTTAGGAGGTAAAATGTAATTCACTAGCATCTGAAGCAGAAAAATGCATTGGATTAGTGTGATCAGTGCCAAATACCGCTGAGTGTTTGCTTTTGGGTAAGGTCCTTATTAAAAAGGATGGAAGGGGGAATAAATAGAAATACTTGTGAATACAAGAGTAGTTACACATACCACTGACCAATTAATATTGGCTTTGTGGAACTGGTGGCTCAAGGAAGCCTCCTTTGGTGTCTTGATCCCTGTGACAAGATCCAGGACAGGGGTGATCCTGTCACCTCTTCCATCTGTGAGGAAAGAGCCCTGGTGCCATGTCTGTTCTCTCACTTCTACCTCAGGAACTGCTTTCTGTGCAGTGGAAATGAGAGTGCTCAGGCTGACGTCTGCCTTGTACTTCAGTCAGGGAAGTGGACTTTGTGCAGTCTGCTGGTGGCACCAAGTTTTGCTGGTGACTGAAACTTGACACTAGTGACATCTTTTAAACTCTACAAATGCACACTGCTGGAAAATAGGAAAATCTTTAAAACATATTCAGATTATACCAAAAGGAAAAATGCCTTGAAAATTTTTGAGAGTAAGATAACAAAGAAGTTTGATTATTGTATTAGAGAAATTGGAAAAAAGAAATAAAAAAAAAACCCAGAAACAAAAAAATCTCTGTGAACAAAACAGGCAAACAATGAAAAAATATGAACTATTTACATTTTGATCTCGCAAAGCACTTAAATATATGAAACTTCCATAAAAATACTAATACAGCATGTTATGAAGAGGGGTCAATACAGAGATGTTTTACAGTCAAGCAAGTGAAACTGCACTGGATGCCTCAACTCAATTACCAATCTGTGTTTTTCCAATGAGACTTTACTAGGCAGCAGCAGTATACTGTGGGCCTGGTGGACTGTAAATTGATAGCAAATGTATCCTGTGCCCCCAGTATACGTTAGGTATGTCTGCAAGAGTGTGAGGGATGGATACACATACAGCTGCTGTCACTGTTCTCCGAACAGGACAGAGAGGAAATAGGGAGACGTGGCATTTTCACCATGCCATGCAGCTTGTTGGTGTACTGTATTTGCATGTCTTTTATGCCTACTGAAGATGCCATGCCTGGTTGTCAGTGCCCACCCAAGAAGGTGTCTCAGATGCTCATCAGCAAGGTGATCTCAGCTACAGGTGGAACACTTTCCTTGTACAGTTTCTAAGTGGAACTGCTTGTGTAGGCAGCACTTCTACTTTCTTAATGGCTTTTTGCAGCTAGGGCCTTGGAGGAGTTAGCAAAATTTTCCTTGCTTTATAAGGAGAATAATGAAGTTAGCAAAAATTAAAAGAAGATCAGTAGAAACTGGTAAGGAGGAGAGTGAGAAGATATGGAAAGGTGCATAATTATGGACTGTGAGATGGGTAACTTCTACAGACCTTTGTAAGCTTTTGCAGTTACACAAAAAAAACAATGGCAATCAATTCTTCTGACTGCAAATGCAAGGACCTGTTACAAGTTTTGAGAAGGACATTTTTACTTTTAGATCCAGCATTATGTGGTGAGGTGGTGCATTTATTGTATGATGCAAGGCTTGTGATGTAGAATCTTCCTGCAAAGCTGCCCACCAACAGTTTGAAGCAGACATGTAGGCCAAACCTATGTTGCTACAAATAAAATGGATGAATTCCAATTGTCCTGTCACAGGATACAGTTGGCTGGGTATAGCTTGATGAAGTTTGCTTTGAATGAAATAGATGTTATTTCTAAGTGTCTGCTTTGCTAATGTGGAAATTACACTTTAATTGTTTCTCTTGTTGAAATTAACTTCAAAGAGGTTGTAAGGCTTATGAAAGTACCAAATAGATGAGGAAAGTTTCTTAAATGTATACTATAGCTGTGGACAAGATTAGAGTTTTTCAGTACAAAAATCTTAAGTGGCATCTTTTAGCTACAGTATTTGAAGACCTCTCACATAGATGAAGTATTCTTATTAGAGTAGTTGCAATGCAGTGATTCTACAATCTGGCTTTAGGGACAACAGTTTTTATTAGTTCCAAATGGTGAATCAAAAATTAATGAGAACTCTTTTAAAACTTCTTATGCTGAAGATTTTAATGTCTTTTGGATGTCTGCTTTTATTTCTAAACAATCATGGTTTCTTTCCTATATATCATGAAAAAAGTGATGAGGATGAGGTGTTTCTTCTGTAAGAAGGAGGACTCTTCATCTAAGGCCTAATTGTGATGTTTGTGCAAAAGGAAATTGCAGACAGCCCAGTCTTACCAACAAATACAGAGAACTATCTAAAAGAGGAACATGGTGTTTAGAGCAACAATTTCTAACTGTCTTATTTTTTGTTGGTAGCAAAATCTGAACTGTATTATTTTTGAAATTTAATAGTTGCTAGATTGTAAGAAAGAGGTGAAAAACAAGTAGACTCTAACAGTTAACATTGTCTACATGTCTTCTAGGATGAGTCCTGAAAAAGAGAAAAATAAGGTAAACATCAGATTTGAGCAAATATGAAAATTATTTTATAGAACTTTACGGATAATGTACAAAAAGGTCATAAATTTATTATGCATAATAATGTCTAAAATATTGTGTGATTTTATAAAAACTTTTGTTCACATTGTTTAATTATGTATTGTGTCAGAGAAACATAACAGTTTATAAAATACAGAAATGTATTTTGAATTGCACTCTAAAACCTGAAAAGGTATGATTAATTCTAGTTAGAGCACTGTGGTGTATAGTTCTGTGAATGAGAGGATATTTCAAAGATCTTGAACACTGCTCAGTTTTTACTTCTCTGAGAGTACAGAAAATATGAAAAGCTTTTCATGTGAATTGATAGTATCTTGGGTTCATGTCTCAGATATATGCTGGAATATAATTCAGTTGATTCTGATAATTCAATAATAAATATAAGTGACATTAGGATTTAGAACAGGTTATATTTGTTCCTTCTAGCATAGTACAACCTAAGTAGACAATGTATGGAGCAGAAATGTTATATGGAGAAGACAGTTAATGATGCCTGTGTTCTTAGGGATAAAGCTATTAAAAGATGGGCTGCTGAGAAATTTGTCAGCTCCTCTACTGTTGTTGTTTCAGCAGAACAATTTGCAAAAATGGAAACTTTGGTAGGGAATAAAAATAGTTTGGGATTATTTGATGTCTGTGGCTTGTTCTAATGATATTTATAGCTGAAATAAAGAATCATAATCAAAATCAAGTTGAGAAGCTTCAAAACATGATCCCTTAAGTAGTGGTTGAGAGGGCAGTAATCTGAAAGGTGAGAGAATGCCAGAGGCTCTACTCTATTTGAGTAAACAACATCTCTTAAAGGTTTCACCATCATTCAAAACTAGAAACATTAAGGAAAAAGAGCTTTTTCAGAAGATCTTTAGTTTGTACCAGTAGAGCAGGGAAGTCTTTGAAGTGTCAGAGGACACAGGAATTTATGTCTAGTTATGGATGCATTTTGATAAATTCAAAGGCAGTTAGTTCCTGGCTGGAATGAGAAGCAGTTGTCTCATGCTATTGTTGTTTACACAGGTATGACTGGAGCTTGATGACTGTTGCAGCAAAACTTCTTTGTTCTGAGGAAATGTAATTTCATTTGCAATAACCTTAGATTTAATACAGCAGGTTTTGTATATTTTACACATATTCTCTTGAAACTTTTGTATTTACAACACAGGTGAAGAACAAGAACATTACTAGTAGCTTTCATTCTGAATTATTAAAGTGATATTTCCCATCAGCTTATAGGCTGTTAAGCCTGCTCATTTAATGAAATCAGACTTCAAAGCTTGCCCAGCCCTAAGTTTTTCATGTGTTTTGGGATAAACTCTCCAGGGGTGTTTTAGCTGTTTTGACCACTAAAGGTTTACCAGAAGCCCAGTCAACAGGGCATATTCAATTGTCAGGCTTCCCTGAGTTAACACTACAATTCTCTGTAGAAGAGATATTATTATAAGTTCCCCTGTAGAAAAGATACTGTCTTCATATTATAGATCATTATGTCCTGTGCTGTCCCAGATGTCTCTCCTAGTACCCAGCTTTCATTTCTCAAGAAGTTTACTTCACCCTCACTTATGACTACCCATTCTTATGTGTGACAGTATTTAATCAATTTCACATTTATACATAACATTTAATGGTGTTCATAATTTTTATTTTTGCAACATTGCTAAAAAGCTTATGGACTAATTAGAAGCAAACAAATCTACTCATCTACTCTTACACAGATCAGAAGTTTAAATATTGCAATAAAATTCTAGATGTGATACAGACAAACTCCACTGAAGACAATAGTAGCTAGGCAGATATTGAATCCATGAAAGTAAATAATGCAGAGGTATTTTGGATCATCCTTTTGGCTGAGATGGCATAGTTGTTGTCCTATTACTCATTTTATTTCAGGCTTTCAAGGTTATGCATCTGTCCCAGTAAACAGTGACAAATGCAGACCCACATTTATACAGCACCATTTCCCTAGCCTCTTTCTTGTTTTGGAGAGGTTTTTTTACTTCAAGCAACTTTTTTTTTTTTTTTTTTTTCATTTTTCTTCACCACTTCCCTGGTGGTCATGTATGTCCACCTTTGAGAGAGCCAAATGAACAAAATGCCTGTTTAAATTCTTACAGGATTTTCATTTTATGCAGAGCAGCAGGAGGAATGTTGTGCCTTTTCTGGTGCAGAGCTAAATTTCCCACCAGAACCATATGTCTGCAAAGCGCATCTTCTCTCTCCCTCAGTGGATCCCAAGGGAAGTGAGCAAGAAATGTGGCAACTGCCTTCTTTCAGCTACAGGCAAGTATAGCAGGACATTTTTGTGACACCTACACCACTAAAGATTGCATTTCACTTCCAGTCCAGTAAACAAAGATGCCAGGTGACTTTCAACAGAGACACTGATACACAGTGTTGCTTCCCTTCTCACCAATAGCACACTCCAGGTGGTTGCAGTAGTGACTCAATTCACTGGTGTCTTGTAAAGGTATTTCGAAACCTTATCAAAAAAAGAACCAAGTGACAATTCCAGAAGCATTTACTCAGAGGACTACAGGGTTTCTCTACTGACCAAATGCTGCTTTCAATTCTAACTGAAAATGCAGCCAGTGCTAAGCTTTATTTGTCTTAGATAAACCCCTGGTTGAAGAGTTGAAACCACTTCTCTGGCTGTCAGTAAAACATGAATGTTAGACGTACATGCTAGACTGCACTTGAAGTCTGAATCCCACAGTTTTGCAGTCACTGTCTTGCAGCAGTGTGAGCTTTCAGTCTTAGCACTTCTGAGTGGTAGTAAAGGCATGGTCTTGATCCTTGATCCAGATTCCATAGCCTCATTTTCATTGTGTGCTGTGGGAAACACCAGCCTTTTCCCTCCAGCTGCCATGTCTGTGTGAGCTGTGGTTTACTGTAATGTAAAATTCTCTGTAGTAACTTTTAGTTAGTCGACTTTGGTATGGTGATTGTGCTGATATCAGCAGAAAGCTCAGGATGCATAATTGAAAAAGACAGAGGATTGTGATTGGACTGCAAAAGGCATCTCAGCTGGTATGTAGTAAGTATACTGATGAATTACTTCGACAAGGAAGAAAAAGACAAAGTCGAGTCTAGTATGATGTGCATACTATAATTGGGTAAAACAGACCTACCACCTTAAATCCTGTAACCCTTCAGGACTCCTGATCCTATTGATACCAGTACTGTATAAGGAGAATAGAAATAAATAGTCCAAATTACTGAAGAGTTTACTATTCCCATAGAGCAAACAGAATGGGAACATGGAGGAATTATGTAGGATCAGTGGAAGTGATCTTGGCATACGAGAATCTGATGTAGCTTCACTGGTTTTGCTAGGCTTTGTAGTCAGTAAAATCCTAAACAAAGAAGGGGAAGATATTAGAAGAAAACTATAATTAGATTATTATTTTTCTAGGAAGCTTTTACTAAGTAAAATAAGTGATGCAAAGGACCTTGTCTGAAAGGGCTTATTAGAGCTGAAATCCATGAGTAGTCACAAAATATTTCAACTGAAGGCAAATGTTCTGTATGTGATGCCATATAGAAGGGACTACGACAACACAGAGCAGAGTAACATTGTAAAGAATGACAGGCAAAGAAAATAACCATTGCAGCAATCTCTGATGTGTCTAAGACATAGTTTGCTTTGTTAAAGTAATTGAAAGGAGGCTTGCAATAATTCAGAGCTAAGTGCCAAGAGAACAAACAGTGCAGAAGATAGGGAAACTTACAATTTATAAAGCCTGAAAGTAAAGTGAAAGACAACACCAAGTAATAATCATGCTTTTTTCTGAGGGTCATGTTTAAGGATTTTGTTCTGTTGCTAAATTTAAAGTATAACTTAAAATACAATTAATTTCATCTTTCTTCTCTTTCCCTTTTCAAATAGCATGGGCTTGACATCAATGCCTGATGACATTATTATTTCCCCCTCAATTTAATCCATCCTTCCATTCATTTTCTTAAGGAGTATCAGTCATCATTTAGGTTTATGTAACAGAAAAATTATTATCCTGCTAGTGTTTAACCACTGCCTAACCATATGTGAGTAAAATGCCAACATACACTTCCACTTACATTTCTATCAGGGATACTCACTTTGGATTCTAGGCATCAAAGAGAGCTAGAGAGAGAATGGTTTTCACAGACTGTTGGTGTGCTTGCATGAGCATTTGAACTTCAGGTGTCATTCTTTGGCCTTAACAGGAACAGCATATTTAGAACTAAAGATACAAAGAATGTCCTCAAGTTGCTTGCAGTCACATCAAATTGTTTTCAAAAGGGACTATAGCTAAACAGATTGACAGTCAAGGTGAGTTCTGTCCTGTGTAAATGGCTGTGCACCTTATGCTAAAGGTTGTACTGCTCATAAATGTAAATTCCATATCACCATCACAGATCTGATGCTCCTGTAAAGTCCAGAGTTTTTTGATTTGCTGAGCTGGAAGACTGTGGATAAGTTTATTTTCAGACTTCTTGCTTTTACTGTAGACTAATAAGCTACACTTCATATCAAGCAAGAAATACTGTGGGTTCAGGATGAAATTCATGTGCTTCATCTTCTGATCCTTGCAAACAGAAAATAGACATTGCTTGGCTCAGCAGCGGAGTCCTAATCTTGTCTGTTCTTAAATCTGTGATCTTTAAGGCCTTCTTGTGCTTTAGTAGATAATTTCATTCAGCTTGTAATGCTTTCTGGAAAATAGAAGAATTCAGATACATTAGCTTTTAGAACGTGTGGCTGCTGGCAAATGCTTTATCATAGGCTACTTGAGCACCATCAAATTAATGGATGGTTAATTCTGTTATTACCTGTTTCCACTAAGTGGAGCAAATGAACAATGTAGTCGAACCTTAGCCTTGGCTTGATCAATTTGCTTACACTGCATGTGTTGTAATAATTTCTGTCCTAAGTGCCCTTAAAATCAGGCTGCTTACCAAGCCAAAACACACTGCAATAACTCTGTAGTGCAGGAGATGGTCAGGCAGCTGATTAAGGAGTATGAATTCCAGATAGACTTGATTAGTGTTTTGATACCTGAGAATATATACATTCCTACCTTTTTCATTTTTTTCTTCTTACATATAATTTTCCTGAACAAGAGCTTGAAGCAATGATTTATTTTATTATTTACTTCAAAATTGGATAAAAATAATATTGTTGAAAGTTATAAAATACAGTAATCAAATTTAAGACTTTATGGATTTTTATTCTCTAGAAAACCCCTCCTGCAGTTGAAATAATTATTAGTGCTTTTATTTAGTTTGAGTAATTTTAATAAATAAGTAGCTGATGAATTACCTAGTATTGGTATAACAAACTGGGCATATAAGCTGACTTACTGATTTTCATGTGAGTCAGCATATTCAAAAAACATGGCAAGTGTCATGCACACAATGCTGCTATTTTTTAAAGTAACTATAATGCCTCCATTTAATTTTTGCAATTTTGAATCATTCTCACTTTATTAGTATTTTTAAGGATGTTGAACTCTTTAGGGGAGCCATGTGATACTGCTGGTTGCTGTAACATAAAATATTATTTGGCTTTATGTAGTTAAGGGTGGAATTTTAGTCATTGTTGTAAGCTGCTGTGAGTGACTTCTTTTCCCTTCACAGTACTGTGAAATGTAAACAGGTATATTTATATTACTACAGTAATACAGTATATTACTTCCTACTTCTGGAGAAATACTAAAAGAGCTCATGTTCATGTCCTGAGATCCCATCATATACCACAAAACCAAGAGGTTTAAACTGAATCCAGAATACCTTGCCATCACAATAGGCTGTTTTGGAGGTGAGGAAGATAGCAGTGCAGATACACCATAGAGGTAGTTGTCACACCTTGTCAGTGACAGTCTTGTGATGCTGCAGGCAGTGTATTTTATGTGGGACATAAAACTCCTTCTTTTGACAGCATTTGGCCCTTACAGCTGCTATGCCACATTGAAAAAGCATGGGACTTAATCATAAAGGCTGGAAAGATTTTGCCTCAAACCAAACTCTTTTGCCTGCTACCGTTCCTCTAGCCTTTCTGAGCGGGATTTGGAAAGAACCATCTAATATTTCTCTCCCCCAGTAAATTGGCTTAAACTGGGCTTTTGTGCCAGTGGGGTCTGTGTTAATAAGCTCATTTCCATTCTAGCTTTCTTGCTGTGAGCAGGCAGAACTCTGATTATGTCATTAAATCAACATCTGGCCCTGTTTTTCCTGACATACTGAACCAAAAGATGTCTGCTTTTATCTTCATTTTCTTGCTATTATATGTGGTATTTTATTAATTTATTTGCCTACAGAGAAGTCCTCTGCATATTAGCATTTCCCTCCACAGGAGGAAGACCTAAAGAGCTGTCTGTTTTCTGGGGAGATAGTACATGTTAGAACATCTTCTGCCTTGTCCTCTTCTCAGAAGCTCAGTGGGCTTCTGGAGTGCTTAGCCTTAAGCTGTATGGGCTTTATTCTTCCTTCTTAACTGTTGATGGGGTTTGGAGAAGCAAAAGAACTTTTAGCACCATTTTGACTCATGGAGAGAGCAAAACTTCAAGTAAATTCCCATGAACTTCCATCGTCACAGGACTGGACAACAGAGAGATAGACAAGAGCAAAGGCTTAGTATTGAGGACGGGAAAGAAGCAGGAAATGCAGCAAAATTATGAAGGAGTCATTTGAAGGAATGCTGAGAGCTGTTGAAGATGGAAGTTGAAAACTAATTGCAGAAAATGAGGTGCTTGAGAGGAATTGGGTGGATTTCATGGAACAAATTACCAGGGAAATGGAGAAATTATTAATTGAAGGTTTTCACAGAATTCATTGTGTGCCTCAGTAAGTACACAGAGAGACAAAATCCAGTTTTTTGGGGATACTGTGGAAAAAGTGTTTCCAATGAGTTAATTTATTTTGCAGTCTTCATGTGTTTATTATTGGATTTTGTATTTTGAAAGCTAAATCTGAGATATCTTCTGAATTTTCTGGAGAGGGTAAGACGTGGGGTAGATGTGGGGGATAGAGAATAAATCTTCGGGAGAAATACAGAATGAGTAGAAAAAAGCTCTGTGAATGAAAATATGTTAAGCTTCACTGAGAAGCAATGAGAGATTCCTTTATATTGGAGTGCAATAATGACATAAGTGCAATAACAACTAGATTGGAATGAACCTGCAAGTTAAACACATACTCGTATATTTAATGAGATATTTATACTTTTTTTTAAGAGCCTGTAAAAATTTGTTCATTAAAACAAAATATTAAGGCGGCAAAATTTATAAATAATGTAAAGTAAATGATACCTCTAAATGTGTATAATTGACACTGCTTATTACCTGGCTCATTTTAGCCTTCTTCCTGTTTCACCTGCCCCATAAAGAAGCATTTAAATTTGTGATGCTGATAAAGACACTGTCATTCCAAAGAGACAGGCACTTTCTAGAATAAGCCTGTTGTGCACATGCATGTCCACGTATATACACGGAATGTATATAGAATTATTAGAAAATTGTATATATTGTGTATTATTGTATTATATAGAATTAGAAAATTGGTTTTTTCTCTGTACAAGTTTTGAAGACATGGTCCTGTGTATGTGTTCTATTTTATATGGTAAGGAGATAAGCAGAAATAATATAGGAAAAGATCACTGAAGGACGCAGAACGACAGGAAAATATACTAAAGTGAGTAAATATTAATTTTACTATTATTTTTAGGCCCTGCAGAAAATCCTGAGAAACTTTTCTTTTTTGTGTGTGTGTGTGCTAAATACTAATCCAATCGTATTTGCTCTTTAGCAGTTGCTATAACCTTGATTAAGAACAATGTGCTCTGTTACTAATATTCTGGGTTTAAAAAGTTGTTTTTATCACCTCCTTTGTTTATGCATTAGAAATGGGATATGTTCAAATTTTCTACCCCTGCAGGAAAAAGAGAAGCAGAACATTTAAATCATTATGCTCACTAATTATTTTGGTGCCTTGACAGTTTACCAGCCTGTAAACATATAGCTGTAGCATATTCACTGTATTTACCTAGGATGCATCACCTGATGTCTGCCATACTTCTACAGGAAAGAAGAAACTTCCTCTAAAAACTCTGCAAAATGCAGTAGTAACATCCTGGGGGTTTGTTTTATTGTTTTCAGGGTGCTGGGTGCACTGCACTGGTGGTAGCTGTGGTGGCAAGAAAGTTAGAACTTACCAAAGCTGAAAAACATGTGCATAATTTCATGATGGACACCCAGCTAACTAAAAGAGTAAGTCACACTTTATATTCACAACTGAAAAGGAATACTGTATATTAATTTATTTATGCATTTGTTTTTAAGTAGTCTCCTGCTTGGTATCCTGACTGAACTTTATCATGAGTATTATTCTGAAAGATTAAAAATGGAATACCTTGAGTTTTTCTCTAAATTAAGGGCAACTACAAGTTGTCAGCGAATTTTAAGCATTTGTATATTGTATAGAAGGTCCTTGTAACTGGAAGGTATTTGGTGTTAATTAGTTAATAGTCTAGTTTCACAGCAGTTAAGTGCTGTGAAACTAGACTATTGTATTAAACCAAAAGCTTTTGCATGACATATGAAAATATTTTTTTTTGTAGCTAAAATAGGTGAAATGACAGATAAAAACAAGGATTTCAAGCTATGAGAGGTGTTCTTAAGAAAACAGCATATTCAGTGTTTGTGAGTGAGGCAGTCTTTCCAAACTGCTTTTTGTACACAATGCATAGTTTGTTTAGTGGCACACAGTAGTGAAGAACCTTGAAAGATGTTTGTATATATTACTTTTAGAAGAGACTATTTTTTACAAAATAGAAACCATTGGTACTTATAGAAATATTTTAAATGAAAGAAAATGCAGCAAACAAGGCAACAGAAATCCTTTGCTAAATCAGGTCAGTGTTGAGGGAACAAGAAAATGAGTAGTAGCTGTACAGTCCACTCAACTTGTTCAATATACATTATTGAGGAGAGTCAGTGTGGAGACAGAGGTCCTTAAAATCACAGCAGGAACCCAGCAGGGTTTCTCCTTCCTGATGGGTGCAGAGGGATGTCAATGCCTGAGATGGAGCTGTAGTTCTGCTCCAGGCGAGGAGGAGGGTGGCTGCCCTGGCACAGCTCCATGCAGCGCTGCGCTGCCATGGGTCCCGTGCTGCAGAGAGCCCTGTCCTATCCCCTCATGTTGTGTTTCTCAGAACACTGCTCTGGCTGTGCTGGCTCTCATTTCTGTCCTGCTCACCACTAACAGCCTGTATCTCCTCTAAGGAGTCACAGCAGGAAAAGACTGAGGATGAGTGGGAAGACAGTTCTTATATAGGTATAAAGGGTGTCTGGCAAGGTGTCTTTCTGAAGTTGTTGATTTACATTCCTGTTGCAGTCAGTTAAGGTCTGGTTGATACTAGACCACAGAAAACAATTTTTCCCTTCCTAACAGTTACTTTTCTCGTGTTATTGGACAGCTGAGCCCAAAATGTGTCTTAGAGATTGGCCAGATTTTGAGTCTGGTGTTGTTTATGCCTTTTGAAGTTTATTTTGTTCATCTATTCTTCATATAAATCTCAGTGTTAGTCTAATACTTTATCCAAGTGCTGCTTTCATAGCTGCAAGCTCATTAAATTCAAAGCACATGAAAAGTGGACCGAGCAAACAAATCCAAGATGCACATCAGATCACAAATCATGCGGATGCTGGGGAGCTTTCCTCATAGCCTGAAGATAGGCATACCTTATGGAAATGCAAGGGCTACTTAGGGGTTGTGAGGAGGTTTCTAAACCGTGCTTTCAATGAAGACAGGGCAAGGTTCTCCAACATTTACAGGTGCAAGATGGGGGGGCCTGTTGCTGGGCTAAGCTATTGCATGACATTCCTGCAATGTCCTAGCCATTGACTTAGCTCTGACACTGCAGTTACTGGCATGATGTAAAGTTGGAGGGAGAGAAAATAAAGATGAATAATCAGGACAGGGTTTTTTTGCAAATAACCTAGTCATTCAGCCATTAATCACCATTGCATTCAAATTATTTGTATGTGTTTAAGCATTCTTGAAAATTTTGGAGGGCCTAAAAAGAGAACTGTAGATACTCTTAACATTTTATGGAAAGCCATTTGAAAAAAAAGTCAAACCACTTTTTAAATAGAACTCTGCCCACATTAATTGACAAAATATTTTTTCAGCTTCTTGGAGAATGTTAAAAAAGAAACAAGTGTAGAAACTAAATGCCACCCCAAAAAAAAAAAAAAAGGGGGGGGGAAAAGTGCTCAAACAGCTCTGGAAGTTTTAAAGACTGTTAAATTGCTAAGAGAATTAAGAAGTGCTAACCACAGAACAAGAAAGAAAGAAATGTTTTGGTCCTGTTGAATACACTTAACATACAGATAAAGCATTAGTATTCCCTCATTGTAATTTATATTGACATAAACACCAAACAATTCCAAGTCTTTGAAGAGGGAAAATTATTCCTGGATGCAAAACTATTTGATCAGAACATCACATCTATATAAAAAGGAAACTGCTCAACCATCCCCTTAATCCAATTGTTCCTTTATTCCCTCAGTGCTGCAGCCTCTTGAGGTACCCACTTCCAGTAGTTACGACAGCATTTCAAAAGCTTTAGGAAGAGTTAATAACAGAAAAGAGAAAACATAATATAGTACTACTTTTGTCAGCCTGATGTTTTTATTTTATTAAACAGGTGAAAAATGCAGCGGCCAATGTACTCAGGGAAACATGGTTAATTTATAAAAACACAAAGCTGGTTAAAAAAATAGACCATGCAAAAGTAAGGAAACATCAACGCAAATTCTTGCAAGCGATTCATCAGTAAGTACTATTTTACTTTGCTTTTCCTCTCAAAGTGTTTTCTTTGTTAGTTTCCTTCTCTTTCTCTTAGTCCCATCCTGCCCCCTTCCTCTTCTCCCCTCATGATTCCTTTCCCTTCATAGATGATTGTTCTGGAGGTTGATTTTCTTTCAGAGTAAGACAAAGATAAGGTTTTGCTGTATTATCTGTTTACAATAAAATAAAAAAGTATGCTGGCAGTTTATGTCAATATAAACTGGTTAATGTTTTTTATAAGTTTCCCATGCTTCCTGGATTATCTAAGACCTTTTTTATTCTTTGGCACTGAGACTATCCTTTGTTTTTATGCATTTGCTTCCAAAGATGCAAGCTACAATAGACAGAAGGAGATTTTAAAAAACATTTTCTTTGTAGTTGATATTTTAATATTTTAAAATCAGAAAGGTGTGATAGAAGAGAGTATGTATAAAGTGTTTAATGAAAAGAATATTCATCAAGTATCATTTCATGGCCCACCAGCATTTAGTTGCCTCTCTCCACTGTATATTCTCAGTGCCTAAGATCAAATGTTGGTATGTCAGCTATGACCCCTGCCATCTGTTCTAGGGAATGGGAGTGTATGCCAGTCGGTGAGACCACTGAGCACCTCTGGAATTATTCAACTGAATTGTTCCCCTCTACTTTAGGGTCTGAAAACAAGCCTGACACCTAAAACTCGTAGTAGGATTAAACTGTGCCATGGTATTGCCAAATTACATTTATGTAAAATTTGTGGTATGTATTTGTCATAAAGCACATCCAAATGAGCAGAATTGCACCATAGTTACTATTCCTTGAACTACAGGGGAGGAAAAAACTCCAGAGTTTTAACCTCAGGAACCAGAATTCTTTTGAGGAATGGTCAGGATGTTTGTCTGTTCTATTTGTTCTCCCCATCCAGCCTGAGGCAGCCATTTGTACAGCCTGTGAAGATAGTTCCCATGAGTTACAGGAAAGAAGTAGATAAATTAAGTTTGATTTCAAAGTGATAGTTTCATAACTTTTGAGTGTAGGTCTGTGCCTGAGACACCCAGTGAAGAGATGTGAGGGAAGCATCTATGATGAAAAGAACATCTATGTAGCATCTTGCAGGAAAGACAGGAAGGAAAGGCCAGGTTTACTCATTTCCTATTAGTAAACTTAGACTAACAATCACTCTCTCTCTTTCACAGCAATGTTTTAAAGCAGTAGGTAGCTAAGCTTAAGCTATGAAGTATTCAGTAAACCTTGATGTAATACAGAAATGCAATACAGTATTACATTTAGCAAACTAGCAGGATTAAATGTTACTGTATCATTGTGGAAATACTTTGAGGAATAAAAAGACAACAGAAGTTAAGGCATTTTTGTGTGAATATAAAAAGTGTATTTTTATAAAGCAGTTTGGCTGCTTAGCTTAAAGGATTGGGAGGTGGAGGGGAGGGGCAGGGGTTCTGGGGAGAGGATGGCATGTCATTTACATCCTTGCTGGACTTGAATCCTTGATTGCAAAGGTTGTTCCTTAACATTTTAACTTTACTATTTATTTTGTGTGTGTGTGTGTATGTGTTTGTGTGTCTGCGTGTGTATGAGCACATATGTTCAGAAAAGAATCTAAAAAGCACAGCAGGCTCGATTGCCAGCTTTTTATACCACTCAAGCTCAGAAGAATTTTGCAGGATATAAAGTGTCTTCTGCACCTCCCTTAAAAATTAATTAATCAGGTGGGGTGAAGAAGGTGGCATCAGTAATTTTTTCCTAGCTGTGACAGCTGGATTGCACAGCTATTTTAATCACTTCTATCTTTTACCACTTCACACTACAGCCACAAAACTTTTGTATTCAGGAAAACAAACAAAATAGAATTTTTTCAATATGCTGAAGAGTGCACCATGGATGAAAACATTGCACTAGCAGTTTGCTTTCTTCCTGTAGCTGAGTAAATGGATGCAAATTAATTTTTCATCCCTTTGCATTTTGCAGTTTTTCTCAAGTGACTTACAGTTTTCCATCTTTCCAGAGTCTTAAGTTTTGTTTGATCCCCCTCCTTCTCCTTCCAACTGTTTCACTGGAGACAAAAATAAAAGGAGTTGCATTTCAGGGCCAATTTCATAAAAGAAACCAGACTAGATCATTATAACAGCCATGGTCACAGCTCTAAAATGTGTTCAGCTGGTCTGGGTGTTCTGTTTCTCATGCACGCTAGATGAGATGAAGGTAAAATCACAAAAAGGCATGTTATATATTATATGAATAAGAAAATCTACAGATGATAGTTAATGGGAATGCTTGAAGATATTGCACATTCCCTTCATCATGAATTGGGTGAGTTAGACTCCTCCTCAGGCAGCTACTGATAGAAATTAGCAACTCCCTAGGAGTTTTCACCTGCTGAATCGAGCCCACTGTGCTCATTTGGTTGTTTTAGTATATTTTACACTTTGTTTTCTTTTGTTTTGTCTTTTTTTCAACAAAATGAAAATAGAGCTCGGAAGTAAGTTGTATAAGCTGTTCCTTTCTAAACTTGCAGAATTTACCACTGTCTGCATGCAAAAAATAGAGTTTTTATTTGTGAACTTCAGTGGTCTGATTGCTGCCATGGAAACGCGATCCAGAGTCATGATCTTTTTCTGTGATAAGTGAAGTTCATAACATCAAAATTTTATCTTAATGAATTATACCATGAAAGTCTGTTGGTTTTAAATCCGGCTGCTGCAGCTAAAGACTTGCCATATCTATACATTCTTACAGCCTGTGGTAGGTGTTGGGTTGGTTACTGTGAAGAATTATCATGTTGGTGTCAACTGGTACTTGTACTACTACAATAATAAAGGACTTCCTGGAATTTTAAAATTAAAATACTGATTGTCAAACAGATGAGTCAATGAATCTTAAGAAAAGCAGAAAACACATATTCTGCAAAATATTTGAGAGAATGGTCACCAAAACACTGGGATTGTAATTCTCTAGTGAAATAATTTCCTTTGAATAATTATTCTGTTCTGACACTGTGATGATACAATTCTGTACCTTGGAGACTCCTTCATATTGTTTGCTTTAGAAAAACTCCACTTTGTAGCCTCTGAAAACACCACTCCTACAGTCTGCATTCATGTTGTGCTCTGAAAGAAGCTTCCAGGGAAAGAGGAGCATATGACATCCCAGTAACAAGCTCCTGGAATGCTAGTTTTATGTGATTGGTTCATTTCTACCTTAACAGAGTTATTTATATTTTGAAGGTATTTTAAAATGATATTTCACTCTCCGCAACTTACTTCCTCATACCAGTTAGCCCAGATATAAAAGGAAATGCTTGTAAACTGAAGAGATGAAAGAAACTTTCTGATTTTGAAATACTTTCAAGAAGGTTTTCTTTAAACTAGCTTTCTAAGTAATACCATCATTGAGAAATGGGCAGAGAATGCATTAGCAACCCACCTGTCACAAAATGCTGCCGAACATACTTCCCTTGGAAAGCTAACCAAATTGTTATTTTGGTTGGCCCTTGGCACACTGGTAGACTGAACTGTTCTTATCACACATTATTTATAAATTGATACCTTGGTTTTTCAATACCCTATTTCCTGCTCTAGAACAGCCAGAAAAGTCATTGAAAGTGCAAGTATGGATCTATTATGAGATGTTCAACAGTTCTATGAATCATACTTAAGGGATAAATTGCCAATTTGTGAAAATCAAATCCACAAACCGCTCCTCTAGTAGTTAATCCGGAAAACATGGGGTTTGTATCAGGGAATGTATTAGAAGGGTCATATATCTTGAAAAAAAATGTGCATAATCTGCAACAATAATGCAGATAGGTACACATCAAAGAAAAAAATATACCCTTGCTGCTTCTTTCATAGTTTTTCATTGTTGTTTAAATAGTGCTTTGAAAAAGAATGATGCAAATTTAAAATGTAATCATATTTAGATTCACAAATTATCTAAGAAAACCAAATGTATTGGCAAGCATGTTGGTTATTTAGCTGCTGGTCAGATGGAAGTTCTGTTTAAAGTAAGGAGAAACTCACTTATCACTGTATGTTCATCAGGTTCCAACACCTGCTAACCCAATCCATTTCCGACAGAACAGGGCTAATACCTGTATCTAGTCATGTAGGCATGGGAAGATTCTTGATTACTACAACAAAAATGACAAAAAAATGTTGTTCTATGTTTCTTCCTATATCTACTTGTCACGATACTGAGGCTTTGAGGAATGTTTTGGCTTTCTTTCATGTAGTCTGGATAAATTGTTATCTTCCCTTTTGAATTCAACTTTGCCCATGGCAAATGGTATTCTCAAGGACATCACATTTCCTTGCTCTTTCCTTTTTTGCGGTGTTGAAGAAGCATGCTTCTCATTGTAGCAGGCACATGACTGATTCTGACTCTACACAAAGTAGTCAAGGCATTGTCCATGCAGTTATTTGCTCTTGTAAGTTTTGTGCATGCTCTCTAGAAATCCTAGTATGACCTCATAAGAATAAAAAGCTGACTTAAAATTCCACTTTTTAGATTAAGAAGTGTAAAAATGGAACAAAGGAAACTGAATGATCAAGCCAACACTTTGGTGGACCTGGCAAAGGTTAGTAGGCAGTTACCGTTGTTTCAACATTCATCCTTTCAAAATGAAGAGGTTTTAAGTGAAAATGTTATGCATTATATGTGCAAATATTGTTAGCAAGGTTGCTATTTGTAGCAAATGAAAATGTGTGCATGTTTTGTGGTAGCACGTACTGAAAGAAACATCCTGATGAAAGTTTGAATGTGCCATGTTTCTTTATTTTTTTGTACATTTGAAAAAGACTTCACAATTGAGAGGCTGATCCTGAGAGCTCCTGAGGTGCCTGCGGTGGTCATGGTAAATGCTGAACTGTGAGTGGGCTGTAGTGGTGTAGCACTGTGTAGTAGGAATATTTGCCATGTGATGATAGTGGCTGTGCCATGACAAACCATAGTAAATAGCCTCTAGACTGGAGTTAGAGGTTCTGGTTTCCTGTTCCTGTTGTCTTATGCAGCAGTAACTTTGGACAAGTAAATTTAGATCTGCATTTATTTAAGTTTTTATAATGAGTAATAGCTGCCTACTTTGCCAATATGTCATAATGCTTTTTAAATATTTTTAAACCGTATGAGTAGAAGTAAAAGGCTATTCAGTTGCAAGCTGCTTGTTTACTGTTGCTAGAATTTTTCATAAATATATAATAACTAGAAAGCTAGAGAGCTGAGGTGATAGCATTTTGGATTTCTCATTATATCTTAATATTTAACAGTTACTGTTACATTAGAAGCATTATTTACGCTCTTCCTAAGGGTTTCTTGTACACCTCTTCATTTACCTCAAAATCCTCCTCAATTTCAAGTGCATCAAAGCAAAGATTAAACTCCTCAGTTCATTCCCCTCTTGCTTTACAGAATCACCTGACAACTTCAGGTGAAAATGCAATTCAGTCTAATGCTTCTGGCAACCAATAAGGACTTTTCATATACTATTTTGTGTAGACTACTTTACTTTCAAGGGTTATGCTAGCATCTTGAAACAAGAGGCAGAGAGCAATGGGTTATAACACACCTGATACTGAAGTGGTTTACACTTTAGGCAGTCATTCAATTACTTTTCCTTTCTTTTGGATGGTTCATAAATTTCAACTCGTTTTTATATTGAATTACATCCAGTTTTGACTCTAGTTTAAATAATGTGAAGCCTCAGTTTATAAGAGGCAGTCATTCAGCCATTATTTTTAACCAATTCTAAGTCTCTGTGTAATAACACATTTCAGATTACAGTTTTACTGATCATTGTGTCATTTTAAAATAGACTCTATATATTTGCCGTAGCCATGTTTTGTAGAGGCCAGATAGATTGGAGTGTGCAAAATTACAAAAGCATACAGTTGAGTTTTTACTCCTTGCACTATTTTTCAAAAACAATCTGTTCAACTCCTCTTACTTCCAATTCAAGAAAATTCAAGAAAATTTGCTCAGTTTAAGGAGCAAGCCAGTGAAAAACATTTGTGCTCTGCTTAGAAGAATGAAGGTATTTAAAACCAAAATCAAGAACAGTTATGGATGGAGCACATCAGTGGAGCCTTCAGTCCTCTGGTGGCTTACACTGACTGTTCAAAAAGCTTAGCCTGGTGCACTCTCAAGCACCTGAATTACCAAAAAAGGTCTGGTCTTAAACTGATTTCAACTTTGATGTCCAAAGTGCTTCTAAAAGACGTTACATTTCTGCTCACGAAATCTAGTAGAAAGTTTTGTCTACTATGATTTAATCTGCATGGAAAATTATTTTACAAGATTAGATATTGTTACAATACTCATATCCTCTTTTACAAACCTCTGTAGAGTTGTGCTACGTGTTACAATACTTGTAAGGTCTCTCTAAACCTTTACTTACACCTTTCTACTTTCAGACTCAAAACATCATGTATGACATGATTTCTGACTTAAATGAAAGAAGTGAAGATTTTGAGAAGAGAATTGTTACTCTGGAAACTAAACTGGAAACTTTAATTGGTAGCATTCAAGCTCTTCCTGGACTGATTAGCCAGACAATCAGCCAGCAACAGAGGGAATTCCTCGAGGCTCAGATACAAAATTACGATAAGCATGTTGCCTACAGTGCTGAACGATCACGATCTTTGTCAAGAAGAAGGAGATCATCCTCCACAGCACCACCAACTTCATCAGAGAGTAGCTAGAAGAGAATAAGTTAACCGCAAAATAAAGACTCTTTGCCATCATATGGTCAATATTTTAGCTTTTATTGTAAAGCCCTATGGTTCTAGCCAGCGTTATCTGGGTTCTGATGTCAGAATCCTGGAAACCTGAACACATTTTAGGCCAAAATGAATGAAAACTCTTCTTTTTTTCCCCCCTCCTCCTCTCAGATGCACAGTGAATGCACCTAGTATTGCTATATTAGATTGTTCTTCCTGTAATTTCACTTTTTATTCGTGCACTTCAAACAAGCTTTACTACTACAATACATAATCTAATATAATAAAAATGTTAATTTCTGCACAGTTACTTGATTACTTTGACCTAACAACCAAAAAATCACAATCAAAAGACCTAATTATGAACTTTTAAGAAACTAAATTGAAGCTTAATAATTATTTCTCAGTATGAAAGCTAACTGTCTAAACTTTGCTTGCAGTGGAGGGGGAAAAAAACCAATATTAATCTAACAGTGTGCTGTATATGTATAGTCATTTTAAAAGATCACTGACAGCTTTGATTCCTGAAGTGTTTAATTAAAAATATAGTTTATTCTAGAAAATTAGACTCAGAGTAAGCTATGGGTTTTTAAAATATTATTAGGACTTTTATTTAACATGCATTGGTACATGCACACACACATAGATAATATATATATACATATGTATTTATGTATACAAAATTATTTATGCAATGCCCATAGCAATGATCTTTTAAACTGACTATTCGTAAAGCTACTGGCATGCAAAAAGCACAGGCAAAGTCCTGTTTACTTATTCACAACAATGCCAGGTAAGTTTGTCCAGATCAAAAGCATCACTTTCACCCAGAAGTCTCCTAATAATGCTATTTGGGTTTCGAAAGTGTTAAGTTGCTACTTTCTCCACTCCTTTGTTTGTGTTTCTGGAGTGAATGACTGACACACAGACTTACAGTGTACACGGTTGTGTGATGGCAGCACAGTGTTCCGTATACATTAGGTTTGGGCAGTCCCCATGGTTCCTGCTATGCAGTCAAGCTTAGCAAAACACTTCTAGCAATATTTCCAAAATCTCCTGTAAAAAGCCAGTTGTAGACTGGATTTACAACAGTAGGGTATCTATAGTACTTTATTTTCATGCATAAATATAAGGTCTCCTACTTTATTAAAGAAAAAAAAAAAAGAAAAAAAAAAGAAAACAAAAAGAAAAAAAACCACAAATCACAAAGCATAGTCGCCGGTAGACACTGGTGAAAAGGTTTTGACTGACATTGCTTCTGGTTTATGCTCCAGAGTAGCAAAACTAGGTAACTTTAGATGCTCAGTACATGCAACTTGCTTTCACAGTTCCTAGTTACAAACAGGAAGTTGACTTCATGAGACATTTTTTAGTATTTGCTAAATACAAAATATGCCAGTCCAGTCTGCCTCTCCCCTAGTTTAGAGACAAAGGTGACATCTGTAGCTAAACAAGTAGACTGGCTGTCTGTTTTTAAGTAATACTATGTCTGCCTAGAAGTAACCAACTTTCTCGTTGAAGGAAATGCACATTGCTCCATGAAACACTGTGACTTCTGGTCAGCAAGGACAGGCAGGAAAGAGTAATGCAGAAAGTCAGGGCAGAGCCCTTCTGGGCAAGACAGAAGAGCTGTTCTTTCCAGAAACCGGAATTCCCCAAACCAAATACATAATCTGAAAAACAGCAGACACTTTAGGCCTGTTCAAATTAAAGGATCTTCCTTTTCTGGTGTTACGAATGTATAAATAATGAATGTATAAGTGACATCCAGAGGTATTGCATGCTTATTAAAAGGTCAAGAATTTCTCCAATTTTTTATGTCCTTGAGAAAGATGATGACTTTGCAGTATTTTTTCCCCCTAGAGCAGGACAGTTGCATGCCTTTGGCGTGCCTTATTTACAGACTGTGATATTTTGTGACTGGAAATAACAAGCAGTATGCATAGTATTTGCAGTTCTGCTTTTGTTTTTATGGAGTTCATTTCCAAAGGAAAAGAGGGATATTATATAGTCCTTATACTTTTCTAGTGCAGTCCTTAACTAGTCAAGTTTTAGTATTCTTTTTTTCTTCTTTTTTGCATTTAGTTTAGAATACTTTTCTTGACATTGAATGTGAAATACACTTTCTCTAGCTTGAATACATTCCTTTTTCTCCTGTCAGCTTGAACTAGCTCTTTCATTGTTTACATCTTTTTAATACATGTGTAACACCCATTTTTTGCACAACTGGGTTTTTAAAGAACTGTAGTTCCACTTTGAAAATTCGTGTCAATCTGTCAATTTTAATTAAGATCCAGCTGAAAGTATTGAGCTGGCTATTTCTGTTGTGAAAGAGCAGCTGTCAATCTTTGACCTTTCCATTTCTTTTACTCACTAGGACTCAGAAGCCTGAAATTAATATTATTGCCACAACTTTATGCAATGGTGAGATGCATCAGGATTATTTCCATCAGCAGCATTCTGTAAAAACCTGCCAAATTATTTTGGATTCCTTTCTTTTTAAAGCAAAAAACAAATGATGTCACCATGTAATACTGCAGTTTTACATGTTAATTTACCTTCAAGCTCACCACAGATACTTTATCTGCATTTTTAGCACATTTAATTTTTTTCTTGTAATATCTAATTTCAGCACTAAGGTGCTGCATGGGGATATACTACATGAAAGGACAGATATAAACTTTTATTCAGGAGAGCACAAAGCACTCTTGGTTTGATTTTCTTACTCCGGACACTAAACTCCTTTTAGTCTTCCCTTGTCTGACTTTTGTAGTACCACAAATTCCATTACTGACTTTTTAGTTCCAAAACTTTAGCTCTATCATTGTCGACATATATGATCACCAAAAGAAAAACTTATTGTTATGACAGATCATGGAAACTGTATATGTAAATGTAGACTTTTTTTGGAAACGTTGTTTACAAATGACAAGGAGTCTTTACCATATTTACCATATTACAATTGTAAAGCTTCATGCACCTCTTGCCTTAGTTTCACCAGTAGGAAAATTCTGCTTTCCGTAGCTATTAAATTTCTCCTTTTCACTGCATTCCAGACACTGATTCCATTATCAGTTTCTTGGGAGTCTTGTTGCTAGTCTGCTTTTTTGAAGACACCGAGCAAAGATGCCTTGCTCGGAAGGACTGAAATGTAAGATCACAAATAGACATGTTTGCTATGCTTAAAATTAAATGCATTGATTTAAATAGTACTTTTTACTTACATTTAGGTTTTTTGCAGAATCAGAATAATACATTCGTATGTTTTATGCTTGCAAATGCTCTGCAATTCTTGATTCTGTCAATCGTTATGTATTTTAAGCCTGCAGATCTTTCCAGACAGACTTGTGCAACTCAGCTTTTCTTTACCTCCTGCTGCTCCATAAGGATGTATCTAATATGGAAAGAGATTTGCTATCTAGAAGTTTGGCATCCAGCGTAGGAGCTCAAAATGCCTTCTGGAGGTCCATACCTTGTGAGCTATTTCAAAACTATGGCTCCCCAGACTGAGTTGGAATCACTGTCATCATTACAGCAAAGATAAGTGATAAGCATACTGTTTTGCAAATTGTAAGACTCTTTCCATGTCAGATCATGTGTAAACATTCAAGTTGATATGCCACACATTAAGAGCATACCTAAGCATAAAAGAATAAAAGGTGTTCAATGTGTCTAAATTTCAGAATAAAATCTGTAACTCTTATCAATACTAAAAATTAAAATTGTTTGAAAACTCTTTTTCCCTAACTAAAAGTTATGAAAAATTCTTACTAAGTTTATCCACAGAAGGTTTTCTGGTTAATAAGTGTGTTCTCTCCATCTGCCAGACCTGTTCATATCCACTCTTTTTTTAAATCAAAGTCCTTGAAGTCTTTTTGCCCTTCTATTAATAATTATTAAGGGGTGACAAAATAATTGTTAAGGGGTGACAAGCAATGAAATAGAGGGGAAGGTACAAAGGAGCTAACGCTTATATGTGTCATTTTCAGAATTTCACCTCTGCATCAGCATATCTAAATGCTCAGGTAGAAATGGACACCAATTTTAGCCAGCACTCCTGGCTACCCAGGTCCAAGCCAACCCTGGCCTGGGAGGAGCACTGCCATATATGAACTGCTCTGCAGTGCAGCTCACATGCACTCAAAGCCAACTATTTATGTGTGTGGAAATTTATGTACAGAGAACCTTACATGTGCATAAGAAAATTAACCTACATCTGGCAATTAGGACTTGTGAATGTGGTCCTATATCCGTTGGCACTAAGTCAGAGAAAAACTAAGCTATAATGTATATTAACTATTTATTCTGAACCTTTTAAGGTTAAGGTGTCTGTAAGATCTCTCTCAATGACTTCGAGAATAAAGAAAAAGACACACTTTGAAGATGCTTTGGAATCAGGTGTGCATAGGGTTAGCTCTGACTTACCTCACTGCACATCAACTTTGGTCCGGAAACCACAGGGTTTTATTCACTCCAGAAAGAACAGGTTTTTCTCACTATAGGGGGAATTAGTACAGCACTGACAAATAAGTCCCATCTCTCAATACAGCCCGATGTGCAAGATGATCATAATAAGTGAGAGAGGAGTATTGTGTTAATTTATGCAACTCTGCTCAAGACTTGTGGCTTAGCACAGCATCAAGCCCAATGCAGACACTTGATTCCTTGCCAAGAATTGCTTGCAGCTGGACAGTACAGCACATGGTTGGAGCAGGTGCAGCGTGGTCTGAACTAGGGTGTGTAGACATCCTAAACTGGAGGCAGTTACCAGAATTAGCATCACCATACTGCCATATATTAGACTTTGTTACAGTGGTATAGCTGAACATCTATTAGATAAATAATTTTCAGGCCTTTATATGAAGAAGATTCCCCTGCAGAGGTATTCAAAGCTTATCTGCACATTGAAGAATATGCAACACAGGGTCAGTGAAAGAAAAAAAACCATAAGCGTCAATCTTGAACCTGTTGCAAACTAGCATGGCAAGTAACAAAATCAGACGGAGAACTGAAGGTTTATGCTGACTTCATTCAGATTCACTTAAACCCATTAGTATCTTCAAATATTTAGGAGAATCTATACTGTTTTCAATTATACATGAAGTGAGCTACAAGCTTTTAGTTAGATTAAAAGGTTCTACTTTAAGACTATGCCTATTCTGACCTACTGTTCCCTTTCTGAATTTCAAAGTACTTTGAGTCTAAAGAGGACTTGCATATTTTCCTATGTGGATTACAGCAATGTAGGTCTCTGAACAAAAAAGCATCTCTAATCCAGATAAATGACCAACCATCATATAGCACCAGGAATAATAATGGAGTTAAAATGTTCGACAAATTGACCAGCTACAGGCTTCAGAGCTTAGAAAAGGTTTAAGTGAAGCCTCAATCCAGATAGGAAGTTCATGGGAATCAATGGAATGAAAGAGATTGTGCAATTATATTTCCTGACAATGAATTATAGGGACACACTGTATGTGTTTAATACCAGCTTATCACCTTATATGCAGGTTCTCAAAATGTGAATAATATGAAGGCTGATCATCACACAGAAATAAAGCAGGATTTTTTTTTTTAATAAAAACCTCCAAACTCTAATAGAAATGTGGAGAAGAGCTGAAGGAGATTGTGCTAGACTATTCTCTTAAAAGACAGGCCCCTAGCCTCCATAGGCTAATATAAATTGCAAGAGATGAGTTTTCAAGTGGTTTCAAGCAAAAATCAAACAAATAGCATGTCTTGAGAATAGTTTGGAACTTAAAAAACATCACTGTGTGCTCAGTACCACAAATCTGCACAAAATGAAATGTGGCCGATCAGTTTTCCTGATGGAGGAGTTAGAATAATAATCACATGAACATGACATGCATGTAGAAGAACATGAAATCTATCTTGGGACCACTCTCTAACTTAACCTGCAGTTTCAAGTAATATGGCACCCTAGGTAATATAATAGTAACAATCAGAGCTCCAAAATTTAATATTTTTTTGCAAATACCACTTAGCACAAATGAATGCACTTTGGGTAAAGGGCCTCTGAAGGGTGCATGCCACTCCCTCCAATGTTCCAGCACACCCTCAACTCTGCTCTGTGCTTATTCCTCCAGCAGCTGCTGAGCACTGGGAACTGTGGTTGCCTCTGTCAGCATCCCTGGTATGAAGCTGCCTGGACTGATCTGAAAGGAAGTGGCCCTGGGGCACTTGAGACGCCACTGGCCCGGCACCTGTTACTGGAGAGAGCAGATAGCAGCACCCAACCTGAAGGTGGCCATGGCCCCTCAGTGGTGTGTTACCTCTGTTCTTCCTCCCACACCACTGTATCACTACATTCTTCTGTGTCTTAAATGGTCTGATAGACTGAAAAACGCTTTTCTTATCACATCTGAAATGTGATAAGATGTCACTCATTGTGACAGGCTGTGCTACCACTGTGAAGAAAGCACAGGGTCTGCTTCTCCACTGTGCCACTCAGCGGGACTCTTTCAGACATTGACCTGCTTTCTAGATAGAAACCCCCAACATTCCACCAGCACCAGTTATTGGGATTCAAGGGGAATAAACCAGTGCTCTGGCTTGGCAATGAGATTTGGCTTCTCGGTAGTTAAACATTAAATCTACTTTTGAA
>VXBB01008361.1:201026-242476 GCA_013399915.1 Illadopsis cleaveri
AAAAAAAAAAAAAAAAAAAAAAAAAAAAAAAAAAAGTTGGGGAAAATATTTCTTGATATTTCTTGCATGTGTATGAAATGGCCAGAGACTTACTGGTGGTATTTGAATGCACAATTCAGGATATGAAGAGTCTACCCTCTGTGACTCATGCAATTTGCCCTGCAAAGGAGCCACAGAGTAGCACACCTCACACTTATCAAGCTACACAGTTTTTTGAACAGCTCTGGCTCAGTTCAGCTGAGTGCATGACAAATGCAAAAGGCTGAGCAACACGACTGGGTACAAAGCAGCTGCATAAATGAGCCCAGCAAAGAGTGTGGTGATTTGATTTTGTGAATGAAGGAACATTTTCCCATGACTGTTTAATTCACTTAAACAGAGCCAGAAGCTACCCTGAATGTGTATTATTGTTCCAAATAACTTCCAAGATGACTGTCAGAAAATTTTGATAGAAATAAATTGTTTATGTTGTAAGCCCTGGCATTTCTGCTAGATAACTCTTATATGGGAATGGAAGTCTCTGAGAACAATGAAGTTATTTATCCAAAGTAATTTATAGGAAATACCACTCTTTTCACTGAGATTATATTTCCAACGCATCAGGGATGGATGTACATCACCCACACCTGTAAATAGACATTTCTTTTTATTTTCAGGCAGGTGAGGGGGAAGGAACATTTGAATTAACCCCAAAGCAGGGTAGCAATGGCAGCTGTAGAAAAAAGATACTTTTCATTTCTGGTGTAGCTACCTAATTTTCTGTGTCCTCAGAGGATTGAAATATAAAGATACTTAGAGCAAGCACCAGCATTCTTCTGCTCTTTTCCAAGTACATGCTGTAATAGCTACCCATTCATCAACTTCATTCTTTCAGTGACAGAATGCTTTCCCTGAGAAAGTAGAAAAACTGGGCTCAGATCCCTGTAGAAAGTAGTAAGTACATACTTTCCTATAGCCTCTCTCTTTCCTTATTGTCTGGGAAGAACCCTGGGCAGCTTGGTGCTTAGCTTCTTCAATCAGGCAACACTGTGCAAGTGTAACATTACCAAAAAAACATGAAGCTGTTTCTGGTGGTGTTTGAAAGCCAACCAGACAGAGAGCAGGTTGATAATGCAAGTGCCAGACAGTTTGACGACTAATGCCATTGTTAAATACCTTGTGTGAAGTTAGTCCTGGGCTCTTCCTGTCCTCAGTCTGGTTTTGTGGGAAAGAAAGAGGTGTTAAAAAAATAGCCTACAGCATTTTTAAAAGAGGAAGAAAAAGATAATTACTTTAAAAATAATACTATCAAAGAAAGAATGAACTAAAAATAAAATTCTCCAGAAATAATGGAATCATTCTGCACTTTGGAGACTAATCCCATAAGGAGCCAGAACTGAAGATGGGCAGTTTCACCACTTGCCCTCTCAAGTTCTGTGCTTTTCCTGTCTGATATTCAAGTACAAGTTACTTTTTTTCCCTTAACATATTTTTACTTAATGTAAGGTATTTATACATTATTATACATATATACCTTCAGTAACAGAAGAGTACTTCTCTGGGTTTTGTTTGAGGTGTACAAAATCACTTTTTTTTTACACAAATATGTTCATCTTTGCAGCTACCCTTGGCCAGTTTGCCTCAAAGTATGTGACATCTACCAGAGAATTAAACAGAAAGCATCATAATAACGTAACAGGCTCTTGAAATCAATAGGTGCAATACACTCTTATTTTCCTTTCTTTATCACTAATATTGTGGATTATCTGTAATGACAACAAGGAAAAAAAAGTTTACTCTGGTTAGAAAAGATTGGGGTTGTCTTGTGTTTAGGGTGTTTCTGAACACAGTAAGATAACTCCTACTCTCTCTCAAATGCATTTCAGTATATACAAGTTTAAAAGCATGGGGGAAACTCATCCACCGATTTTGCCAGGTGAAACTACCATGGAATTTCAAGGTTTCAATCTAGACTGGAGCCCTAAGCTCACAGGCCACCAGAATTTCTACCAGCAATCTCTTGGCAGCTCTCTGCTAAGCATGTGGAATCGCATATCATATTTCAAAAAGACAGAACCTTTCTGATACATTGCCTGCAAATCCTTGACACATAACCTTGGCAGTCAGGGTCACACAGGATAAATAAGGAAGTGCACGANCGGTGTGGGTTAAGTTGGGTTATTTTTATTTCAAAAGGTCAATATGTCAGTGTATTAATTTTATTAGTACAATTTTTACACTATATTGAGATATTGCCTTTAGCCCAAGATATCTTTTGTCCAAAGTAACCTCTTCAACTCTATCAAGTTATAATGCTGAAAATCTGAAAACTTTTATTAAGACTTTGGATTTCTGTTCTCATTTTTATGTAGTTTTCCCTTCACTTTCCTTTTGTTGGTTTCAAGGTTTGAGGTCTCTCTATATATCCACTGTAACTTCCTTGGCCACCGCAACTGGATGGGTACCAAATACCATAAAAATTTGAAGGCTACTCTCTGTCTAGCATTAAGAAAGCTAAATAAATAGGTAATACTGCAGACAACTTGTTTGCAAGATTTAAGATGAAAAAAGTATATTTCCAAAATTAATTTACCTGAATATTTAATCCTTGTTATTTTTCTTCTGTTCCTAAATTCCTGAGAATTTCTGCAATTTCTCTATTTGCTTTGGAACTCTTATCCAAGAACTTCAGTCCTTACAGTCTTGCACAGTTATTTTCCCCTGAGAGAAGGCAGCCAGAAACCAAACAAGTGGCAAACTTCCCTGGAGAATTCCACACAGGCAAATACAAAAATACTTGCAGCAACAGATGAAGCTGGAAGAGGAAAGAGAGGAGTCCATGTTGATTAAAAGTATGTTGCCAGCTAGACAAGAATAATATTGGGAAATCCTTTTGTGATGTCTGCACCTTCCTTACAAATACTTGCAAGTTTTAATATAGCTGCGAGACAAAAATAAGGGGGATTCTGGCCACAGCTAGGTCTTGCAGGTGAATAGATGCTGAATGTCAGCTTAATCAAATGGGATGCTTCTAAACCTCATCACTCTTTCGGCTTATGCATAGCTGGATCTGCACAGCTGGTAACTTTACCAAGCTTCAGAAAGTTGTTTTTTACCTTGGTTGTTGCAAACTGGTCTAAATGACTAAAATGTGTCTTCTGTTGCAAGAAAGTTGGTGTAATATTCCAAAACATTCAGGATGATCCCACCGTCTTCTGAAAGAAGAAGAAAAAAAAGGGAAGGAAAACAAAAAAAAGAGAGAGAAAAAAAAAAACAAACTCAAACATCTACAAAGCCAATTAAAAAACCCCAAAGTAAAACCCATCCGCCTTTCTCCAGACATATCACTCAACACCTTTCACATAATTCACAAATACTGACAGATAAGCATTTCCTTGAATGGAGGAACCACAAAATTGGTTGCTCAAGAGAAACTGTGCGAGGATCCTGTTCTTGCAAGGGTGTTGCCACTGAAATGGCTCTTTCACAAGCAGTATAATGATAGATCCTCTCTTTCTCCAGCTGCTAAGATTCTAAAAAATTTTAAAAAATATTTAGTTTTACTTTTCTACTACAGTGTTAGGGTTTTTTCTGAAATTAGGCAATGCTTTTAAGAAGAAAGAAGGGACTGATTAATTTTACAACCCTGCATGCCTCCTTGCTTTGGGAACCCAGATCAAAGCTCTTTATATACTGTACACAGTATATAAGTACTTTGGTAGAGATTGGTAGCAATCTCCACCAAAACCAGCTAGCCGGTTTGCTGTTGCAGTTATTGGCAGCTGCCTGAGTAACAAAATCTGGTTCCCCCAGAACCGCAAAGAATCCCCACAAGGATCCTACGACGCAAAGGCATTTACTATTTAAATCTCCTGGCTGAACTGTGGTGAAGATACACTTGTTTACCTTTCAGAGGCAGCTAGTGGGTGCAGGTGTAGGAGTAAAAAAGGGGAAAAAATTGCCTATAGTTTTCTAACATATACTTTATGTATTAACTACAGGACTACTTAGAAAGTACTGTCAGTTCCTTGAGAGGTGGAGTCCACAATATCTGGAACGTATCAGACCCTGACTACTTTACAATACAGCTTTTCAGGCCAGAGTTACCTAGCCACATAAATACAGAAGCAAACCAACATTTGTTGATGTACACATAAAGAAACATATTTTTCCTCTCAGCACACATTTACCACTGATGCTTTGATTTCTTCTCCACATAATGTGATATTAGCTATCCATTTTAAGTGTGTGTATGTTCACTGGTATGGTACAAAACCTCAACCCATCCTCCCTAGAGATCACAGAATCATAGAAAACATGAAGGCTAGGTAATGAAGGGGATATAAATTGTGTAGTTGTTTTTAGCCTGACAACAACAAAGTCAAAGATTCTCATTTCTTCCTACCTCATCTCCACTCTATCAGATACCTCAAATTTGTGCTTTCATAGAAGAAAGCCCACACCATAGTAGTTCCCTCCTAGACACTTATATTCAATAAACACGTATGTTCAATAACCATGTATTCAGATATTTTATTGCACATACGTAAATGAAAAAAAAAATGCAATTCTCAACCTTTTGTGCATGTCTTGGCAGTCATGCTTGTGACTTACTATTTTGCAGAGTAAGTCCACAGTTCTTAGTCACTAATTGTGTTACACCAATCCACAGGATGTACATTACATTCATACATGCAAGAACTGAAACAGACAAAAATTCTTCTCCAAAAACCAATTAGCATTATTTCTTCACTGGAAATAAAAGTCTTGCAGACATTACTTTGGCACATCAGTTATCAAGTTTCCTCTCTAGGACTTTCTTTCTGCAACAACTTTTACTAAAGAGCCCAGTTCATTAGATGTGAACTAATCTGTCCAACTTTTATTTGCCATGAATTGGAAAAAAAATTTGACTGGATGATGCTATGTGAAAAATAATTGTAGAGAGATGCCAATATATAAACCAAATTCTTGGTGAATGTATAATACACCCTAATTTTCCTAAACAATTCAAAGTTTTAATGCTGTTGGAAGGACTTAGTATTAGTCTTTGTTCACAGTTACGTGATCACACATTTCTTGGTGTAAGTTTGAGGAGAAATATTGGCTTGTTTATGTGGCCTTAAAAGACTCCAGACATAGCTCCTAAATCCATATGCCAGTACAGAAATAACCAGCTTAGTTTTAGAGCTTGGAGAATGCATTAGCTTCTATCAAATTTCCTGATACTTCACATATTGTAATATTTGTAAAGTACTTTGCTTCCCTAAACAACAGCACACCCCTCTGAATTCTGAACATACTGTCTGTTTAAACTAATTATTATACGTGTTTTGTGAACAGGTGAAACTGCTGTCTGCAGTGTAAACAGAAATACCATTGTCCAATTTGATCAGCTTCCACTGCAACATAATTGACTGCACCATCCAAAAAAATAAAACTGAACTGTAATTGCATCATCTGCTACTGTTTTTCCAGATACTGATTCTCCATCTCTTTAAATATGCTACGTTTTACTTGAGGCATTGTATGCATCTCATTTTATAGAGATGTAGTAAAGAAAATAGGAAGGCATAGGATGGATGGTGGTTTGTTGTTATTTTGTTTCTCCGAAACAAATCCAGGACATCCAGCACTGCAGGAAGCAGGATTGCTTATCCTTCAACTCATAAGGAAGACAGACATCCTTTTGCATGATCTTTTGCAATGGGAGCTTTCTTCTCTCTGCTATCAAGATTAGTTGCAGGGAGAGAAAAGATCAGCTATCCTTCCACTCACTTCAATGAAACTTGGAGGTAAACACCTGAGTGAAGAGTAACAGAAAACAGAAGGAAAAATCAGACCTTGGTGATAAGGTGAAATTAGACATGAAAATAAATAATTCTGCCATAATTATTGTATTCTCTTACAATTAAATGTAGGTTCTCTCAAATGTGATTTAAGGCCAAGATGATGTAATCGAATCCACTTTGTTGCAGAATTGTTTGTTTTTTAAATACGTTAATGCTAAAAGGAAAATATGTGGTTCATATTAAGTACATACTAAGCAAGAATGTTAAGTGTCATACTGCAAAGCAAATTCAAGTATCATACTGCAAAATAAATATCAACTGCAGTCTCCCTTGTAGAGAAGAAGCTCTCGGCTTCTCATATGAAGCAGTAGCCAAGAATTAATGTGGAGATCCAAACAAAACATGGAACAACTGTGCTTGTTTCTCTTGTGGCCTCCTATCCCTTGGTATATTGGTGTCACAGGCAGCTTCAGCCAGTTTCACGTGTCTCTAGAGACACCCAGCTTGTGCTCTTTAACATTTGACACCAGTATAGAATATGGTATCCCAGACTTATTTCTTTCAAAATTGTGTGAATTTAATGAAAAACTCGTTTTAAATTTATGTGAATCCCATTTAAAATGAAAAGCAGTGTATTTTTAGCTCCTAAACTCTTTGCTCCAGAAGAGACATGGACCAAAATCTTTAAAGAGGTCTTCCTTTTTCTCTGTGCTTCCTATTTGAAATAATGAAGAAAAAGGTAATTGGTGCTTTCAGACATGAGATCTTGGAGAAGGAGGAGGCAGGGAAAAGGAGGAGAGTGAAACCAAAGGAGATTCATCATAGCACTACAATTCTGAAATTGCACCTCAAAAAGTAAGGGTCAGAAATATTATATTTATTACACAGGTGCAAAGATACTTATTACTGAATGCTATTCTATCTTCCTAAACAAATAACTACCTTAATTCAAAATTTTTGAGCAATAATATTTCTCGCCATGATGACATTGGAATAAAAATTCTTCTCCTGGTGCACTGGCAGTGAGTTCCTTTGGGAACTGCCTTTTGGCATAAACTAGACTTTTTTTTTTTTCCCCAATACCACTAAACAGTGGAGGATCCTTGTGAAGTGTTAAGCCTTCCACAGCTTCACAGCAGGCAGCTAGAGTAGGAAACACATACTGAGTCTGTTCTTCCTTAGCACAAAGCAGAAGTGTAGTCTCAGCCCTATGCAATTCTATCTTGCTGCTTTAAAGATCTGATAAGAGGCTAATGCAAGTAAGGGCTTGGGTTTAGATTTATTGCTGTCATAAAGACCACATCCAGCAGTCTGCAGGAATACTGTGTGCCATTTACAGACATGTGCCCAACAACAACTGGGTGTGTGGGAGGGACAAATGAAGCATGTAACTGGATCTTGTTGTCTTGGATGATAGCAGTGTTTCTGGCATGATCTGTATCTTCACCAGAAGATGCAGTTCTCCACAGATGTGGGATTTCAGTGGATACCCCTGTGGAGTGATACAGATTCTGGTGCTGGGATTACCTAATGTACATGGCTTCCACTTGTGTGATCTGCCTTGTACTGATGCAAGCTGCAGCCTTCATACCAACAACTAAGAAAACAACTAAATAACAGACCTCAGGAGTGAGTTTTATATCTTGGTCCTTTACCTCTGGCCATGTCATGAAGCTTAGACAACATCTATCTTTGTCTTGGCTACAGCTCTCAGCATCCTTTCCCTCAAAAGCCACAGAAGTAGAACTAAGGACCATGTGGCTGGACAGCTAGTGGAAATTTTCTGGAGTATCAAGATTTTGCTGGCTACCATTAAACCATAGCAGCCATTTCGCTCTCCTTTGTGAATCTGGAAGCACTAAAGAAAAAAAGAATAAAACAGCATGACTACTACTTTCAGT
Source organism: Illadopsis cleaveri (assembly GCA_013399915.1). NCBI lineage: Eukaryota > Metazoa > Chordata > Aves > Passeriformes > Timaliidae > Illadopsis > Illadopsis cleaveri. Next base: position 208,699 of record VXBB01008361.1, read on the forward strand.
CAGAAAACTGAGGAGTTGAAAAGATTTAATTTTTTTAAAAAATTCTTTTTCAAACAACATGGAACATTCTGAAATTATTTTGTTTTACCATCTAAAACGTCTTTTAAAGGTTTGTGAAGAGTCCATAAAAATCTTTTGGTTTATGACTGAGGTCGTCAAATGTCAACATGACTTATTTTTCTGAAACTATGGTCACAGCTGGAAGGTAAAGCATTGTTGAAAAGACAAGGGAGATGAAGAGGCTCATTAACAAAATGCAGATAATGCTACTGTGACCATCTTCTGAATCATCTTCTATCTATGACAGAAAATCCTGTTGACCAAGTATTGCTTTATCTTTTCTTTTACCTACAGTACAACAAAAGACTTGAGACTACAAGCATCTATACTGAGGAAACTTAACTCTTTTTTAATGGAATTTGGGTAAGGCAGAGGTGGACATGAATAGTGAGGGGATGTTCATTATCATAAGGTGCAAGAACTTTTCCTGCTATTCAGAGCACAGCCACAAGAAGCACCTAAAAATAACTTTTAACTTCACAAATCCACGGTACTGCAGCACACATAAATTTCTGTCAATAGACTGAAATTCCATGAGCAGTTCAACATGAGCAAACTTATTATTGAGAGCACAAGGTTGTCTTCCAGCTGCTGCTGAAAACCGCTTACAACAGTCTTCTAGACTAGAAAACTGAGCCTGATGGGAGATACAAGTACTTCTTTAAACTTAGCATTGACAGCATATCCATTTGGGGAAGGGAAAACTTAAATTAGGTTGCTATAAATACTGTCAATCCCAGTGTCATAAGAGGAAGTTCAGTCTTATCTTAGACTGGTCCCAAACTCATGTTCTGAAAATGAAATTATGAAAAACCATGTTGTGGTTTGGGTTTTTTTAATTAGCCATTCTGTCAGTCACTCTGAGGAAAAGCTCAATGTAAGAAAGCAGGAGTCTTCTGTTAATATGCAGCAGCTGTTTGTAAGGGCTTGTTGAAATCACCATGAAACTTGAACTGAATTGGAGGCAAGACTGTGAAACAAAATAGCCTGTAATGAGCAGCTGTGCCTGAGGAGTTCAGCTTCAGTGTTTTTAAACTGCCAGCTTCTCGCAGAGAGCTTTTTCCAGGCTCAAGAATGGATTCTCTTGATACAAGGGTCAGAGGAATTTTTAAAACTTTCTGGGTCAGAGGACTCATTTATCTCTGGATTGCTCGCTAACCCATCAGACTTTCAAGCACTGATATCATCCCTCTCACTTGTAAGGGACTGGAGCAGCCAACCCAGTAACTATCAGGGAGACAACACTTGATCTATTTTTAAAAATCTAGGATTGCTTACAACGCAAGTTAAATCCCCTTATATTCCACTCCCTCTGCTACAAAGGACAGGGCCAAGAAATTCCCCAAATACTGCTTTTCCCCAATGAGTTGAAAACAGCCAACCATAAACATCGCAAAAGGATTGCTAGATTCGGAGCAATTTTTTTTTTTCTGGTTGCTACCACAAAAGATTCACACAGAATTGCAGCACACAGTACTTTTCAGAAGTTTTCAGATATGTGATTAAGACAAATAGGAAAGGTTTTAATCATAGACCTAATATTGGCTTTGTAGTACTTGCAAGAAATTCACTTTTATAAAAGAATGTTCAATATCTAAACTGGAGGAATGAGGAAAGGTCAGAACGTCTTAAGAAGACATCTGCAGAGACAAAATGCACCCAGATCTCAGGAAGAGCCACCCAAGAATAGCTGTTGCACTCTGAACAGTAGCTAGCTCTTTTGACACAGTTTCTCTCTTCTGTAACCAGTGGCACATATAGAGCAAGTGAAGCTGCATAACCTATTAAAAAAAAAAAAACAAACAACACATCCAGAGAATATAAAGCCATCTATAACCCAAACAACAAATTTTTGCACCTCAAAAAAAAAATCATGTAAGCATGAAAGGGCTGCACAGATTTTGCCATATTTGTAAAAGTGGGTTTAGCTGTGTTTGGGTAGGGCAAATTAGCAGGTTTGGGCCTAACCTCAATTTGATGTGCTCAAGAGGATGGCACTTACACAGAATATGAACAAACTGCTGTAGGTCTGCACAGCCTCCATGACTCTAGCATTAATCCTCTACCCTTTTCCGGCTTGTAACTCAAAACTGCAGCTCACAATTGGAGTGGAGGGCACAAAAGCACTTGAGGGTGCATAGCTCTCTCCCTGCATCTCACATAAGCACTCCAGTCTTTTTGTCCCTCCAGCCAGAAGGAGGGCAGTCAGCTGGACCTGCAGAACTTCTCAGAGAAGAGGCTAGCCTGCTGTCTGCACTGCTGGCAGTCTCGTACCTCTCATTTGTCACAAGACATGACAGGGAAAGGGCTGGCTCACCATCATGAGAGCTGCATCTGCTCCTGGGTGGATTTATGGGAAGATGTCACTTAGACAGGTCTATCAGAAAAAAGACTTGTTTCAGCACAAAACCCAAAGCTAAAAATCACAATCTAGTAATAATAGGTAGCACATTTGTAAAGGAGAAGAGGGATATTTTTTCTTGACCAATTCAAGTCAAATCTGAGTTCATCCCTACAAAGTCAGAGCAGTCAGTGTATTATGCTTCTAAATCCTGACTTTTCTACTTTCTTGGTCATTTTAGTACTACATGAGGTTGAAAAGGGAGGGGAGGAGAGAGGAAACGTAAAGATGGGAGTTCATCTTTGGAAACTGTCAAGATCCTTTGAGTATAACTAAAGAGGTGTTTTCTCCATTTACAAGTTATCTCACTGAACAATTCACAGCATTCCACACTCAGTTCTCACAATATTGCACTTTCCTGCCAATGTGGATGTCTCAAAATCACATGGTACCAAACTGAGTCGATATGATAGCACAGCATGAGGACAAACGTTGCGTCTTTCACGAACCCCCATAAAGCCTCCACCCCCATCAGAGCAGCTGCTCTGTTTCATCCCTTTGTGTTATTTCGTTTGCTAGAATAAGTAGTGCTAGAAGGAGGTATGAAAGGGAAGGTTTCAGAGGAAGACTGTGTGGCTGCCACATTCATTTTTGGAACTGGGAAACAGACTCAACAGGAATAGGGACAGGGAATCACTGTGGCATGTTATACTGGGATCAAGGGAGTCAGCCAAGACAAGGTTAAGAGTTATCCATTTCTAATACTTTTTGCAGTTGTAATGTTCTGTTGAGAATGTAATTTCATAACATGTGTTTGTTCTGCTTACTTCTAACTGAGCATTTGAAAGAAAACAACTTTAATAGCCTGCCTGATACATTGCTATTTACAGTATGTTTTCCTGGTCCATAATCTAAAGTCCAGTTGGTGGAAAGATTATTAAAAAAATATTTTAAAAGACAATCCATGAAATATTATATTAAGAGTTCCATGATCCATGAGCCTTATTTAAATTTAAAAATTAACTGCAACAAAGTGGTTTTTTAAAATGCTGTAGGATGCCAGGGCCCTGTGAGGAGGGCACGCTCCAATCTTCCATGCTGCTTCTCAGGGTTTAGTTGCCTGTGTCTATGGTTTGCCCTGCCGCAGTGCTCTCTTGGGTGAAATTCCTGTGTTAACAATTTTGTTGTGAGAAAGAGTTGAGTGATGACTCTTGGAGCACTCCTCACCCCTTGGCCCAGGAGATGCATTAAAGCTCATGGTATTGCTCCTTAGTCACTGCTTAAGCCATCATGCAAATACACATTTCCCTCTGCCTGCCTTTGTCAGCAGCTGGGCTCTGACAAAGATTGTCTTAAAAACGAAAAAAGTTTTGAACCAGAGCTGTATCAAGTATTAGCATCACAAATTTATCTGGAGGATGCTCTAGGCTACTCCTCCTGCAGTTGATTTTATGCTTTCCTTCAGGGATGCCCACCGCAGAACATCCTAAGCAGCTGTTCCCCTGCCCTCCCTGCCTATTTTCTTTTGCAAGGCTAAGCCAGTGTGCCAGGGGCAGAAAGCAAGAAAGCCTGATGGATTCCTTCAGAATTTGTTTGAGTGGGGATGACAGGTGGGGAAATCCATGAGGAGCATATATATCTTCTCACTCACCCGGTAAAACTGTATGCCAATCATCCTGTGCAGTCTGCGTGGTATCCCAGGGGTGCTCAAAAACAAAAATCAGGACATATTGGAGTATGTATAATTCACAAATTATATCTGCTTCAGGGCAGGGGCACTCCTTCTTGCATATTTGTTTAGCTCTGCTGCACTCCAGCCCCTAAGCATCAAATTATTGTAATTTCTGTTCTGTTTTCAGAACATGTCAGAAATCTCTGAAAACATTTGCTGAGAAACGGTTGCAATCATTCCAGTGAATTAAGTGCTCATTCGGGGACTTTCATTTCTTCAGCTTTTGATGTTTGTCTAGGAAGGAGGGTTAGGCTAATCTGGAGCACTTTCCAAGTGCTATTGATTTGGATCAGGCATTTTCTTCTTTGCTGTTCACTTTCACATAGCACAAGAGAAAAATCAAATGTTATCTGGGACACAGGTTCTTTGCCCTTTTGTTGTGGTATGAACAAATAGTTATTCGCTGAATAGGAGGAATAGAAAACCCTCATTCCTCTTCATTCTCCCAACAGCTGTATTAAGATGCTGGAAATTATTTCTTTAAAAATCTCCAAAAAATCTTTACAAATACATAATATCACATCACCAACTGGTAGGAGTTTCTTAAGCAAGTTGCCATGTATCATTTTAGCATGTGAACTATGTAGCAAAAAACTTTCCATAATAAACATTTAGTTTTTGCTTATTAAAAATGTGGCATTATATTTTATAATACACAAATTTTTGCAAGTTGCTGGCATATAAATGCAGCTACTCTAAGCTATCTCATCTTTCAAATTAAACCTTCTGTTTAACACTAATTTCCATCAGGAAGAGAAATTTTTACCATGCAATGCTACATTTTCAAATAATGCAGCTCTTTATGTATAAACAGTGAGTTGTCCACTCATACTTGCATTCCAGAAGAAAACAGTTGTTAGGATTATACTAGTTTAATGTACACATGTTACAATCCAGTTACGTCATATATGTCAAATTTTTCACATGTTTTAGGCAAGATTCTGTTTTCAAAAACTGATGTATATAGAAAGGAATCCAGCTGCCAGCATTACTGGGGTCTAAGGTCTGTCACTACTGCACCTTATCAAGCTATTAAAAGCTGTCCTTAGTTTGGTAGTTTCTGTACTCCTTCCTACACCATCATATGCATTTTCTTTTAAAAAATCATCTCATCTACTGTCATACCATACTCTTCCCCAACTGACCTGCCATCTTAGTGAATTGCTCTGGAAAGCACCCACCACACTGCTGCAAAAATGAACCAAAACTGCCTTTTCTCTCCACTGCCATGAACTCTTCCACATGCGGCATTGACCACGATTGGCTACCAGTTATCACTTTTTCTTTGATAAGCAAGAGTTACTCTTCAGGTGTTTTTAGAGCGTCACAGTGATTACACAGAAGTGACTTTGGCATTGCTCATGGCCCAAATCTTTGTAGCTAAAAAATTAGCTTCTTGAATGTTTCCTAGTAGTCATGAGGATTTTCCGAGACTGCATGTTTCAATATCATAGAAATTCACAAACACAAAATCAGATCCATCAAAAAATCTCCCAAAAGGCAAGACAGCACCCAGAAAATTAGCATCATTTTTAATATTGCTGAGCACATTTGTTACATAGTCTTCTCAAACACGTTCTGAGAATCTTTGTTGCAATCTAAGGTTAACTGAGTGGCTGCAGAACTAAACCAAATATTATCCCTCTACTACATTAAACCATTGCCTTTCCTCACTTTATTAGTCCCAAAACTTTTATTAAAAGACAAGATAAATAACATCGAGAATTAAAACTACTGATAAAGTTTATTCAACATGCAAATAAAACAAAGTTGAATATAGCACGAAATGTCTGAAGGAAACAAGCATTTAACACTTTTCCCTCCCTCAACCTATGCTTTTAAAAAAAGAAGACAAATAAGAACTAGAGATTTTTTAAAGGTTGTTTTGATGTTGTTGTTTGTGTATTTTTGTTTGGTTTTGTTTTTTACCTCAAGTGCCTCATGTAGATTGTGGTTGCAGAGAGGAAACTACTGGGGCAATACTAAAGCATTTTTCCATAACTTCCTACAGATTTCAGTGATTATGCAGAGCCTCAGAACCACTGAGAGTCATAGAATGCATGTGGAAATACATGCCGAAAGGAGTCAGACACCTGTAAGCTTGTAGGGAAAGGATTTCTATGTGAAAATAAGGCAGTCATATCTCTTTTTCCTTGATGATATACCTTTTAACTTTGAAATCTGCCACAATCAATCTTCTTCCACAACAGAAGAAAAGTTTTTAAAAAGACCAAAAATAAACCAGAAAAAACAACAAAGAAAAAAGAAAAACAAAACCAAAACCAAAAAAATTCAGATGCACTTTTTTGCATCCCTATATATATAGTTTCAGCTTGTTCTTTGGCATGCTCACTTCTCTTCCCCTTTGTAATTTTAATTAACTTTTGTTATTTCTATCAGAAACTACTATTGCTTTTTAAGAATAAAATCCCCTAGGAGACAGGTAAAAGCAATCCCCATGTTGAGTTGCATCATTTCAACAGCCCAAGGCTTATGTCCTTATCATACACTTCTATATGAACAGCTTCCTGGTCTGCACTATCTGGTACAGATTTACCCTTTCCAGAGATTAATGCTGATCTTTTTCCAGTTCAGTTTTTAGTCAGTTCTGAAAAATTGTTTAGAATTTCTTATAGACCTCCCAGACATTAAGATGTTAAAGCTGAGATGACTTTGATATCTGAACATTTGTCTTTTCCCATACTAGACTGCATACATCCAGAGTCAGGCTTAGAAGTTGTTACAAATGAGAGTGTTTGAGATTGCTTAAAAAATTATCAGTAATGGTATGAGCAAAAGTCAGATTCTATATTTAAGTGACAAAGCACAACAAGTTCATTAGCAAAATGCACTCTACTGCTTGCAGGACAGGTAAGGCATGAGGGAAATGTAGCAACAAAACCAAACAATATCTAGGCAATCAAACACAGCATAAAAGCTTAACACCATTCAAACTTAGCACTACTTTAACCTAACTCATATTTTAAGCCTAGTAATTTAACATAGGAAAAACACTTAACTGATACCCAACTCAGTTTATAACTTCATTTATCCTTAACAATCTAACTGAGAAATAACACTTAACAGCATTTAACCTAAGTTACAACTATTACTTCAATGTCAAATTTAGCAATTTAACAGAAGGACACTTAGTAACACTTAGCTAGCTTATAACTTATGTTTAAAAATTTAGAAAAAGAACAACATTTAGCAGCATATAAGTAAGTTTATAACTATAACTTAACTTTGTTTACAGGCCTAACTAACTTTGATATCCAAGGTACTTAAGAATCTAAAAAAGCATTATTTCCCTCAGATTTGCTGTAGCATATGCACACGGACGTGTGTGCAGACAGAAACAGGCAGTGCAAGCAAGGCAACCTGTGAAAAATTCCCCTCAGAGGTCAGTGAAATTCTCATTTTGGATGCTTTTGCATCTCCCAACAGGAGTAGGATCAGGCCTCGAGGAGTGAGGTATTGGCCCAGGACATGTGGAGTTTTGGCAACCCTTCAGGTACAGGGAACCTGAGGGTTTTCTGGCTCTAAGAGGTGTCCCACTCAGAGGGACATTGCTGGTCACAGTCCCTCTGTGGTCCAGGAGAGCTCAAAGGGCCCCATTTTGGATCACTCTTTATAGGATCACAAGAGAGTGGGCTTAAGTCACATCAACATTTCATCACGGCTGCAGTTTGGATCAGCACTTTCTTTGGAAGTGTAAGAACAGGAATGTTATGCCATTCAGGCCAGAGGAATATTTTCCAAGGCTCATCATAAGGTAAACAGGAGCTTGTTAGCAATTCCTGGGAACAGACAGTGTTTCTGACAAGCTTGGAAAGAGCTGAGCCCAGGTACTGCTTTCAAGGCCTAACAAGAATTTCTTAGATCACACTGCCTGGAAAGGGGCTGAGGGGAAATGAACCACAACAGAGGTATAAGTGCCAACATAGATTAACTTAGCACTGCAGGATATTTCCTGCAGTAAGGAATGTGCAAGAGTAGCTCAAATAGAAGGTATTTTTGGCACTGAGATTCAGTCATCATTGTAAAGACCAAACATGTTATGTTAGGTTCATGGCTCACAGCAGGAAATCATCCTGCATCATCCTTTTAGATTAAGAGTTCCAAACAGTTTTGAAATATTACATAATTCAGAGAATATTTTAAAATAAAAATAAATAATTAAAACAATGCATTCTTTAAAAACAAATTCACACTAGTGAACTAGAGGCAGTCCACTTTGTAACTCCATGAAAAGAAAATTCCATGTCTTTTCTAAATACACTTCCCATTTGCACACGAGTATATACATTTTCTCTTTCAAGGTGGGATACAATTAATGTACGAACATTAGGTTTGAGTGAGATGGTCTAGATAAGATTCTGGCGGCCTTGAATCCAGGGACAACAAAGGTATTTACACTGCAATGCTAGGAACACAGTGCCCTTAGCTCTTGAACTCTCAATGCTGGACCAGAAGGAGTTGCAGCCATGAAGTGCACAGTCATGCTGTGGTATAAACTATTACGGATAGATCACATTCTAGCAAAAAGGTCAGTTTTGCATAAGCTGGCTTTGGGTTAATTTTATCCTGGCTAGTAAATGAGAGATAAAGTTTTGCTTGTTCTATTTTCTTTACCGCATCTGACAAGTTCTATAGAATTGCAGTCTCATGCCATGCCCAATTCAGATTTTCATCCATGAATGACTTGAGTTCATACTGTGCGCATCCTGTTTTATGATTGTGGAAGCAACAGTCGAAAATGGAAGAGACGTTTATAAGACAATGAATCTTACACCTACAAGCAAATTCTGTTCCATGTGTAGCACATGCAAAGTTATTGAGAGATAAACAACCCTACCATCTTCACTAAATATCTCTCCATTGGTTTTTGGTTTCGCAACTACACCTGTTCTTTTTTCTCAAGCCAATTGCTTTAACATTAGTTAATACAAGGCTGTTGTTTACACTGAGGGGAAACTAACCACAACTTCATGGCCTGGTACTGTTGAAGCCAATGTCTCAAATGTTGTCCCACTCTGCCACAAGTGTTTAAATGCCTGCATTCAAGGTCAATTCTGTCATGGTGCAGCCTTGAATGGAACTGCTGGGAAAACACATTGTTTTCCCAAAGAGAAAGAAGAGTGTGCTGTGCAATGACTTACTAACGATCTCTGCCTTCCTGGCTTGAGAGCTGCATGACAGCTCAGGCAGACCCTGGTCATCTTTGACTTGCTGACTTGGCTTCCTGGCTGTGCCATCCTCCTCAGTGGTGCAGCCGTGGCAGACACAGATCCCTTGGTCATCCCTGGACACTCTGCCAACCCTACACCTGGGATGTGATGAGTCTGGACATGAGCTGATACAGGCATTCTTCACACTGCATGCCAACCTTCTTAACATCCTCAACACTTTCTCCTGGCTCTTAAAAGAGTGTTAGCTCCCTGATGATATCGTAGACTTTTCAATCTCCTCTTTTACCCCAGAGTTAGGCAGTGGTTCTCATTTTATTTCAGCTATTTTCAGCTTTGAGATTGTGTCCTTCCGTTTCTCTTTTTAATGTACGTTCTAGAGGTCTCAGGGGAGATTATCTCTTTTTATAAGAAGTTCTCAGGAAATTAGCATTTCACACTACTTACAACAGTAGTAGTAGACTATGTAAAGTTAATTTTTTTCTAGTTAGGGAGATAATAAAACATTTTTGCATGAAAATTTTTTCCTCTCTAATTGGAAACTGACAGTCACCTAGAGACAAGAGTAATTACATGGTTCCCAGTTAATTTTTGTCACACAGAACACTGAATTTCTGGATTTTTCCTACAGCATGGTTATTTATGACAGGTTTTAACCTCTCTGATTACAATATGCCTTTGAATGTTATGACATTCAACATACTGTAACTTCAGATATCATGAAGGCAAATACTAACTCAAGCACCTTAAATGTCTCTGTTTTCCCAGTGCTATAGTCTGAAAATGAGCCCCATTCAAATCCCACAGCATAATTCAGATCTAAGTAGATCTCTCCACTTTTAAGTGTTCATTTAGTGCTCCTAGCAATTTTCTCACAATGCTTAAGTATTTTTTTTGCTGTTTTCATTATCATCTCTCACAGACTATCATCTCTCTTCTTTCCATGGCAACCAAGTCACCAGTAACACTGATCTTGTCTCATAGAATAGTCAGTAGTCTCAAAACTAGTCAGTGCTTTAAAAGCAAGCTAAGCACTGCAGAAAGTGACACTAACCAGCTTTTCCAAAGTATTCAGTACAGAATTGCACCTCTATGACTTCTATGCTGCTTTTTATCATAGTAAACAACTCAATTGTGGAGCAGTTCTTTGAGCCAACTTTTATTTTTGTTTATTCAGTGGGTTATTAAAATTATTTAGTATTACTTTGGGAGAAATGGCTATGATACAGATGCTTTTTGATACTTCAGTGAACATGAGACAGAGAAAATTACCTTTCCTGTCTCTCCATTCAGGAAGGCAGGAGGCTAGGTGGGTGATGCAGGACTCTCCAGACCAAAAGATATTTTTCCTTTTTCTTTTATTTATCTTGTACCACACTATTATTTTTATCCCCATAGAAGCCAAATTTCCTTTAAAGCTCACCATAAGGCACAGGTTAGGAAACAGCAGCACTGAAATTTAGGATCCAGCACTTAAGTGATGAAATTGTAGTGTTCATCCTCATAGCTCAATAGTCATATAGGGATTGTAGGAAGATATGAGAAATGTCATCTTGACTTTTGTGCATAACAATAAAATGAACATATCAGAAATATGCCAGCACCCAAAATGAAAAGATATTCCTTTCTCCATTCACATCTGCAAAGACAGAAGGGAAGCACAGAAGCAGCTAGATGGTCCCACAGACAATGGTGCTTATTTAAAAGGTATACTGATGCCTTCTCAACACCTACTCTTGTAATCTTACAGGTCTTCAACTCATTCAGATCTTCACTTGTGCAAGCTGGCTCTGCAGCCATGAGTTAAGGTCTTGAAAACTAATCCAGTGTGTTCCTGAAGAACTTTGGCCATCCATTTGCACTGGACGCTTACGTGAGAGGACTTGTATTGGCCATAAGGTGCAGCCAGCTGGAGATGACCGTTCCTCAAGCTGCATCTGATTCCAAGTCACTTACATCTTTGCTCAGCTTGCCTTCTGCCCCATACACTTCCCATCCCTGACACTGTCTAGCTGAGTAACAGGCTAACTTAAATTTTATTTTACTTTAAATTTGCTGTTTCATAGGCCATATGTGATGAAAAATGTTTTTCCATGCCCTGGCTGTGTCATCTAGTTTAATCGATTACATTTAGACTGTACTTCTTTTTCCCACTCTTTCCACCCTATCCATGCCACCACTTTTTGTCATGAATTTCACAAATCTCAAAAAGAAGTTGTCTTCCTATTTAAAGAGCTCACATAGAGTCTATCAGGGTTTTTCCACAGTTCTTACAGGTCTTTTTTTCTCATGTGTAGACTTAAACTCTTTTTTAGTGAGATGTTTAGAAACTTTACCTTGATGACCTAGTGAGCCAATATTTCCTTTGCTTCTGACACCAATCCACAAACCATCACAAGGTCCTGTTATGAAACTCTGTAACCTTGTCTACTAACACAGCAGCCTGTACAGTGATCTTGCTCAATATCACATCTCATAGCTTTGTTATAAAAACCTCATGTTGATTTGTTGCCACCTGGAACTCAGGATCTGAATTAATAAAGACTCCATGTCTTGACCAATACGTAGGACAACACTGTAGAGAAACAGATTTCAGATGAAGTTCAAAATAATACAAATTATTGGTATTACTGTAGAATAAGATTTCTTAAAGGCTTTGTTTAAATCCATAAACAATAGAAAAATGCTCATGAATATCCATCAAGATACCTCAGGCAACATAAAGGGATTAAACTCTGAGACCATATAAACATCTAAGAAAGGGAAATGAACAAAATTACTGAGCTAAGAAGTTTTCACCACACAGAAACAAGGAGTGAAAAGGAGGAGGGGACATAAAGGTATTTTATTTACTTTTTAAAAACAGTAGGGCCTTCATTCTCACATATACACTATTGCAAGTTCTAGAGACAGATCAATGAAGAAAATTTTCCGATGTTTGTCTCAATTTTTTGATGTATTTAGTGAAAACACATATCTCCAAAAACTGGGAGGGTAGAAAATATGAATTTTAAAATAGTATGGCTATTTCTGGATAGTTCTGGAAGACTTAATAGGCCGGAGCCCAAGAAATAGTGGAAGGAGAAATTCTGTAAATTAAAAAGACTACAGGTATGAAATTGTTTTCCTTGCTACTCATAATAACAACACTTTTCTGGATAAGGTGCAGGAAAAAGTTGTTGAAAAGTCAAGAGAACCTGAGCAGTTAAGCAGCTAAAAGATTTATTGTGTCAGCAGTGGTAAATTGTGAATGCATGCACATGCAAGGCCATGGGTATTATAAAAGGAGCAGCACAGCTTGCATTTCTATATAGAGGAAAAGGAAGTCACAAATTCCAACTAAGCAGATTTACTATGGCTGTATGCAAAACAGAGATTTATTTCTAGGATATTCCCTCATAAGAAAATAGAGGCAAACTGGAGTGAATAAAAAAGAAAAACCAAAGAACAGGTTTAACGAGAGTTTTGGACAAAGCTGATCTTACAGTAAAGTAAGAAAGAGCTGCTGATCTTGAAATATCTATGTCTGATAATGCAGATATTGAGACAGGGTGCAGGCTTCAGAACCAGTCACACTGCTAAAAAAAGCACATTTCTCTAACATTTTCCTTCCACTCTTTTTTAAAGAGAACTATTATAACAAAACTGAGAAGCACCCACATTTCTGTTCTGCACTGTCATGTCCTTGGCAGCTGCTACAGTGAAGAATTTTGGACTCAGTGCTCAGAGAAGCAGAAAGGAGGAAACACACAAATCTCATCTATCTTTTCCCACAGATTAAGTCAAATGCTCAGGCCTGAGCCACCTGTTCCTCTGCTCTTTCCTCCTCCATATCCTCTCTCATTCATGCAGACTCCTCCTTCTCATAAATTTAGCTACTCTCAGCATCTTCTTCAGCATTTCAGTTTTCAACCTAGTTCTCACATTGCAGGCAGTCCTATGTATGAAACACTCATACATGGCTAACATCTTGCAGCTCCTTCTTTTGCTGCCTTATTTACTAGAAGTGCTCAATCTGTCCACAGAGTAGTTTGCTTCTCTCTGTACCTTCATGCCAGGAGTGTGCAATGTGAGCAGAGCCAACAAACTGGGCCCCTCCAGTGGATGCAGCCAGGCAGGGCTCAGGTCTGGGGTGAGGAGCAAGAGAAGCATCCAGCTGTTTGGAGTAGGGAATATGTGGAGAGGCACATATAGAAAACTCAAGGAAGGTCTGAGACCTGCAGAGATTGCAAGATTCAGGATGGATTAGAGTCCTGTGCTGCTCCAAGGCTCCAGTAGCTCTGAAAGGATGGCCCAAACCACAGCCTACATCGTTCAGTGTTGTGTCTCTTCCTCAGGACATACTGTACTACTACTACTACTACTACTAATTTTGAGAAACTGAAAAGACTGTAGCTGATTTCTAGCACAAGGTGACCTATGTAAAAATTATCATGCGTCTGCGTATTATTGATATGCAAAAGTTTCCCTTCAAATACGAGGAGATTCCCTTGTTTTTTATTTTTCTTTATATAATGAAGCATTGGACCATAGGAGTTACAACTGATGATGGCATATCCCAAGCCATACAGCAGTAAAAGAGGAATGTGTTATCCTGTGCTTGAGATTTAAAATGAGGCTGCACAGAGCACTACTTAAACTACTTAAGCACTACTACTAAAAAAAATTTCTACTAATTTCTAATAAACTAAATTACTTTTAAAATCTTTCTCCTGAAGTTACTGTTATCTTTTGATCTGTTTTTTCAAGGGCCTAGTCTTTGGTGTGCTCAACAGGCCATACTATAAATTGGGAAAAGATGGAATAGGCTTAGGAAGCCTGTTGCTATATAACCAGGGTTCTTTTGCTGGTTTGATGCCACCAGAGAATTCAAAGAAATCCTTAATACAAGGGGAAGTCATTAGAGAAAAAGACAACAGTCATTATATTTTGCATTCTAAGTTATGTGACAAAATAGCCACAGAAGCAATCTTTTTTTTTTTTAAATGTAACATGCTGAAGGAAGTAAGTGAATTTGAAACTTTAGCTTTGTATGCTGGAAAGAAAATAAATAGTGTATGACCAATTAAGCCCCAGGTGAAGCTGAGAGTAATGTCCCCAACATTTTCAAAGGAAAGACTGAGAGAAAGGTTGTTATCCTAGAAGTTTATTTGTGAGCTCACACCAACCTCAGAAAGACCTTCCTGGATACCCAACAAGACTTCTCTTGCAAGACTGGCACTAAAATATTCCACATACATTTTCAACAGCAGACTAAATGCCATAAGGAATCTTTCAGAATTTTTTTTTGGAGTTATTTCTACTGGGAAAATAACTATGCCACTTCCATGATTAAAGCCTCTGTCATAGGAGCCTTTTAGCAATCTGCCATTAAAGCTTATCCTTGTACTTAACAGAAGTTCACATCATAGCTTCTTCATTTCCTCTTCAAAACTATGTCACATCTACAACTATTTTTGTAAAGAAGTCCCCAAAATCTTGTTTCTACTCCATTTAAGGACAATTTCTAGTTCACAGCCATAGCTACTAGTTACCTGAAGGAAAGCATGAGCTCCACTGCTGGCTGGCTGAGCTCTGTGTCCTACAGTGACTTATCTCAGCAGACTGAGGGGCACAAGCTGGCACTGCACAGCAGCACGTGGCACGTAGACCACTGGCTCCACACATACGATCACAATCCCTCAAAAATATTCATGTGACTGTCTATGGAGACTGTTTACTCCTGATCCAGTATTCTCTGCATTCAAATGAGAAACCCAAAGTCCTTCAACGTGTATTTTAGATTACAAAGGACAGTTGTGTTATTGTAGCAGGTTCAAGGACAAGCATGGGAGTCTTGAAAAGCCTCAATTATCAAACATCCTCTTTAAAGAATTTTTTATGGAGAAAAACACTAAGCCTCCCCTAATCTTTCAGCACATAATATTTTGATTATCCTATCTACCCTAGGAGGGTAAATAGCTAGGAAGAGGCAAAAAGTGTTTAATTCTCTATTAGGCTAAAGGAATGTATTTTTAAAAAATTTTCATTCACACATTTATTTGAGAAACAAACCATTTCACATTTATTTGTGAAACAAACCAAATCAAATAACAGATTTAAAAATTAGTTTTTTTTTCTTTTAAATTTAAAATAACAGGGGAATAAAAGATATCTTTTTCTTAACTACTTTGTTCTCAGAAGTTATGACTATAAATCAAGTTTCTGTCTGTTAGGATGCAAACAATAATTCAATATATCAAGAGAACAGTTTTAGAAAGATACTGCAGACTCAAAATAAAGCCCATTCACCCACTTGAGACAAACGAACAAAAAATTCGAGAATGTTTGAGAAGTGTCTCACAGACACTGAAAACCTGAGAGCTGTGGGTGTCAATCATATTTAACTGGATGCTTCTAGAACTCAGCACATCTGTTAACCACAACTACTAGAAGTTAAGAATTATTTTAAATAGACATAAGGTAGATAAGGTTCTGCATCTCAAATTTTCATCATTTCCATAAGAAAGAAAAAAAATTTTTTTTCTACACAGTATCACAGTAGAGGCCTAAATGTAACATAACAGAAGTGTGTGAGGTCATTTCCTCAGCCAGAATACTTTAGTGAAATACAGCTGTACTGAACAATTCTTTATCTCTAGATGTAAAAACATGCTTTACACTTAGAGTGGTAAAATAAATGGTATTAATTATAATTTTTAGCCATTCACTCAAACAGAAGTGTGTTTGTACTTTGATAGGACTCTAGATACTCATGCACTGCTGAAAATTGCTGTCATGGACTAGTCCTTGCATTTGCCCTGATTTTACCTCATAGATATGTGATAAGGAATAAAGCAAAGTCTAGTCCCTGTGATTAATTACAGGTTACTCAGCACTGTTTTCACTCATGAGCAGCTGTATCCTGGCCCTTTCTGCCTCTTCTGATTGCAAGCAATTACTTGCATACTTAGGTGCTTGACTGTCATCCCTTCAACCCAGAAATATATTTGCCATAAAGACCATGGTAAGAGTGAGATATATATATAAAAATAGATATATAGATATATAGAGAGATATGTAGGGATAGATATATAAATAGATAAGGCAAAATAAGGTAAATTAGAGTAATTTCTTGGTACCCTATTTATCAGAGTAGAGTACAATAGGAGATATATTTCTGGTGATATAGGCATTCAAAGTGTATAAGTGTTCATGTAGAAGCTGATGAAGGCTGATTTGAATTAACCAAAAAACAACCATGGGTCAGATACCGCAAATAAATTCCAAGACTCTATTTCAGATGCAGAAACTGAAATCAAACTGCACCTTTTTACTCAGCACTAATTTCTAAGCTAATTTTTAGAACACTTTAACCATTAATTTATTATAAATAAAAAAGCGGTCTTGAGATTGATTCTATTACTTTATGCTCAAGAAATTTAAAAGTAATATTGTGGATGATAACAAATTCAGTTCTAAAGAAAGATTCTCTGAAAATCTTCATAATGAAACCTTCTTTAAAAGTCACCTGAGATTAAAAATATTTAGTGCAGAAAAACTCCTGTTCTTCATTTGTCATTGAGAGGAGAAGAAATAAAGAATGAGCCAGATATTGACAAAGTATATTTTTCGAAGACTTTTTCTTATATTATTAAAAATTGCTATTTCAGCTTAGCTGTGCACTTGATGAGAGGAAGTGCTTTAATGTATGTCTGTATCCTGCCAAGTCATAGCTGGTAGCAGAGAGGCACAGTCCTCCACTCTGCTGTGCCAGTGAAAAGTTGCAGTGTGAGCAGGTAGCATTCCCCTTGACTGAAAGAGAAGTGAGAAGGAGCCTGCAGTCTGTGCTACACCATCCTGGATGATGTTACTGAATGGTTTCTATTAGACAGGCATAGTCTGCTGGACATTTTGCACTGAGTTTGCTCTAATTCCAAAAGGAAAATGGTTTCAAGGTATTTCCTGAATAAATCCTATTCAAAAGGTTATACTTACCATGGGGACATACCCAACTGCTCTTCATAGAACTACTGTTCATTTTGCTGTAAAAAGCTCAGTTCAAAGAAGTTAAAAAGACAGAACTTTCATTTGTGGACTGTTTCTTTGAGGGAGATAAGGTTTACAGGGTTTCACTTATTCACTGATGCTTCATTAGGATTTTGGATATCCTAAATCTCACATTACTTTTTTCATTTCAAGGACAGTGAATTTTTCTAGTTGTAGTAACTATAAGAAATCTGACTTTCATCTTTTTCTGTTTCTTTCTCTATCTCTCACCTGAGGGACCCTAATAAATTTTTTCTCTTACCAAACAAATCCTTGTTTCTCTCTTTAGGCACTTCAGCTAAGCCTTCCTTTGTAGGGGATACTAAAACCCACTGCTGGCATCAGTGGGATTCCCAGTCTCCTGATGGAGGCTGCACTGCCAAGACGAGGTAGAACAGCAGTAGTTGCAGCAAGCCAGACCTAAGTTAAAATGATGGTGTCGTATCTGTTCTTTGTATTGAGCAGGGTACCGCAGGGTACTGCAAGAGGAGTCAAATTTGGCAAAGATATGTATCACTTAATTTCTGTTAAAAGAAAGGAGTTCCTTTGTTTTTAACAGCTATAAACATAGCAAACCACATTCTATCTAATAGTCCAGGTTGTCAGGTGGCATGAGTGAACATTAGACACTTGTCACAGTGGAACAATATTGTTGGTCAAACAGGATCTGAACTTTCTGATTCTTTCACCAGTTAGCCTCTTTCTTAGGTGGGTATCATGGCAGGGGCATCTGGTTCCTTATCCATTTTGGTCTCAAGCACATTATGACTGGGAAGGACAGATTTGAAAGGGAATGGAACCTCGTTATATGATTAGGAAATTGCACTTGAACTCATTTTGTGTCCTCTCGGTCCTGGATGCCTCTGGTGTATTTCCACTGGTGTTTTGTAGTTTTTTATAAATGCTCAGGTATCATTTTAATTGTTACTCTATAACTTCCGAAGAAGATACATGGAGGAACAGATAATCCGTATGTTTTATTTTATAATTCACCATTTGACTCTGACCAACTGATACCAAACTGATTTTTATCATTTTTTTAATGTATTTATATATATATATATATATTTGTAGCTTGATGTCCTACTATTGTATAACCACATAGATTCATAACTTGTATTTCACCTACTCTGTTAGACAGAAAGGCAAAACACATTCCTAAAGCCTCCAATACTAATCTTGCTTCCTCTGGGAACCAAGGTTAAAACAGCTTATCGAGACACTGTTTCATAAACAAAGTTTAGTTATTATCTAAAGGGAGAGTTTTAGAGAAGAGCCAAACCAAAGGGGAATTACCTCATCCCTTGTGTCTCTAATTGGGGATTCTTGTCAGATATGCTAATTTGCTAAACATATAAAGTTGTGTCTGCTTTATGTTACAGTGTGCATTTTTGATGCATTTTGGCGTATATTTTGGCATATCGTGCAATAACCTCATTTTATCACCTGACTGTGTCTGGCTCCTTGATTTTAGGACCAGGAAAAACCATCACAACCATGTTTACCCTGAAACTGTTGCAGAAGTTTTTCAGTAAATCTAACATTGTAATATGGATAGTTAGATGTTATTACATTCTTATCTGAATGTGACTAGTGAAAAGAATTACAAAAAGAATAATTGTCTATAATTTTTATCAGAGATCAAATAGTAATAATGTTTCATTTTATACAGAAATTCTAAAGTGCAGAACATTTATCGACAGCACATAGTTGTGGTTTGAGCTTTTTCAATATAAGTGTATCATAAAAAATAGGACATTAAATATGCTTAATTTATATGTTCATCATTGTTCCAAAGGAATCATTCAGCTGAATCACTGCTGAGTCAAAGCATAACTGTTACCTCTAAAAATACAGAAGTATTCAAGTAAGTTATACATGACAACCACTTTTGAACTATAACTATCTAGGTTTCATAAAAGATAACACATGAAAATAGTGAATTTATATTTACTAGCCCATTATAGAAATTACCATGGAACTGGGTAAAAGGTTTGCTTTAAAATAAAATTCTCTGGGTTTTGTATTTAAGAAATTAGAACTTTGGTAGTTCTTCATGCCCACTTTTTGTTTCAAACGTCACTGAGTAGGCTTTTGTGCACTGCAGCTGAACAGTCAGGATAATAACAGCAAGATATACACAGCCTCTGCTATAAGTCTGCTATGCATACTGTAGGTTGAGCTCTGCTCAGTAATGTCAAACTTCCTCAGTGAAATGTAAAAATCATTTTAGTGGAAAATTCCTACATTATGTAAAATACCTATCTACTTTGAAAGTTGTTCTTGTACACAGCTACTTTTATTAGGTAATTTTTAATTTGAACTGCAATATTATATAGGAACTCAACTATGGATTAGACCCCAGCACACTTTGCACTGATAACTATGGATGCAAAAAGAATCTGTGCCCCAAGGAATTTTAAAGATAAGGGTTTTTTCACCATTCTTATGGGCAAAGTTGCCAGATTTCCTCTATCTGTGTAGCTGAGAAATTCTTAGCTTGCAAAAATGGACACGAAATTAGAACACTCTAGCGAAATACAATTCCAAAATATTAGCTCAAATGACAAAGGGTACAAGGGTAGCTCATGACAATTCATCACCGTGCATGTGGAGTGCAGTCCCAAGAAAAATGGCAGATCATCAAAACCAAAAAAATCCCAGAATACTGGATAACAACTGTGCAGAGACAGGTATAGATACAAAAGATGTTCTCTGGTTTTGTAGTTAATTTTCATCTCTGGAGTTTTGATTTTTCTATTTTTGTTTATGGTAATACTTGTGGTAATATTTGTGGTAATTTCAGTTCACCAGCAAAAATAGTGCACATAAGCCAGTAAATTCAAAGTCCTACTTTTACACACAGAAAGACTGTGAAACTTCCATGGTCTCTTTCAAAAAGAGAGATGTTCTTTCAAAAGAAAGATGTTAACACTGTAGGAAAACTACAAATGCTTATACACCCTACAATTAAACAATGACATATAGAAGAATATGTACCAGCTCTAGACTGTGTGTAGTGATAATTCATACAGATGAAATACTGGTTAAAAAAACCGAAGAATTTCAGAGGCATATCTTGAAGCTTAGAGACCCTATTCAAATGTCAGGGCGTGATTGTTTCTTGGGTCTGTTAGATAATATCTCTTAGGGAAGTACAAAGAGAACAGAGATTCTCGGGCAAAACCTTTCCCTTGAGTTATGAAAAGTATTTAGAAAATAAGGGCTGTCCTTGTTTATTTTTGAAAAAAAAAAATCAATATAACTATTAAGTCATTAGTATAATATATATCATCTTTGTCATGACTCTCAAAGGTTTTCAATAGGCATTTCATAAAATAGATAGAAGTACCTTTACAAACCCTTTTTTTCAGCAACAGAAGGCATCTAGAAATTCAGGAAAAGAAAGGCATTGCTATTCCTTCACTTGTGTGTATAGAGTTAGGACTTCTGTATGTTGCAGATGGAGATCAAGAAGCAAAGCATTGTTAAAGAAAATGACCCACACAACATCTACCTTGCACAGACCACAGTTCCTGCCTATCTGAGTGCAGTCCTTTGGTGACCTTTATGGAGTTTATGTGCCATATTTGGATGACAGAAGACTGTAAACTTTAAAAAAACAAACAACCTAACAATAAAATGTGGTATAGCAAAACACACTATTGCTAACTTGAATAAAATTCTCTGAGAAATCTGATGCCTTAATGCCTACATATATACTTGCTATATGTTATGTCCATACAGATGACTATTTTGTGCATTTCAAAATTGCAAAAATTTGTTTTTAGCAGCTAGAGGCAGATTAATTTCAGACAAGTTATTATTCAAAAACATGATGAACTAAGAAAACCAGCAAAGCTGTTTTGCATGGTGACTGTGAGGCAGAGAAGTTAAAAAGGTTGTACAACTTTTGAATTTTGCAGATGTCATAATTAATTTAGTTAGCTCTTTGGGCTGCTTTTTTTAAATTTAAACACATTCTTATATGATGAAAGGGTACACTACTTCAGTCTGTCGTTTTTGTCAAGGCCTTCCCCAACACTGCAAGCCATGTAGCAATTTCATTAATGTCAGTAAGAATCATCAATTTGGAAATACCCCAACAGACAGTAAATTAGTCCACTAAGATGCGTTTATTGTTGTAAGTGAATGCAATATTTATTAGCATTAGCAGATGTAGTACTTTCACAAGAAAGGAACAACAGTGAGCATCAAGTCACTAGATTTCATTAAAAATAGAAATGAGCTTGAACTGAAAAATCTGTCATTTAAAAACCTAAATATCAGTAATGTCTAATTGTCAGGCCTTGGGTTCACTTATTTTATAAGGGGTTGTTTTAGCCAGACTTTGTTATATATTTTGATTCAGAGAATTGACGATGTTTTACACTGCGGAGATGAACTGAAAAACAGGTAGAGATAAGGACAGCAATGTTTATGTCATAATATTTAAACTATAGTTCAGTCTACATCTATTCCTATGGGTGTCATTGAGGTCACGTCCTACTAGAAAGGTCATGACTGTGTTGTGACATATTTGTTGTTAACCTTTCAGCCTCCACAAGATTCGGATCTGTTTGCCTAAGGCTTCAGACTGGTGAACTAACTTAGTAGCAGCTTAAATTATGCCTATAGTTTCCAGTGAATGTTTTGTTCCAGATCTCGTATTTGTGAAGCACTGTTATACAATCACAGATTTAAATTATTTCTACATATCTGAGTGAATTCTCAAGAAAGTATCAAAGGTAGATATACTAGATAATATATTTAATTTCTAGCTGAGTTGTTAATCTGTGAGGGTGCTGTCTGGGGATGCCCCAGGCCTACCTATCATTTTGAGGTTTGCAGGAGACAAATTTCAGTCTCTGGGCACAGTCATATTGCCACAGTCTGGTCATCTAGCCTGCTGCTTTTGCAAAGTTATGGCAGGACTATATATGATTAAAAAATTGTATCAATCTATTAATGTCTTCCTAAAATCTTTGGAAATTTTCTCTACTAGTGTTTATTCAGAGTTAGTTTAGTACGCTAGTTAGAGCAGGGTCATTTAATACAAGGCAGAGAGCAGAATATGTTTTTTCCTTAATTAAATATTTACTACTAACATCTGTAACTACGGTATGACTCCTGTTGTGTCTTTTTTTAAGTTTATCTCACAAATCATATCTTCACTTTGGGTCAGTAAATTGCAGCCAATTTCTACTGCAATTGAAATAGTTGTATAACCAAAATCAAATTTTCACTTATTTCTTCAAAGCTGCTTTGCATTTAGGTTCAGAACCAGACTCCTGAAGAATAAAGAGGACGTTCTCTGCAATGGTAACCAAGTGACTGTTCTTTACTGGCTTTTCTCAAATGAAAATAGAAGCCATTCACAGATTAAAATGAAAAATGTGTGTCTTATTTCCCAGGTATGCAGGAATGTTCATGATCAATATAAAATGGGTTACAAAATATGGGAAGTACACAATTTTTCAAGGAAATTTTCAAGAGAAAAGGATTTCACCATATGTATCTTCTGCTTTCCAAAAGGCGTGCCTCAGAAATACTATTTTCTTTCTGTTTTGGACAGAAATTGTGAGGTAAAAGCGTGGTCTACTTTATGTTTTAAATTCTTATAGGTATTTCAAAAATGTTTGCCACTTTCTATGAGGGTTTTTTTTCTATTCCTTTACCCTAGAAATCAATCTTGATTTATGAATATTTATATAAATGATCACTTATAGGGTTTTTTCAAAGAAAAATAGGTCTTGCTTATTTGTCATTCAGGGTGATATTCTTCTAAAAGTTGGTTAATGAAAAGATTCAAAAATAAAGATTGCTTGACTTATTGCCCAATGCTGCAAAATAATGACTGTACAGGGAAAAAAGGGAAAAAAAATATTCAAAATGTAGAAAGTCAGTGATTATTTTGTGCAGAGGTCTGCCCGTATTTCAATGGGAAGGCAATAAGAGCTGTGTATAAGAAGTGAACCTGCATCTTTGTTTGAGAGTTCAGAGTACTGAGTGTCCAACTCAATCCAACAATCCGTGTAAACAGAATTCTGGTTTTATAGATGATTTTTTTAAAATAGAAAACTGTAATCTGTTCTTTCTAAAAAAAAGAGTAACTTTAGAAGACTGATGGGAAAATGTTAATTTCTAATGTTTAATGTAGCTGAAAAAAATTTTGTCAGAAGCAATATTTAATGTGTTCAGAATTTTCTCTGCAGGATGTATTCTGCTTTAAATGAAATAAGTCAGACCTGTCGAGGACTTGTCTCTATGGAGTGCACACAAAGTAGGTTTCCTCCCTCCTGCTACATCAAATTACTCTAAATTGCCCTTCAGTTGATAGTGGCTTCAAGCTATTATAAACATTTAGAAAGTATAATCCACACATTCAGTGGGCTTATTACACACAGTTTGATTAGGTGTCTAGCAAGCATAGGGAAAATAAGGAGGTGAGATTGGCAGAAATTATCACAGAATCACAGAATATGCTGACTTAGAAGGGACACACAAGGATCATCAAGCCCAGTTCCTGGCCCTGCACAGGACCATCCCGAAGAGTCACACCATGTGCCTGAGAACATTGTCCAAATCCTTCTTGAGCTCTGTCAGGCTGGTGCTGTGACCACTTCCCTGGGGAGCCTGTTCCAGCCACTCTCTGGATGAGGAACTTTTCCTAATATCCAAGCTAAACGTCTCCGGGCACGACTTCAGGCCATTCTCCTGGATCCTGTTACTGGTCACAAGAAAGAAGAGATCAGTGTCTGCCCCTCTTCTTTCCCTCATGAGGAAGTTGTAGCTGCAGTGAGGTCTCCCCTCAGTCTCCTCCAGGCCAAGTGTCCTCAGCCACTCCTGACACGGCTTCACAGGGCCCTCAAGGCCCTTCACCATCCTCGTGGCCAGATGGTGGAGGTCCAAAAGGATGAGAGACAAAGCCCCACATGTGAGGCTGAGGGGGGCCTGCTGTGCTATTGAGAGAGACCCCAACGGGGTCACTGACAGGTAGCAGAAGATTTCACTTTGAAATCAGGGAACCAGAATGACCTAGTTCTTCTGGCTACCCACTAGCAGCCCTAGTGAACACTGTAAGACAGAGCACAGTGGTAGACTTGCTCATACTCCCAGCTCTGAAGAAATCAGTCCTACAAAATTCCCTGGACTGAACAACACCATTAAGCTGTCACCACCTCATGACGGCTTGTATGATCTGATGACAAAAAGGAGGATGAGAAGAAGAAAGGAAAATTTAAGAAGAAAGGAAAAAAGAATGGAAGGTTTATGGTGCATTTCAAGAGGACAATTTCTGTGATGAAGCTGGAAGTTCTTCAAAGTTGAAGCAGCCCAAGGGAATATATGTCCTCAAGAAACCCAGCTTTTCAAAAAAAAAATGAAAAGGAATTTAAAATTAAAGAGAAACCCAAAAATGAAATGCACACACAGAAGACAAATATAAAGAAGACAGACATAAAGACAAAGTGTTAAAAGATGTAACTGCAGTAGACATAGCAAAACAGTGAGGAAAAAA
Source organism: Illadopsis cleaveri (assembly GCA_013399915.1). Taxonomy (NCBI): domain Eukaryota; kingdom Metazoa; phylum Chordata; class Aves; order Passeriformes; family Timaliidae; genus Illadopsis; species Illadopsis cleaveri. The sequence goes on from VXBB01008361.1 coordinate 233,568, forward strand.
AAAACATGCAAGGAGCAACAAGTCAAGCCATTGCCAAGTAAAGAGAGGAAAGAAATTCCATTTTGATCACAATCCTTGTCCCGCATAAAATCAGCTGAATTGTGGAAATTACTGTAATTTGAATCAAACTGCACAAATTATTGCTGGCTGTGTAGACTGTGTAAAGAAACCCTTCTTCTAAGCCTGGGGAGTTTAATCAGACATCAGACTCTGGAGTTTGGAGAGGCCAGAAGAGTTTTCCAGTGTCTTTCAGATTATTTCCTGATTTTCTCCAGGTGATTTAAAATAATTTAGATGCAGTTTTATTTCCAATAAAATTAATTATTTACATTATGATACTTGCCTTGCTGTGAGTTTGTAAGAGGAGTTTTAAGTTACACTGAAAACACCTGAATTTTAAAATCCTTTTGATGCATAATTTTTTTCCTTCCAGACCCTGATTATTTCTAATTTCCTGATGGAGCTGCTTTCTTAATTTCCAAAACAAGGTTTCTATCACTGTTTCATTGCAAACTTCTGTTGGTTGGTGTTGTTTGTTAAATATATTAATCAACACCACAGTGTGCAAATTACCTGAAAGTCACCATCCAACGCAACATAAAATTGTCCACTATGTGTATATTTTCAACCTTAAGCCAAGGATATGTGGAAGAAAAGAGGAAAATAGGAGAATGTATATCAGGCACTTTTTGTGGAAAGGGCAGATTGACATCTAATAGTTTGTGCAGGCTTTTCTTGGTACAGCAACAGACAGACCTTTAATTAATCACTTTTACACATGATACGTACAGCTTAGTTTTCATAATTACACATAATTGTAACTTTTTGTGTTTTATTTGAAGTAAGGAAAAAAATAATTCATTTCCCTCTCTAGATTATTTACCCTCTGATTCCCTTGCCAGTGAGGAAGCTTTAAGAAAAAAATTAGCAAAATTTCAGATTTATATGGAGAAAGTACATTAAAAGTGTATGAACTTGGCACCAATAATCACATTTGATCAAGGTCGATACCTGATTTCATTTACTGAGAAGTAGTAATCAGATTCCATCAGAACTTGTAATATTTGGAGTCTTCCAAGCAGAAGACAACACCCATTTATTAAAGTGACTCTCATGGGCTTGGAAATCTCAACCTACCTCTCCACTTGCAAGCATTTCACAGCTGCAGAGGCTCTAGAAAGAAGGATTTCATGAGAGGAAACACTAACCCATTTTAAGGAAGTGGAGACAGTGAAAATAAATGAGCTTTTGGAGCTCATCTCTTCAGTTTCCACCCATGCCCAACACACTCTGGAGGAAATAAATGGCAGAAAATGAATTATGCAGGTAGCTGAGAAGGTTAACATATTTCTATAGCTAGATATAGACTTCTGTAAAGTTATTCTGTGATCACTAAATGCAAATGAGAAGAGTTGCTGTAATAAGCAGAGTCTGAAACTAGACAATTGTTTGTTTAGGTAATAAAAAATAATAGACATTCACAAGTAACATTCGTACTGACATTGATTACTATAGTTTGAGTAGCATCCTAAATGAAAAAACATGGAAGACTGAGAAGTGCATTGAGCTGAAAATTATATTCAGTTCAAGAGGTACACATAGCTACGACACACCTGGAATACGTATATACAATTTTAAAATATTACAATTTTCCATGAATCCGCCATATATCCTATTTCTTCCATAGTTTCCTCCTTAAGTATCACACAAGTAGGAATGTCTTCAGACATCCTGGGATTTGGGAGTATGTGGAGAGGGGAAAGTTGACATTAAAGAATAAAAATAGAGCACCCCATGCCAAAAATTGCAGTTCCAAGTAAAGGTAGTATATGACATACATGAATTATTCTAACTGAAGTCCCTGCTTGTTTCTTCAACTGTAGTATGCCTTGCGTGACAACTTGGAGGGTAAAGCCTAAATGATTACCTGGTCTGGGCAACAAGCAGGAGGCCTTTCTGAATCTAGATGACAAACACATTTAAATAATTTAACTAAATTCCTAATGGCTTTTTACAGAAAGAAATGTAGGCAGCACCTGAACACTGAAAATACAGAAAGTGTATATAAAAAAGCAAAAACACTACAAGGCTGTCATGAGAAATCTGGGAAAATATAATGCTGATTTTATTGTACTGAAGGGAAGAAGACTAGAAACACTAGGAAATTACATTGCCTAGGCAATAATAGTCTTAATAATTTGTTTTAATAAGTCTAATTATAAGGATCTCTAGGCCTATTGTTATATTCTTGGTAGTTGGGCGGCATCAGTTTAAAACATGTACCACTTCGAAAAGCACTTTAAATGTGTTTAACTTTTAATACATGAACCCTTTAATTGTAATCAGTGGAATTACTGAATGCTTACTGTCAGGCAGAGTTTAAGTCCCATGTTGAATCAGTTTTCTCATTGCTGTCGAGTTGATTGCACAGACCAGCATTTTTAAAAGAAAATTCAACAAAACCCAACTGCATGGTTGAGTTAAAAAACAGTGGAAGTTTCAGTTGCCAGTGACATGGCTTCTCTTAATACTTAAAAGTAGAATACCATGGGACTGCTAGTGCTCACAAATAATTCCTAGTTGGCTCAATGTAACACTTGAATGTTTATTCAGATGACAGGAAACTCAGCTTTGTAATTAATTATTAGGAAAGGAATACATACACCTTCAGAGTTTTGGATTAGCCTCAGATATGATGCTTGACCAGTTTGCAAAGAAAATGAAGGTAGGCAAATGAAAACCTGGAATCACAAAACTACAGAATCATTTAGGTTGGAAGGGGCATAATAACACTGAGTCCAACTATACACCTGACTGTGCCAAGTCCACTATTAAATAAGGTCCCAAAGCACAAGTTTTTTAAATACCACTTTCTGGGCAGGAATTTTTAATCAGTTATAAGTGTAGAATAGGATGCAGAGCTCTAAAACTGAGGAATGTGCCTCAAAACAAAGGGGGACAATTTGTTGAGAAACACTGTCAAAATATCTTTCTCTACCATACTAATCCTAAAGAGATCTAATGAGCCTAAGAAGCTAAGACAACAGCTCTGAACCAGCATTACTTCGAATCTAACAACCACAACACAGTAAAGAGAAGTCTTCACTGTAAGTACAGCTCACAGTCTTCTATGTAATATACTGTACAGCAAGATTTCAGCATTCCCATGGTTTATCTGTCACATGCTTAGCATTGTGTGATGGCCAGCAGGTAATTGATAGCAATGATGGCCATCAAGTCATGGTTTTATTATGTATAGCTTCATAATCTGAAATACTTATTTTCCAGGATTTCTGTATTGACTACCTCAAGACAGAAGTGAGGCAGAAGCATTAAGAACATTACTTATAAAACAAAATAATATCCTTACTTGGTACTCATATGCTAATCTACTGTTTCAAAAATCTTCCCTGCTGTTTCATGTGCCTATCAAAATAAACATCTGTATGGTTATTTCCTGTTCCACAGTAGGTGGTGAGTAGAGAATCTACGTGACAGCAACACTTCTCTCAGCTGGAGATGAAGGAAGGAGGAAAAAACTTCAGGAAGCGCGTCTACTCACTATGCAAGGATTTCCTGTCTGCTAGCCAAAAAGCAAAACAGAGAGAAGGAATAGATTACACCAGAGGAGCAAAACGGGAGCATGAATCCACAGGTTTTCTGAGTTTTCCGTCTCTCACTATTCCATTGGAAGCAGAGACTACTATCAACTGCAAGCTGCTACTGTTGCTTCATAAGTCCAGTTCACACTGATAAAATATCTACTGTGGTGTATATGTTAGAAAAATCCAACCACTTAGAAAGATATCCATTTAGCTTTAAGTGAGGAGCTCTACTGTAATGGTCTTCACAATTGCATAATTTTTAATTTTTTCAAAGAAAAACCATGACACAGGTCTCAGCATGAGAAAAATACTGTTATAAAAAATCTAGGCAATGAAGAAAATTGCTTTTGAAATCCTCTGGTTCTTAAAGTCCCAAATGAAAACGTGGGTTGCCCTTAACAACATTTAAAAGCATTTCTATTTCCAATATGCGAGTGGTAGCAAGTAATGCAATACCTTAACATATAAATAATGATGAGTAATTGCTGGGTTGGTCTGTGACACATGGAAATCAAGTCTAAGTGATATAGTAAAGCAGTAGAGATGTGTTATATCTTTATCAAAGTATTTAGCTACAGAGAGGAAGTGGAAAGAAAGTGAATGAATAAGCAGCTTTTACCAAATGATCAGTGATCAAACTTATTGCTTTTCAACTACTTTGTGATAGTACAAATTTTATTTTACAAAACTTCCTTTTACCAAGTAATACCAAGTCTGCGTCTGGTAGTACAGTGAGTGACAGTCTAGAACCTGCCTGGGGACCACATGAACCTCCAAGACTCAAGAAAGTTTATCTCCTCAAAGTTGCATCTTGGTCCTGATAGGAGACAGTTAATTTCCAAGAAAAAACACTTTCAGCAAGTAACTTCATAAAGAACCAAGCTGTTTGTCTCATAGAAGGCACCAGAGAGTAACAGTCCAGCCATTTAAAGTTTGTGTGCAAATTGTTTTAGAAAAACATTAAAAGTTATCTCTAGCAAAAGAACATGGAAATTAAAAAACTGGAAAGCTATGATTACTTCTCCTGTTTTACAAGGTACTTACATTTACTCTTATTTCCATTACTTCACTCCTTTGAGAGTTCTCTGTCTTCCACTTCTTACATGTAGCTGTTTAGGAATTGGTCCTCTAGTAGTCAAATGTGGACGAAGAACCTTCTATTCCCCCCAAATTCAGGCTGGCCAGGCTGAAGGCAGCTCTTGTGCAGAGGCTGTGTAGCTATACCAGTGACAGAACATTTGCTGATACACTGTGATCCTGACAAACACTCTGGGTCAGAAAGCCAGCTGGGCTACCTAGTTTCCAGACAGGGCTGGGCATGCACATCCAGCACAGGAATGGCAGCAGCTTAAATATTCTCTCACACACACCCAGGTGTGGCTCCTCTGTCTTTCTTCCAGGTGTCGCTCTGAAAAGCTCTGATACTGACAGGACAAGCGCTTCTGCACACCTCTAATACAGTTCTGTAGGGATTTGCTTTGTGTAGCCCTATAGTTTTGGCCAACCTGACTTCTATTTGAAGAAGTTAGTGTGAGTTTGAGCCATAGACAGATTTTTTTTTTTTTTCCTTAAGCCACTCCTATATGTGAGGGAGAAAACTCTACACTTAAAAAGCCTATTCAATCTACATTATCCTATTTCATCTGTAGATAAAATGTCTTTTAAAATAGAGAGAGAATAGAATCAAAGTAAAAGAAAGAGTTTGGTCTTTCACTTTTCATGACACTTTTCAGCTACTTACCTTACCTGGCTTCAGTGCTATTTCAGGATGAAATTAATTTTATATGTCCAGAGGAACATTGGATATCAAGACCGATACGAAAAAAATTGCCTGATCTCATCCACAGGCTATTTACCTCCTAATCATCTCCCTACTTTGCCCCTAGCCTCTAGTATGTCAAAATTTCTCTTGTGCTTGGAAGAATGCCTGCACCAATCAAGATGATTAGTCTGCAGACTGTATTTCCACTGCTCTTTTGGGAAGGAATTCGATCACACTTTCTGGCTGTAGACATTCAGTTGCTACCTCTGCTGACCTCAACTGTTGTCATGATCTGCCTAATAAAATCAAAACAATCTTTATGCGAGAAATCTTTGCAGTTAGACAGAGATTAAACACACCCTTAACAATGTCTCCAAATTAAATTTTCACATAATAATTCTTTAGCCCCAGATCATTCCCTGGTAAAAGTCCTGGGCCAAATTAAAATTCTGAATGCACTGCTCAGAATTGCTTTTTTTAGTGTCATACATATTAATTCTTTTATTCCTCATGAGAAGTCTAAGACACCACAGCTAAAACTATAAAGTATGTTTCAGCTCATCAATAGTCTATAATAGAAAATTATGTGAAAATGCAAGAAAAAAGGTACAGTGAAGCACTTAGTAAATCATCTGTTGTACAAAAAAGTCCTCTTTATAACACAAGAGAATGGGGTGCACAACAAGTAAATATGTATTTCTGAAGTAAAATGATGTCAAGAAACCATGCTTAGAGAAGTCACATGGCAAAGAGTAAGCAGTTCTGTAATCAATGCACATGCTCTTTGCAGCCTGTAGTGATGTTAAACTGATAACAAAAACCCAGCCACAGGTCAGTGGACGATGTTGAAGAAGAATAAACCGTGATGTAAGAAATATTGAAACTGGCAGCACAATACAGTAGAAATTGTCCAATGTCAAAAAAACCCAAAGCTTACGGAAAAGAGCAACCTATTTCAAATGAAAATTGGACATCACACGTAGTAAAAAACTAATTTCTTAGGGAAAAAAGGGAGCTGAAATGAAACTCATGAGTCTCTAGTAAAGAAATGTAAAGATGTGTATGAGTACTGGAAGGAAGAATACAAATTGAAGGGCAGGAGGAGCTGGAATAAGAGTTTTATGTTAACTAATACGTCATTAGTCCGTATCACTGGAATGAAAGCTCTAGTTACAGCAAGTGTGTAACAATTTCCTTTAATAAACATTTGTACTGACCTAAGATGCAGTTTATCCTTGTCTCCTTACCCAATCTCTCCTCCTCCCTCTTCACCCTCCCACCAAACTTTAAACAAGAGGAAACACAGTAAAGGGAAGGAAATTAGGAATGAAGTATCTGGAATGTGTCCCTACGAACACCTGTATGGCAGCTCCTGTCACTTTTCATTCATAGTTCAAGGATTGAAAACAAAAGTACTGAAAATCAAAAGGACTTATGGAAGATTATCAGGTTCATTCTCTCAATCAAAAACAAATCTATTAACAAAGATTGACAAGCATTTTAATTTGCCTTCTTATGCAGCTAGGACTGTTAAATGTATTTATGAGGTGCCTCAGATGTCACGAACTTCTGAGTTCCCTTTCAGGATGCACCAGGATTACTAATATTTGGGAAAAGTGAGCTAATAACTGTAGCTGTAGTATAGCCTGTGCTCATCTCCTATCCATAAACTCTCTTTCAAGGAACAAAAAAAATTTAAGAAAAAGAGAAAGTTTTGGGCTGATATTTCCCTTCTTCTTGGAATTTCAAGCAGCTTCTCGGCTCCACTGCAGAAAGTAATGGACTGCTGGTGTGACAAGGCCAGGGGAGAGCTGGCTTGGTCCCAGTGACTCCACTGCTCTGCATAACTGCAGTAGGCACACTGTGCTTCTCATGAATTGACAGCAGCTGCCAGGAGGACAAATAACCCCAAATTTATTGTTCTAGCTCTACAGTCTTTCTCTACACGTAAAAGTTCCCAGTTTTACTAACATCCATTTCTAAAGATATAAATACTCCCTTTACAGCTTTTGAGATCTAGTTCTTTCTCTGGCATCACTCTTAAGCAGTATTGAATATGGAATAGAATATTAGAATATACTAATATATTTTGGTGGGGGTGTAAGACCCAGTTTCCTACAAACATAAAACACAGAAAGGAAGGAGAATGCACAGTTTTGAATTTCAATGCATACTCCTCTGCAAAATGCTTACAAGCATGCCCACTAATTCACAATTAAACCTCTTACAGCAAGAGCACAAGGTCTAACAACATTAAATTCAAGATGTAAAATTATAGGGAAGTGAGCTCAGTAACAAAAGAAGTACAGAGGTTTTTTCCATTTGGCACAGAAGAATCTCTACATATGCTTCCCTAAGGAAACGTTTATTTCTTTAACATCAGCATGTATTCTTCTATTTTATTTGGTTGGATTTTTGGCATATCTAATCTGCCTTCTGATTTTCCTTAGTAGTACTTTTGTCTGAGAACTTACATATCTTTATTTCCTCACTTAGCCTTTTCAAACTCAAAATGGGCCTTCTTTAACACACTTTTTTTCTGTAAGTGTTCGTATTCTTAAAAAACATTTAGTTCTAAGACTTTCACATCAACAGATTGTCATGTTTTAGGATATGCTGACATAGGGCAGCAGCACTAATTATCGTAATTTCTACGATTCTTTACTTGTTGCTCTTTAAGTCACTGTTTAGATATTATCTGCAGCAAAACAGCTGCATATCAGACTACACACAAAAACTGCATATTGTACACAAAAACAACCAGAGAGAAAGTGGAGAAAACAGTAATATAAACATATTTATCACAATTCTAACTTTTAATAAAAGATTCTGCAGCAAGCTATTTCTGTGTGCATATAACTACTTCTATAATAAACTTCTCTTCCTTTTCTATTGTATTTTTCTCCAGACAATCCCAAAATTGCAACTTTGTTAAGTGCAAAGACATATTTAAAACTTTCTTACTCTTTTCCATCTGGAATTCAGTCCCAATTCAGTACACAGGAACATTGCATAGTCATTAATTGTGTTTGCATAGTAGCATTCTGTAGCTGGAGTGCTAGTCTTTGCATAGTATATGTACAACTCATGTAAATGTTAGTTATGTTAATTTATACTTAGGATGCTCAGGGTCTCTAAGAAGCGAATACGTAACCCTTGGGTTTCCTTCTACTTTCCTCTGTTATCACAATTTTACATTAGGCCCTTTCTAAATACACACTTTCACACCAATCCAAAGAGAACAACTATTTTTCCTTTGAAAGTACATGCATGTGGTGGTTTTACGTTTGCCGATTGAGAGATAGGATTTTGGGAGGAAAGAAAGGTGAAACAGGCTCAACTTAGAAGTAAAAAGATAGTTTATTAACACATAATAAGAAGAGAAAATGAAACTTTCAAAACCCCTCTCCTCCCCCACAAGTTCCCACTTTCTTACAAACCACAAAGAGACAAAGCTTATGACATTCAGTCAGTTTCATCATTTAAATATAGTCTTTCATCAGTTCTTCAGGAGAAGAGTCTTTTGTTTACTATGGAATTTT
>VXBB01008362.1:0-45044 GCA_013399915.1 Illadopsis cleaveri
GACCCTGTCACCATTTTCCTGAGAATACCCCATAACCTGCTTTGGTGAAATGACAACCAGTTGAGATTGTCTAAAGCTACTCACCTGTTCCTGTAGCATAGGTGATACTCATTTGGGAACACAAGTAGTTGTTGGTACACATGCTGATGGTAACAATGATCAGAAGGGTGTTTCAGTGGAATAATCTTGTGTGGCTTGAAGAGAAGCTCATTTTTTTCCATGCATTTATTATGAACCTTTGGTTTTAGGTTAACAGATAATTGTCATACAAGAAGAGACATGAAAGAAGAGTTATGTGGAGTAACAAGTAAAGAACAGAAAATATGAAAACCAAAGGAAAGATAGCTAATGTGTGGTAGGCATCATAAAATCATAGAATGGCCTGGATTGGAAAGGACCTTAAAGATCATCTAGTTCCAGCCTCACTTGCCGTGGGCAGGGACACCTTCCACTAGACCAGGCTGCTTACCATCCAGCCTTGACCATTTTTAAGAATGGGGCATCTGCAACTTCTCTGGGCAGGCAGTGCCTCACCACCCTCACAGTGAAGAATTTTTTCTTAACAACTAGTCTTACTGTCTCCTCTTTCACTTTAAAACCATTTCCTCTTGTTCTGTCACTATCTGCCCATGTAAAATGTCACTTTCCCTCTTTTTTATAATCCTCCTTCAATTATTAGAAGGCTGCAATGAGCTCTCTGGAGTCTTCTCCAGGCTGAAGAACCTCAGTTTCTTTGTCTGTCTTCAAAGGAAAGATGGTCCAGCCCCCTGATTGTCTTTGTGTTCCTCCTCCTCTGGACCTGTGCTAACAGGTTTGTGTGCTGAGGGCTCCAGACCTGGATTCAGAACTCGAGGTGGAGTTTCATGAGGGTAAAGAAGAAAGGGAGGATCCTCTCTTGACCCACAGGCTACCCCTCTTTTGATGCAGCCCAGGATGTTACTGGCCTTGCTGGACAGGACCTGGCAAGCTCACATTGCCAGGTCCTGTCCAGCTTTTCATCCGCTGGGTCTTCCAAGCTCCACAGGGCTGGTCTCAGTCAGCTCTTCTCTCAGTCTGTACTCATGTCTGGGATTGTCCTGACCCAGGTGCAGCACCTTGCACTTGAATTTTTGATCTTTGTAAGGTTCTTGTGGTCCCACATCTCAAGTTTGTCCAGGTCCTGCTGGATATTGAATTTAGGAATAAGCCAAGGGTATGCTTTGGTCCAAGTCTGTATGATTCACTGGATTAAAAGTATATTAATCTTTAAACTCAATTTTCAAAATCAAAATTTGAGGAGGCAGTGAAGATTTTGCTAGTGAGCAAATAGAGCCTTTAATATTACTGAGGTCCAGTACATTATTTTGAAGGTATATGTTCCCTGGTGGATTGTGTTGGTTGTGTGGAAGTGTAATGAACATGATTTTAGAAAAAGTGAGACATTATAGGCTGAGCAAAAAATTAACAGCTGTAAGGGAGAAGAAATTAAGCCATCTAATGATGTTACTTTTGCATATTTTATTAACTTGGCTGTCAGCATGCCCACTGTAAGTTTCTTGTGCCTGATGACTGCTGCTAGAATTTGTCAATCTGTGTATAAACAACCTGTACCATTTTTGAATCCAGGACAAAGAAACCATATATGCATAGAATATACCTATTTTTTTTCTTGTAGGAAATCTAGGGAAATTAAACTTACCTGGTAGTTGTTTTTATACTCTCTAATTGGCAGATCTAGAACAGCATGCAATAAATTTTAAAGTAGAAATGAGAAGGTGTAGGAAAGCTCTACACTATATCTCTTCCAGGCTTTAGTCCAATTGCATAGGACATGTTGAAAGGGAGCTGTGATTTAGATCATCTTAGAAAGCTCAGGGCATAAAGCTAAGTATAATAATTTGTCTTGTTTAGGATTGTTTAATTTGATTAGAAAATATGTTTAGATTTTATGACTCTTTTGGTATTGTCCCAGCATCTTTGCAAGAGATAAGTCTTTGGCAGTGGCATTTGTGTGGTGACTTAGGGAAAAATAAAATGAGATTAAAGACACTTTAGGAAGAGAAACAGCTGGCTTACATTTTATATGATGGTATGAATTTCGTGGTCTTGTTGTTTCACCTAATGGTGATTTACTGGGATGGTTTTTGAAGTCAGAGTCAACACACTAAAACAGAGAGCTGGCAGTCGGTCATTACTGCACTGGGAGTATTGTGGCTTCAGTTTGTGTGGGAGCCTGGAACTTTTACAGGCAAGGTGGCCAGAGTAAATGAACCTCTTGGAAAGACACAAAGACATATAATAGCACAACTAGGCACTGAGCTACAGAAAACACCCATCTCCCCAGTTGTTGTAGCAGTGTCTGGTTTGTTCTTCTGATGCAACGTTTTAGTAGGTGCTCTAAGGTGAAAGTAGAATAAATTGCTGTTGCTGCAGGAGAAGAGTGAGAGACTGGGTAACATGAAATAACTGCTCTGGAAAATTTCTCAGTACAGGAAGCAAATGAGCCATGATCCCTAGGCAAATGCTGACACTTGTGTTGATTTTTTTTAACCTTTCCTCCTTCCCCAGACCCCTAAAAGTTTCTGTTTCCCCCAACAGAAAATGAATGCTTCTTGCTTCTGATACAGCCTCTTCTCAGACTTTGCATTGTTTGTGTGATTTGATTGCTTCAAGCAGCAGGACTGTCAGGGTTTGCACAAAGTACTAAGAGATAAAAGAAGCTATACCTTCTTTTTGTTCGCTCTTGTGCTGTAAATTTATGCAGATGCACAGGCCATCGCTGCCTGTGGCTGTCTTTTTGTAAAAGAAAGTATATTTCAATTTTTCTCAGTGGAAGAAAGCAGAACAAAGGAAAGTAAATAAATTGCTGTTCCTTTTGATATCTTGTGGCTAATTTCTTTCATCATAATTTTATCACAGCTATGGGAATTTTGTGTGCTGATATTCCCTGTTACTGTAGCTAGTTCTGGCAACTTCCTTTGTGTGATCATTTGGCATTAATTTTCATACATGCCACCTACTGATTCCTCTGCAGGAGGCACCACAAATGCTTGGTGTGCACTTTTTGAGGGAGGAGGAAGCCCTACTTCCTCTTCTCCATGAGCACTTTCCCAGCTGGTGCAATGTAGGTGGAGATGTAATTGTAAACGTAAAGTAGAATGAAACATTTTGTCGCTGCGTGTTTTGAAGAAACGAAGAAAGGCTGTGGTTTCAAAGTAGTGTTATTCTGTATTTTGTCCACTTGTCATATTTGCTACTGCCATTTGGTTTCACTAATAATAGTTCTAGATTTGGCAAAGTGAATACTGCAGAAGGTTTTCCTGTGGCACCATTGGTATGTAAGTTCTTTTAGGATGAGACTGTCTAGAAAGTATTAAATTACACTGTGCCTGTGATCACAGTGAAGCTGTGCATGGAAAGGAAAGCTGCTCACTTATCCAATCTTGTCTGTCATGGTATTTTATAATGTGTCAATGAGGTGAGCTATGAAATTCAGCCTAAGTGATAAAATGGGTGTGATTTAAAATGAGAGACATAGTGCTGTGGAGGTATATGATATGACTATACCCGAAAAGGGCCTTTGAAATTGCAAATAGAATTTAGCAAGCAACCACCTTCCTAAGAACATCTGTTCCTGATGATAGGCAAATATGTGCTAAATTTGCTACTGGAGTTTAAAGAGAGGTATAAGTTTGGTACTTGTGGTTCTGCCCCAACATTTCCTTTTGACTTTTTAATGTGTCAAAAATATTTTTTGTTGACGTAGAAGCCCCAAATTTTTGGGCTTGCATGTGGAAAGATGAGCTATGAGCGTGTGGAAAGATGAGCTATGTATGTATACAAGGGTTGTGTGATGGTATAGATAGCATTGGATATGGACAAACTTTATCACTGAGTGATTCTGGAAGATACTTCCCTTGTATTTGAAGACACTTTCCTTGTATTTGGGGAATTCAGAGATGCACATATGAACTCAGTACAGAAGGATCAAGTAGGCATTTGAGGTGACGTTATCTTCGTGTTTCTAGTACATAAAGAAATAATCTGAATGGTAAGAAACAGTTAGCAGATAAAAGCACAGAGACTTGCTTGTCACATAGTCCAATGATGAGATCATCTCTTCCTGTGTTACTTAAGAATATTTGTCACCTTTAAAATAAAATCTAAAATTGAGTCACCTTTTTCAAGCTATTAAAGCATTTTTTTGGTATTTTATTCTGATATGTAAATTAAATTTTATTCCTTATAATTGAGTGAAGTATATTATAAGGTCCTTCAACTCACCCCAAATCTGAATTTACAGTTCAAGAATGTATTCCCATGGTAACTTGCATATGTTTCAATATATATTGAAAGACCGTTGTGCTTTCTCCTTTCTCATTCACTCTTTGGAAATTTGCAGTTCGTTTAACTGTTTCTGAGAACTAGTGAAATTAAGGTAAATGAGACTTACTACCATTCCCATATTCCCATGGTCTGTCATCCTGTCATTGAAGGATATAAAGTAAACCTGACATGATTGATTTTTGACAAATCATGTTGGCTGGTGTTAATTTTCTTATGTATATGTGCATATTATTTTTTTCACAGGAATTGAGTAAAGCTTATGGACAGTAAATTCCTTACCTCCTTCTTTAATTCCTAATTTAAACAGAAGAGTTGTGTCTGTATTTTTCTGCCATCTTCTGTTGGTGCTCAGAGATAACTGCTAATAGCCCTTAGACACTAATGGCCTATTATTTAAGTATTATTTGGCAGATTTAATAAGTTATACATAATTTGAGAAAGTCACACTTATTCCTTCTTGGCCTTTTCTCTCCAGTTGAAGCTCAGATTTTTGCTGCTTCATCTGTGTGGTTAAATAGTTATCTGAAACACAATATTCCTCATTAGTGAGATTGGAAGCAGAGGAAAGCGTTGAACATTCCTTCCTTTTCAGCATAATTACTTAGTAGCTTCCCTTTGTGGTCTTGTTACTGGCTTGAATAAAACCCTTGCTGTATTCAAAAAGTAACATCATAGATAAATACAGGAATTAAGGTATCATTTGTTGAATTTGTTTCTCTATAAAAGAAACTAACTATTCCCTTAGTAGGATGTTTAATTTCAAAACAAGATAGTAATTTTGTTGTTGTTGTTGATAAAAATAACAGCTGGTCTTTGTATTAAGAAGGTTGATCTGCAGGCAGTGAAGCAAACTTTGGCAGGATGGTATAGAAGTGAGTCTAGAAATAACCATGCAAACAGTCTGATCCAAACCTTAAACCTCAGCATGTGTGTTATTACATGAATGCTTGAATTAGTGTGTATATCAGACACCTTTGCCAGTTTTTGAATATCCAGTTAAAAGAACCTGATTTTATGATACTAGAAAGCAGGGGCCTATTTTGAGCAAACACCACCTATATCTTAGATCAAGGGTTTGGCAATGTCTTCATACTTAAAGGCAAATGTGGAAATGAATGATATGTAGTAGTAATGAGACCTACCTGTCACTCTTTCAAGTGAGGTTGGTTACATAAGGGTGTCTGTGTAGATCTTGCTGAAGTGATAACGTGTCTAGTTGGCACTGAAAAGAAGGCAGGGAATTTGCCTCAATTACATTCACAATGGGAAAGATGGCATTTTTGGAACCTTTTTTTGCTAATTGGAAACTGTGCATGTCATGGAACATGTTTTGACAGTGAATGGTATATGGAAAACAGGCATAAAGAAGAATAAAACCACAACGAAACCTCTCTTCTGATCACTTTAAGCATGGAAAATTCAAGTGGAGGGAATTAAAAAGGATTTTGATATTGTGCATTTTTACCTTTAAAGACTGTGAAAAGCTTAGTAAGTAAGTAGCAAATTGTTTAAGCAGATGATAAATGTTTGAGGGCACTGTGTCATCTTTTAGGTCTGCTTAGAGAAATTCCAAAAACCTCCATGGTGGCTCACAAAATGGGTTTTTCTGGAATGCACAGTACCAATTGTGTACATGTACACATACAGCTATTTAAGAAATTATAATATGAAAAACTAAGGCAAATGATGCTTCAATAGAGAAACCTAATAATAATGAAGAAAATTGAAGGCTAGTTTAATGAGCTTTTTTGATAAGAAGGATACTTGTATATGCACAGAGAATACTTGCTTCTTCTGGGCTTGGCAATGGAACTTTGGTTTGGAACTTGCTAGCTGTCATGGAATCTTTGTTTAAATTAGGTCCAGCAGTGAAAATAAGGGGAAGTAAAAGGATAATGTATTTATAAACAATGAACAGCAAGAAGATCCAGAAGATTTAAGTAATTAACCTGAGCGTGTAAATATAGTATAAAAATGCTTTGCTGTTTTTATACCTTCCTGTTAGGTGTTTTCTGTTGTCACACGTTTTATGCTTCACAAGCTGGAAGATAATTTTTGGTGCATCTCAGAAGAGGGTAGCCTTTGGTTTTGTTTCCAACATGTATCAGTTTTATAAAGGATTGAAATGCCTCAGAAAAGCTTGTTCTGCTAAAAGAATCTTGCTGCTTGTTACTGCTGCCTCTCATGCTGGCTTGTCTTGATGGTCTCTCTTTAGCCTCCCAGATATCTGTGTTTCATTTTCTGCTTGGGCTACAGACTACCTTCAACCTCTGCACTCCTTCAACTACTGCACAGCCTGTGCTTGTTCAGTGCTCTCCTTGTTGATGTTCTTGGCTCCGAGCTCCTGGGTGTCAGGATAACACAAGTAATTAATCGTAAAAAGCTGATAGTGCTTTGCTAAAGTCTTAGGCATAAGCCATGAGGTGGTACCAATGGGAAAAACTGTTAAAGCCCTTCAGTTGGAATTCCTGGCTCATGTCTCTCTGGGGTCTCTTTTTTTTTTTCTTTCTTCTAAAAGTGGATGGATGTGGGTGGATGTTTAGTGTCTGAGCAGGTTTAAGGCAGTGATGTTGTGGCTTTATTTTCTGTGCTTTTCCTGCCACATATTGATGTATCCATTTATAGAATGCTCATTTGTGTTTTCTGTATTCTCAACAGGAAATGACATTTTGCATACTTGAAACAAATGTTATCTTTTTCCAGCTAAGGGTGGTCATCATTTTCTCCCTATCTTACTGGTTGGCTTTGCTGAATTTTTGGTGTTTCTTGACATTGTTTTAAAATGTTGGTCTGTGAATGCATTATTAAAATGCTCTGCATGCAGCAGTAAGATTCCAGTATGGAAGCAAAAGAACTATATAGCTCTCCTCTCACTTTAGGCTCCTCAGTTTATGTACTAAGAATTAACTATTAATTACTGTTTTGCTGTTTTGAAATAATAGTATTTATAGTTGGTAATTATGTCTGAATTTATTGAAAGTAAAAATAATAAAAGCAAGGCTTAAGCTTTTCCCTCTTAAAGTAGCTCTATAATGAATACATGGAGTGTTAGCCATCTAAAAAGATCTAGGTTACATATGTGTGAGGTGTCACTGGAGGTTACTATTTAGCATCTGGTAAATAAAATGTACCTTTTTTATAATCATTCTGACTTGTTTGGGAATAGGGATTTATATTTTTACAGCTTCAATAAAGAATAATAAATTATATATGTGTTTCATAATTTAGGGTGGAAGTGCTCTGTAAATGAAAAGCTTTTTCAAAACAAATAAGCAAGTCACTTAACATCATTAATCTAAACTAACTTTTTGCCTTCATTTTGCCACTTCTATAAATTTTAAACGTAATAAAGCAAAGCTTTTTATGAAGATGGAGTGGCCTACTGGTTGCCAAATGTCTGTGACAGCTACACAGGTTAGGGTTCTCCTCCCTGCTGTGCCATGGAAGATGATGATTAAATGCACAGAGCTGTGATACAGCTATGGATTAAGTTGTTCGTCCAAAAAAAAACAATCTGAAAAGCAAAACCACCCCCAAAGGTACTGATTATGTTTAAATAGCGTAAACTTTTCACATTTTAAGTATAAAAATAACTGTTTTCTCATTTAGAGAAAACAGAGCTGTACAATTCCTGTCAATGTGTGGCATAAATACTCACACATGGTCTTAAGGGATATGAATTGCTGATGCATCCACTTTCAGATTCTCAATTTTTCATGCTTTTTTATGACTCCTGGCTTATGTAAGCAGATTTATCCTTTTTAAAGCTCATTCTTGTAGACATTCAGCATCTTTAGACTTTCCAAATGAGAAAACTCACTCTTGCTCTGTTGTATGGGATTGATGTGTGATAGGTTATCTGCAAAAAAGCAGGAGTCAGGCTGTGGTCATTCCATAGTGGGTGACCTACCAGCCCACGTGGAGTTGATGATCAACCACTTAAAAGACTAGAAGTCCTGGATTTTCTGGTAATTCATTCCCAGTCTAAAATAGTAATAGTGACACTTATCTTGGATGAAAGGAGATGCTAAAGTGAAGGGCTTTTGATAGATGTTAATTTTCCTAAATTTTGCATGAATGTCCATAATTAAAGCTTTGACCAATTTAATTTTTTTTTAATAAATGTGTAGGTGTGCAGCATGTGTCTTACTGTAGAAAACTTGGTTTAGTTAGATAAAACACTAAGGAACCAAAGAAAGGTGATCTAATGCCTGACTCTTTCTGACAGGCCCTCTATTCTGTATTGTTCAAGGTATAACTTTACACAATGATTAAACAATTATGGAGATTTCTCGTGTTTGGGTTTCTCACCCGGGATTTAGGTGGTGGTTCGAGTGGTGTTTCAAGTGAGTCTTTTTTGCCCTCTGAAGCCTTTGGGTCTGGCGCGAGAATGAAGCGGAGTCTCAAGGTCTTGTTGTTGTTTGGTTTCTCGCGTCTTTTATTATTTCTCATCTTACAAATTTCTCTGTGACCGGCCAAGGCCTTCACAGCGGCTCGGGCACAGGGCAACTCCCAACTCCTGACTCCCTCCAAGATGGGATGTTGCTACCTCTTATGCAGAAAATTACGTGTNACTTTGTGCCCACGTCACTGCAGAAGATGGATGCCAAGGGAGAAGAAGAACCCAGGGCACTGCCCCAAAACCTCCATCTTGTCCCGCAGTCAGCTCCATTCTAAAAACCCAAAACTACAAAATTTTCCATCCAGTGATTAGCTACACTGCTGTCTTTCACACATTTGTGACCTGCAATTCTTCTCTGTGTTGAAAGCGTTTTCCATGGACTGAAATCAAAGCCTGTGTCTTACTGGGCTCTGTGCCAGGCACCCCCCTGGACAGACCCCCCCTGTCCAGGTCTCAAACCCTCTTTCTCAGGTCCCAGACCCCTCTACTGAGGTCTGTGACCATCCAGGGCACCCAGAGGAATGCCCTGGACTCTGACAGAGATTCACTGAACTCTGGCTTTGGTATTTTAAGTACTCTCATTTTTTCTGCACTTACAAGTTTTGAGAGCAGCAGTCTCTGCAATATTAAATAAAAAATAAGAGGAAAGAAAAATACATAAATATCAGTTTATCTTGATTAATATTTCCTTTTATCTCATTCTCTGCTTGATTCTTCAGGACATTTGAATGCAGGAAAACCTGTGGGTGAGAGACTGAAATGAGAAAGATCAGATGTGAAAGTGTGTTGCCCAGGAAGGCTGGGTGTGGATAGAAGCAAGTAAGCAGAAAATGAGATTGACACTTATTAATGGTGACCAGGGTAATGCCTGGAGTCAACCTGATTCAGGATGTCTTTACATCATGTGAAGGTCAGAACAGTCAAAGGGCTCATGAAGCCAGTATTCCCTTGCTTTTCATGGGCATTAATGTGCAATTATTTTGGCCTATAGTGTAACTTTGTCTCAGATTCTATATGTTGAAAAGGGGAAATTTTTAGTCTTCTTTCTGCTTGCTCTTTATATTCTAATAGCATATAATTTTTAATGTATTGCTGTAGACCCAAGCATGTGTTTATTCCACTGCATGATTGCAGTTGTAGTTTAACCTCAGCTGGCAACTAAGCATCATGCAGCCACTTGCTCTCTCCCACTCTGGTGGGAAGGGGAGGAGAATCAGGAAAAAACCCCAAACATTTGAGTTAAGAACACTTTAATAACTGAAACAAAGTAAAATATAATAATGGATATAGATAATCCATGTAGATAAAATAGATAATAAAATATACTACTACTAACTATAAAAATAATAGTAATGGGGATAAAAAAGACCACAAGTAAAAAAGAAGCACAAGTGATGCACAATACAATTGTTTATCTGTTACAATTGTTTTCACCTGTGTATCAATGCCCAGTCCATCTGTGGTCGGTGGCTCATCTAAAGTAAATAGAGATGCTCGTAAGATTTTAAAAACATGCTTTATAGTTGACATATGTATTTGTTTAGAAAATAGATGGCCTTTAGCAAAAGTGTGCAGGCAGCTTAATGTAAGATGCCAGTTTCTGCCTAGAGGTCTTTATTAAGTTAATAAATTTCCTTTGGAAATAAAAAGAATAGATTTTTTTTTTTCTTCCCTGGCCCTCTGTTGAAAATTAAATTAACAAATTTGTCCAATAATCATTTGAATCAAAATATTTACTTTTAGGAAGATAATAGAGGAAATGCCCTCTATCTCAGTAAGGATTAATGAAGATTGGTGAGATTTTGCCACCTTCCAAAGGAAACTTTATGGTTCCCTAGTTTTATCATAAGTATAATCACTAACTAAGTGGTAAGATGTGATTTCTTTCTGTTTCTTAGGTTCAGCAGCATACAACTGTTATTTGCATTTTTAATACAGAGCTTAATGCATTATTTGCATTTATTTCCAAATATTTCTGGAAATATTTTTGTTGCTGTGACCCAAGGTAAACAGTATTTCATCCAGCTGGTCATCACTGTGTTTTCCTTGACAGAAATGTCAAGTCTTGATGCTTATGCTCACTTCAGGTTGAAAGTTTGTAGCCTGCTGTCAGGTAAGCAAGTTTGATCTTTGACCCTTTTTTGCATAGTGTTGTTGGAAGTTGAAAACACCATGCAAAATTAAGCGCCATTTATTCTCTGACCGGAGAGCACAGAGAAAGTCATTAAAGGCAAGAGCTGTATTTAAATGACAGAATGTGTGTTGTGATGGGGCCCAAAATGTTCAGGACTAGATTAAGTGCTTCCATCTGCTAGGCAGAGTAGCTCGTGGTGTTGCCAGGCAGGTAGCATCAGTTCACATTTCCTGTTCTCCTGTAAGAATAAATTGTCATCTTTTCATGTTCATACTTTGTCCATTACATGTCAGTGTTTTAAAAAGAAAAAAAAGTTGCCCTCTCAGCCAATGAGCTTGGTTTTGTTTAAAGTCTCCGTAAAGCTTTAGAGTATTCCCTGTTCCTAAAAGTTTTCAGTAGCAGAGATGTCTTCAAAATGATGTTCATTTTCAATGTGTTGGTATTACATTTTTTGAAGGGAAGAGTTGCCAAATCTGTTTTTCTTGCTCCCTACTGCCCAATATTTAAATTGCAACCATGGATTCTGGATTTGGTAGCAACTATTTTAACTGTGAAACTGCCCCTCCTAGGAGTGGCTGGAGGTAAGAAGTCGTGAGCATTCAGGTGGGTTTTTTTAACCTTTTTTATTACTGGATTTGAAAAGCTTACTCCTGAACTGAGTGTTCTTCCTACCTAGTGCTGGCACCTCAATTTACTGGATCCTTTTGTCATTGTGTTTCTTGATTCTTTACTTCAGCTTGCCTTGGAGTGTGAGGCTGGCATAAGAATCCTGTGTGTCTTTCACAGCATCCCAGTGACCTGGATTGTGAAGTGGTTGTAGACACCCTCTTTCTTTCAATTTTCTCTTGCAGTAAAGGCTGATTGAATTTCTTGCTGTGTCATTACAGATCAGCTGACAAAAAGGTCACTGACAAGCCACAATATTAGAGTTTCTGCAGTAAGTTCAGGTGCAACAGATGTGCATAGGATGTTCTCCAAAGAGTTCTGATCTCTCTGGGCAGCTGATATGTGAAGGAAATCATGACACCCTTCAAGAAAATTTGAATTGGCTTACAAAAATAAAATGGCTGTTTAAAATTACTGTGTTTACCTAAAGGAAAAACAGCTTTTGATTAGATGTGTGTGTGAGCATATATTTTTCTTAAGCGTGAGGGAAATTGACTTTGCATGCAAGGCACTCATTCTCATCTGCTTTAGCCCAGTGCTTTGATACAATCTCTCTCACTGATACAACACCTTCTCAAGAGTTTACTGTGTCATAGCCTCAGACAGATGTTTGTCCTGATGTGTGCTCCTGACCAGGAGGCAGGAAGACTTAAGCAGTCTCCAATGAGCAGTGTGCTCATTGTGCCTGGTAGTGAGTGTCTTGTGGGTTCTTACATTAATTTTGCTGTTCCTGGGTTGCAGGGAGGCATGTTTTGTGCCACCCCAGCCAGCTGTCTGTGGTATGACCTTAGTCAGGAGATCATCTGTGCTGAGATTCCAGAGGTTGGGAGATCTGAGGAGGGTGAGCTCTTGAGTGACTATAAGCAGTTTAATTATTTTATCATTGTTAAATATTACTGCAGAGTCAATGAGCTTGTTTTACTGACAAATCTCTTCTTTCAGACCTTGGTGACAAGTTCAAGTAAATACAAAATTTGAATACAGATCTGTATGTGCAGTTCTATGCATGTGTCTGTAAGACAAGGTTGTAAACCTAGGGTTTGTGTTGGAAAAAAGACAAACAACATCAAGGTGTCTCAAGCACCTGAGAGGTACGAAATTTAGTACTCAAGTTGTCCAGCTGGTTATTAAAATCCTTCTCTGCCTGATTAGTCTTTGATAGCTTGTCACTTAATAGCCTGGAAGAATTATTTACAAAAAGTGATAGAGTGTAAAGGAAAACTGGAGAGGACTGGAGACTGCCTTGAAGTTGGATGTAAAAGGTGTAATAAGCTTGCAGCAGCAATGTCTGCTTGTGGATTTGACTGATGATTTACTTTTTCTTGAGGTTTAGCAGAGGCACTTCAGTGTGCTTTGGTGCCTTCCATGCTGACACCATTGTGGGCTGAGACTTTGTCAGATTTTCAACCTGAGCACGACCTGATTTAAAATCAGCTTAGAGGCTTGGTGCTGTGTTGTTTCATCAGTATTGTAATGATGCTTTTGAAACAGGCACTTGCAAAAATACTACTCTGCTCAAGAATGTTAATGACATTGTAGATGCAGACACCTGTGAATAATATGCACATGGGGATGTGTAAATGCTGGGCAGCTGTACCAAAAGATCCTTGTATATTTTGGCTTATTCCACCATATGTCTGTGGAAAGTGACAGAGTTCAGTATTGCTGAAGATGTAGTGCTTAATCTGCTTAAAAAACCTAATTTATCATAAAATTAGAGTTCTTGTAAATGTTGATTGTTTACAGGAAAAAACAAAGTACTACCATGGGAAATAATCTGTGGGATAAGGAGAAAACAAAACAAACCAACCTAGAAAGGCAGCAGCCATGCTAGATATTATTTTCCTCCAAATCAGACTGATGTTTAGAACAAATTAATCTACTTTAATCCAGTTTCATTTTTCTGTTGGCAGGAATGGTTTTAATCATTATGTAGCATTTATATATAGTACATGATAAGAATGGCACTTTACAGAAATAGAAATTAAAACCGGAAGAACTTGCAGTCTTAATCAAAGCAAGTGATAAATATTGTAAAACATGACCAGGGGGAATCTGGTTCTAAACAAGCAGTGTCTGTTTCTATACTTGGTTGCAAACATGTTGGCAGACTTCTTTAATTATGTTCTTAGCCAGAGAACCAAAATAAGTGATGTTAGCAGTAGAAAGTAAGAAGTTGTAAGTAGGAGAGCTTAGCGTGCTGGAAGGGGAATCCTTCCCATGTATCCATGTAGGAAGTAGGTGTAAGGCATAAATTAGGCATTAAAGGGAGTCTCCAAACAGTATGTGAAAGTGCTTTGAAAAGAAAATTGAGACAATCAATGGTCATGCTACTTGGAGCACTAGAAGAAACGGTTTTGTGCCAGATATATTGATTACATTGAATTCAAATATGATGGTCAGAAAGGAAGAGGTAATGCAGCTGACAGGAAAGAAAGATAATGTAGGATTTTTTCCTAGCAGCCTGATGAGAAATACATTTACTTCATAAATATCCTAGAGGGATGGAACAATATTGATTTAAAACAAGTCATGGTATAGTCACAGAAAACTGAGAGGATAATGTGATTGTTGTTTATGGAGCCGCTGGATGGAAATAAGGTAGTTTGTGTAGTGTTACTGAAATAGCTTTTAGCTACAACGTCTGGTTTCTCAAAAATTCCAAAGTAGTAACTGCTTGAACTCTAGCACTTATTAACAGTATCAATGCAAGTCTTGGCAAATATTGTGTGTTATGGAACATAGTTCTCAAGCTGCTTGTGCTTGAGAAAAGAAATTCAACTTAGAGGTACCCTGCTTTCTTAGTCCTATTGCAAGTATTCTACATCTTGCAGCCTCATGTGGAATTGCTACATTTCACTCATTTTATGTGAAGAGTAAATTATAGGCTATTATCTATTACCCAAATAATTCCAAATGCTGCGTTTACAAAGGAACTGTGCTGTGCCATTAATGAAAGCATTTTATTTATCTCCCTGAAAGTGTCTAGAAGTAATTACCTGCAGTCCTGGTCAGCTAAATATTGAATTCAGATCCGCTCTGGGAGTAACCGTCTTCTTAAAATTTAGGATAGTATAATTGCTGTAGAGGTAAAATCTTTGCCTTTAAAACATATCCACAAAGTTAATGTCTCCATTTTTGTTGCACTGAAACAGGGTGGTTTTTTTGTTTTAGCTCCTGCTAGTTTCTGCAAGTAAACCCAGAACTCTCACCATTATTTCTGGTTTTGTTTCCCTTTTTTATAGTAAAGTGCCATCTTTTCAGTAGGCAAAAAAAAAAGAAAAAAGGCATGAAGAAATGTGGGATAGAGGCAGATATAAAGATAGCAAGAACTATTATTACTGCAGTTTTATTTATTATTAACTCAATACATTTTTCCCGTACAAAAATGACTCTGGCATTCAAATGGCTAATTTTACAAGTACTGCAAATTCCTCATGGAAATGAATCAGTTGTATACAAGTGCTGCATATGCAAAGAATGATGTTCAGCTGCATGTGAGGTTTTTTCTTCTGATTGTACAACATTTAAATTTAGCAACAGAGGTATAATGAGTTTCATAGTCTGTACAAAGGACTTCACTCTTTACCTGCTTTATCAGCAGAGTAGCAGAATCTGAAAAGTTTCTAAAAGGAAATTTTAGAAAGAGGGGAATGATCCTTCCACTAAAGAAGGGAATGATCTTGAAAACTGTAGGAAGCTGGAGCTGGTAGCTGCTGTTCAGTGCCAGTGGGATGTGGCTCTCTGTATTCAAATCAGAAATGGTCTCTTGAGGGAAATCTCTTGTAGCAGGCTTGTC
Source organism: Illadopsis cleaveri (assembly GCA_013399915.1). Lineage (NCBI taxonomy): Eukaryota > Metazoa > Chordata > Aves > Passeriformes > Timaliidae > Illadopsis > Illadopsis cleaveri. Next base: position 15,328 of record VXBB01008362.1, read on the forward strand.
CCTCCTATTTGGGTTATGTCATCAAGTGCAGAACTTAGACTGCAGAAACTGTTCTGGGTGAAACTGCACTAGAAGATAAGTCCCAAGGTGCACCAAATCATGGTCCAAAGGCACAGGTAGGCATGTAGTCTGTAGGGTCATTTGAGAATTAGCCTGAAGCCCTGAGCACTGAAAGAGGACACATAGCAAATGTTTGCATTCCCCAAGTCTATTTCTGTTGTGTTTCTGGGCTTCCTGGTAGAGACGTGGCCTGTATCACAGCCTGTCTGCTACAGTACAGTGCAAGAACAATATTATAGTTGGACAGGAGAAGCTCTGCTATTACAGTGCTCTTCATCAGGACAGCTTTCTAGGGTCCTCCTCAGTTTTACTGAAGCAGGTGCTGTGCAAACAGATTAAAAATATTTTCCCTGCATTAATTAATCCAAAGTGCAAAGTAAGAGAGGGTTGGATAGACCTAGGTATGTAATCAGAGTGGTCAGTAACAGGGCCACCATCCTCCTTGTCTAAGTAGTTGAGTATGATAAATACCATTTAATGATGTCATTGTCATACAATAGGATGTCACTTTTCCTAGTACTACAGTGGTACAGATCTGTTCCTCAGATTTGAATATGAAGTGTGCTTCTTGATCACTTGGGGCAACTCAGAAATCAGCTGAGGACATCTGTCTGTGTATTCTCTGTAGAAATACCAGTGCTCCCTGACTTGCCACCTCTCCCTGTCCTGTGGCCCTTTATTCAAGCTTTGTGTTAATGAAGCAGAATAATTTTGGTAGGTTAAGTCTGAGCATCAGATTCACTTCTTTTGGCTTTGTGGTTGAAAGGTGAGCCAGATGATTGCAGAGGATTGACTCAATTTTTTCATTCTGATTATGAATTTCTAGTGCACACAAAATATTAGGAAAACTTTATTAATATTGTCTTGTTAAATAATAAAGCTAGGAGATGCCAGTTAAGGTCAATCATGTAACTTTAATTTGCCTCCCTTGTATGCATGTGTTATGATTTAGTCCTAATTACATGTCTCCATGGTGGCTTGTTCCCATCCTAGTCATCTTCCTTAGCATGTCCAAATGTTACTGCTGTGGCTTCCTAACTCAGTCTACCTTTCTGCCAGTCATGCTTTCCTCCTCTCTCTGTTTCTCTTTACCCTCTGGGTTTAAGACCCAGGTTCTTTCCAGTTCCCCTTTCTGGTTTTTCTGTCGCTGATGTTTCCACAGCCTATCTTCTTGTTATTCCCTTCTTTGCCAGTTATGTCCATTTTGGCAACTCCACATGGAAAGCCTGTGCCCAAGTTTGAAACACATGCACACTGGGTATGAATTTGGGGCATTTAGATTCCTAAAGCTTTATTTTTTTTTCTGTGGATATGCTGGCTTTTACTTACTCTTCAATTTATATATACATCTATTATTTATTTAAATCCTCAGAGAAATAGTCAAATTTTGGTGGATTTTAATGTTGATTTATATTTTAATTTGCTGATAGTGGAGCCAATTCCTGCTTCTGATGTATGCTTCTATAGTTATTTTAAATATTGCTTTTTTCTTGTTTCTTTATTAGGATAAAAGGAAAAAAACAACCTATAAAAATGGCTAATTCTAGCTTGAATGTTGAAGTTTTGCTGAAATGATGAGGAAAAGTAAAGAGTTTATAATTAATGCAGGTAATGTTAAGGACAGTGCTGGCTTTATGGCTGCCTCTGTTACATTAAAATATTGTTATATAACTCCTCAGAGAACATAACTGGTTGTAAATCTGGAATCAGTTGTTCTGTGTCAGGCTTCTGGAGCTGAGAGTTTTATTCCAAAATCTATATGTGATGAAAATATGCTATCTTAAGAAGAGAGGTAATATGGGTATTTCACTAATTATTTTTATTGTACAGTATTTATTTTTATTATTGATATGTAGCTTATTATTTAGTCCTCATGGTATGTACAAGACCTGATATAGACTGAGACCCTGGGATAAATAGATTTGAAGGAAAATGGGTTCTGCTCTTGTGCCTTTTTTGCTCTGATAACAGATTTGGGAAATAATTTTTTAAATACTTATTCCATAAGTTAATTTGGCAGAAGTTTGACCTCTGAACAAAACACAAAACCAAAAAGGCAGTCTATTTGAGTATTTGAATTTTATTTTGAAGCAGCTAAATTGTACATGTAAAGAATGAAAGATATGCATGACTGGATGTAGATTGTATCTTCCATTCTGAGCAAGCCTGAGGGTCTCTCCCAAACAGAACTCCAGTAGAAGCAGTTCTAATAAATTAGTGCTGTGCATTAAAATGAGTAATAACCAGACTACTATGCTGAGGTATTTTCATGCAAACCTTGTAGGGCATTGCTGAGCTGGTGTTTCTGGTGCACAACATTTATCCTTCACTGGCTTGCATATAAATTTGTGGAAAGGTGGCAAATGTTATGGTAGCTTAAAAAAAAAAACCAAACAACCCAAAAAAATACTGCTGTCCTGGAAATCAGAGACCAGCGGATCTGTTTTTCGTACCAATAGTACAGCTAAAAATCATAGAAATAGAATTAGTAACTATTAAATAACTGTTACATATTGAGAAACAGTTATCAGCTTTTGAGGAGATGCTACACCACAAAAAGATTTCTGAATTCTTTAAATTTAGAGTAAAGAGGCCACCATAGAGAGTCATTTAGTCAGCACAGTATATTTATATTACCAAAACTTATGGATGGATGCCTATGTGCATATATTAAGGGGAGGGGAAGGTACTGTGGTTGATGTTTTTTGTAGTTAACAAACAAATCCCCTTGTACTTGTCATGGTATAAGAAGGAGTCTTCTTTTGGATTAGGTTGCTTGATGAACTTTCATGGTTCAATTTATTAGTGAATAATTTGTGTAAAAAGGATGAATAATGGGATGCTGAAGTGTACTGCCTGCACATATGTATTAAAGACAGCAAAACTAAAATGTACCATGAAGAGTTGCAGTGCTTTCTAAGGTGATTAAAATGGCATATGAAAGACTGTGCCAGAAGAAACAGTCCTAATTACACATGAACAGTAATTGGTTCTTAATTGGCTACACTTCAAAAAAAGATCTTCAGGGTTTTTCTGGGTTTGAGTTTAGTGTTGTTTTAGACACAAAATTTTCTAAACAAAACCAAGCAGAGACAGTTTCAGGAATTGAAAGTAATTAATAGTTTCTAATAAAAGAAGAGAGAACAGAATGAAAACATTATTTATACTACTGCATGCCCGTGATAAATGGTGTTACTGAATACTATGATTTTTTGATTGAATACTATGATTATCCTCAGAAGTTCAGTATAGTGTAGTACAGTTCAACTACAAAAGATATTGAGAAAAGTAAGCAGGGTAATTGGATGTCCTGGAAGGTTTAGAATAGGATGAAAGTAAGTCAATTATGACTCTTGGTGTGGAAAGCCGTGGGCCCATACTCATCTCATTGTAGTCTATAAACTCTTTGAATAGCAGGGAGAAGATGAAGAGGGAATGATTTGTTTCTTTTGTCTCCTAACATGAGAATGAGGAGGTATTTAATGAGGCAGTAAGTTATTAAATAAAAGGAAATACCTTGTCATATGGCAGATAATTCAATTGTAGGATTTACTTCTGAGAGATGATGTAGTGGCCAGATATAAACATGAACTTAGAGTGTTTGGACAAAATCATGGCAAAAAAAAATAGTCCATCAGGGTTATTAAACATGATGTTTAGATTGTGTCTGATTCATTAAGTCTCCTGGCTTAGTGATAGTTGAAGACAAGGAGAGTGTGTCAAAGGAAGGATTCTTGCTATTGTATAGTGTTGTACTCTGCAGTCTGACCTCTTGCAGCTGTTTTCAGGTTACATTCATGACTGTGTATCCTGTTCTTTGTCTTAAACCAGAAGGCAATCCATTCACCTGTTCTGCCTTTATTTAGAAGCAGAAGTAAAATGTAGATTCCTTCCTGGGAAAGAGGCTGAAGACTTTTTCAGGCTTCTCATTGTTTGTATTAAATACTTCTCTTTGATAGAATGGCACTATTGTCAGTTGTCCTGTTTTGATCCTCTGAAATGTGAGCTATGGTTTTGGTTCAAAACTACATTCTGTCTTGAAATAGTAATTGGTCAAGTTCAAGTCTTTCAATGTTTGGGTTTTTTTTTTGCTGTGCTTTAGGCTAGGGAATGATTTTTGTCCTCTGCTGATAAAAGCAGCAGAAGATTTGACATCAGTGAGCCAACCACTGAGAAACAGTTTGTGACAAAAGGAGAAAATGGACTTGCAAGGATCTAGACATACATGTGCAGGATAGGTGTATAAAATGCTGCCACAGGCTCACACCTGTTCACTTGCCAAAGCTGACCCATTTGTTGTTCCTTACACACTGACTTGTACTCTTAAAGTCAAACAGAAAAGCTATCAAACACTGTTCAAACTCACTCAGTTGTTTGCTCTAACTTGAATGTTGTTTATTTCTATCTCTTTCTATCCCCTCTGCACCATATCAAGCAAAGAAGATTCTAAGCCCTCAATTGCTGGGTGGAAGTCAGCCTGGTGTCTGTGCATCTCAGAGGACTACTCAGCACAGAAGGGAGGGAGAAAATGTAGATGCATGCATGTACAGATATTTTCAGTTAATCCCTTCCTAATTGGGTTACTGCTGAGCTCAGTGCTGCCAGCACCATTGCGAGTTTCAGAACATTTTCACTTTTCCTCTGGGAGCTTGTTATTAGAGGTGGTAATCTCACTTCTTTTTTGTATTTAAAAATAGTAAAGGGGACAAAGTGTATCCTAAAAGCCCTTGAAACCGTCAACTATTAAACTTTTATGTTTGACTGGTGGGTTTTGAATCTTTAACAGTACTTGACATTTGTAACCTGATAGAATAACCTCTTCTACTGAATTCCTGGAAATCAAAACTGAAATTGTGGCTGGTAGAAGGGGTATTAAAGACTCAGTTCTGGAACTGCCTAAGAGAGCCAGTGCTCTCTCATGCGTGATTCAGCCTTACAAAGATTACATTCCCTATCTTCCATGTTTTCAGTAAGACATCTGCTGATGTCTTTGATAAAGTCAAAGAATTGATTACCAGTGTGAGAATTTTGAATTTGTGCTATTGTTTTCTTTGTCTCTGTGGTTCAGACTCAGGACTCACTTTTAATGAACAAAAATTTTTCTGATAATCTTCCCATTACAATTCACTGAATGGAGAATGTAGATTTTCAAGCTCCTCATTTTTCTAAATGACAGCAGTTTAGTATTTGGCCAAGATACTGCTTAGGAAAGGAATAATGCAAATTAAGTAGATAATCTAAACAGAATTTTTCCCCTGGCAAGTGTTTGCATGTAAATGAAAACAAAGTCAGTTTTGTTTTGCCTTTATGATGAAATGCAGGGACAGTTTTAATGTTTCCTCAACTGTAGACTGAAGTCAGAGTCTGTATCACAAAAGTTTGCCAAGTTTGTTTGTATTTTTTGCTTGAAATATTGATATTTTTTGAGTTTTGTTCCTATTTTGTTGATATTTGAGCTACTTAGAAAACAAGAAGTATACTGATATATCCTGTATAGTAGAGGATTTCTTTGTGGTTGATCAAATAGCTTCTTGGTGAAATAGTATCACCTTTTTTTAACAGTTTGCTTGGTTGTTTGTTCATATCTCTTCAATCAAAAAATTGTGCTAGAATCTCATTATTCTGATGTGTAGAATCCCTTGTCTCTCCTATGTTAATGGAAAGGAGCAAGCGCCATGAGAGGGTAATTCATATTCAGTCTAAGGAGGAGAACTTAATTGTTCTGGATTGCCCTTGGAAAGACTGTGTTTCCATTGATGAAATAAATGGTGATTGGTTCAGGTTTTCAGTGTAAATCCTCTTATTCTAGCCCAAACATATTTACAGCCAATCTGTAAAACTGGAAGCAGAGCATGGTTCCATCAGACAAGATTTCTTCTTTTTTTTAAGGTGGTAGTTTTTCACCACATAGACTTAAATACACCTGTGAAAATATCAAAATACTGGTATGACTTTGTATATAGATAATTTTCATGTTTTCTGTTAAAGAAAAACAATCATACTAGTAATAATGTAGAGAAGTGTTACTGAGTGAATGAAAAGACAAATGGCCTTATAAACCCCTGTTTGTATGCAATGTTGTAAACAGGAACAAGTTGATATAAAAATATTAGGGATATTAGTGAGGGCAAGTTTTTGAGGGCCCTTGGGGTTTTTTGTGTTTGTCCTTCAAGCTATCAAACAAAAAACCCAAATAAAAATTGAATGTAATTAATAAATAAAGGTGATCAATCTGCCTTAAAAGATTGAAATCTAAGACTCTAACCAAAGGAATGCATGTGATGTTGAAGTTCTAATGGATGTTTCAGGTGAAGGGTGTGCTGTTATTTCACCTGTTGAAGATCAAATTCTGGCTTTGAATGTGAGCGTGGACTCAAAGTTAGACTCACGCTTATGTGTTCTTGGTTATTTATTGCAGAATCACATCCTTTCATTGCTACCAGATTTCTCAGGAACAGTGGTGGGAGAAATGTTCTGAAAATGGGTGTGAAAGTGTTGAACAGAAACAGATGAACAGAAAGGAGATTTCAAACCAAAAAGATTTGTATTAATTTGAAAATATTCTGAAAATTTATTTTTAGACTAAATACCTGATTTAATATGGTTCAAATGCTGCTTTAGACAAGCTCCTCTAAGATGCCAGTACACCATAAGATGTTTTGTAAGTCTATGTTCTGTGCTGATGTGAAACCAATTACGAAACCACAAAATTCTGTTGCATTAACCTTAGAGAAACCAAGATGCATCTCAAGTTCTGCTGCAGTATGAATGTGTGAAATGCATCAAACAATAATATGAAATACTCAAATGTTAAGGTAATGGCCATATTTTGTCAGTAAATATATAATCAACATAAAGGTTGTGAAATCAAGTTAAACATGGGAATTTATTAAAAGCTTGATTTCATATTTACTTTAAAACATAATTATGCAGATGTTAATTATACATATTAGGCACATTATTCGCTTTTCTTCCCTAAAGAGACATAGATTTTATAAACTACAAATACCTCTATTACAAAATTGCTGGAAATGTAGTAAGTAGTGTTTTACTGGAGTACTTACTCCCCTAGTCTATATTTATTAGCATTTACTTTTCCTCTGATTTCGTTGCTGACTGTACCTAGGACCAGTGAGGGAAGTGGTGCTGCCTTCCTGGTTTTACACATTGGCTTGAATACTTTGCAAATATTGTACATCTGGATGGGATGTGTATAACTTTCTTTCTTTCAATTCTTATTTTGAATAGTATTTTTAAAACATTAGTTTCAAATCCTGATATATGGGAACTGTGTGTTCACAAAAAATTGGTTCATGACATGTCTTTTCATGTTGGAATGGTTTCATGTGATTCCAGTAAAGTTATCCGCTCTTGGGATTGGATTTTGTATCTTTAAAATGTGAACTTTCACAGAAAGCTTCCCCTAATATAAAGTTATTTGAAAAATATTAAGAGTTGGTGTGTGTATACGCAAGTGTGCTATGGTTGACTGACTGACTGGGTTTAAAAAGAAAGCCTTACAAGAGCATGAATCTCTCTTCCTATTTCCTTCTCTGCTGCCTTGTATGTATGTAACGGAGGCCAACCTTGTTGCCCTTCTTATGGAAGGAAATACTCAATGGAAATACTTTTACTACTGTCTTCTGCTTTACTTCCTTAGTATTGATCAAGTTCTTCCATGTTTAGATCGATCCTGAAGTAGTTGATAAATGGAATGAAATTTCACTTATTACTAATAATGATTTTGAAGACTCTTGGCTGGGGTAATGATCATCTTTTTTTCTCGTGTGAAACTGTGGACTGTAGAAAATCCGTTATTGACTGCAAAGGAGAAAGAGATGCGCGCCTTGGTGCTGACTTACTGACACAGCAATGTGATAGTGGAAAACAAATGTGCACCTGCCCTTTGAACAAGAGGTGTAATTTCTACTAGCTAGGTTTTTGTTATAATTATAGTTTATCTCTGGCGAAACTATGGTCAAGCTTCTCAAGATTGTGAGAAGTTGACTTTGAATCAAAGACTACATAAGAAGTGATTAAATACAGTTGCAGGTATTGCAGGTGAAGTTCTGTTAACACCAGTCCTTTGCATCAATGATTCCTGCAATAGATGGGAGCTACTTATCTCTCCTCTGAGGAGAACAGTGTTTGCATTTGTTTGAAGCCATAACACTTGTTCTGGGTGTTTTTTCCAGTAAGGAGTTTCATTGGGAATGACCCTTCTCATCAAGAGTAGTTGATCTCACTAGAAATGAGATGACTGCAAGGACACAGAGTCCCTTTATACCCCTCACAGGCCAGATTATTCTCTGGTCATATGTGTAAGCTTTGCTGTGGGATTGGGGACTGTGAGTGAGCCCTTCATCAGTCACTACCACTTCCCATCCAGCAGGATGGAGAGGAAAGCAGCAGGCATGGCATGTTTGCTTGCACAAACACGCTATGCTGTTCCTTCTGTGCTGAGGTTTTTCTTCTGACACCTGTGCCACTTTCTCAGGGTCCAGTTCTCTGCTGGAGTTGAGAATATTGGGACCACAAGCACGTGGCAGCTGATGCTAACCTGATCGACAAGACCATGACCCAGAAGTACTCAAGTGGCCTCTTGCTTGAAAAAGACCTTATAATTACCTTGTAATATCCCAAACAAATTTTTACCTTTTAAATTTTTTTCAAATTTTTTTTTTAAATAAAAAGCACATTAATTTCCCTATGAAAGTCAAGAAAGCATTAGTTGCCTGTGAATAAGTGTTGGTAAAAGCAGAATTTTAAAGAAGTACCCAATCTTGTGTTACTGTCAATGCATCTAAATTTAAGTAATACTGAGCAGAAAGTGCCAAGGATTTTAAATCATCAGTTGTAGGTTGGGATCTTTCCCAAATTGAATTTACTTTTGTGTGATGGTAAAGGCCAAGTGTATCACCCAGGGTTGCACTGTGCATTGTGGTTTCAGTATAAAAACTCATGTAAATGTCTCAGTCTGTGGACAGTTATTAATGCTGCTCTAATCTAGAGGTCTGCATCATGTATACAAAACAGATGCTAATGGATGGTGTATGAATCAAAACTCTCCAAGGGCTAGTTTGGATCTTGGTTTTGTTTGTTTTCGTTTTCTTTAGGAAGCTGATTGTATCTATGTGTGTCAGCATTGTGAAACAATGTTGTAAATCTCATGTGGAGAAAGCAGCAAATATAGGTTTCTAGAAAAGTAGCATGCAAGGAAAGGAATTTTCCATATCATAGAGTATTTTACATCTTCCATTGCCTGATTTTTGGGGGCAATGTTAATCAATGTAATTAAGGGAAATAAAACTCTTGACGTGACAGGAATGAGTTCATTCTGTAAACCTTCCTTTAAACTAAACTAGTTCTGGTATTTGATTTAGATTTTTTTTTAATGTCTGTAGGAAATGAGAGGAAAATTAAATGTCTTCTGGCATAACAAACAATATATCTATTAATTCATTAAAGGAGACCTATGTGACTTATTCTATTGGAAATATTCACTGCCTATATATTTTTTTAATAAAAATGTCTACACTTCTTTGTCTGAAATACAAAACTAATAATTGGCAAAGACCTTGAAGTTAATTAATTTTTCCTTCTGAAGTGTATAACCTTTCTATATGAACAGAAAGAAAATAAGCACTTGGATGGAATCTCTACTACTCAATTGAGTTGCTATTTTAATTAATATTTGTAATATTGTGGTTTTTGTAATATTCTTGAAATTACTGGACTTTGCAATGGATAGAAAGTACTGCTGAACTGCATGAGGTTCAAGTGGGAACAGGTATTGAGTAGATGAAGGGAGCTGCCTTCCCTTTTGCTTGTTTCCTATCAGTGAACAGGCTCTGGCCTTAACTCAAATTATGGTGGTCTCCTTCAATGCTGTTTCAAAAGGAGGGAATAGGTTTATATTTTTAAGAAGAAACTTTTAAGCAGAGGTCTTGTCTTCCACATGGCAATGCTTTTTGAGAGAATTGAGAACTTTCATAGCAGTGAAATACACCAGAAATCTCCTGTTGAAGGAAGTTGTAAGAAGCATAGCACATTGCTTGCCTCCTTCATGTTGTCCTCAGTTGACTCCTTCTAGTCTTGCGTGTATTTTTATCCTGCAATTAACTTATTTCTGGTGCTGCATTTATGATATGCATGTTTAAAAAAAAATTATTTATATATATAATAAATGTGTTTATACCTCAGAAGGTTTCAGTGTGCTGAAGGCCCTCATTCTAAGCGTTTCTGTTCTTACCATGGTAAAGAGCCAGATCACAGTCATATTTTCTTGTGAAGTAGATTAGATAATTTCATAAGAATAATCTTCTATTAAGAACTGGCGTTTCTTTAGTCAGATTTCCTGGGGAAATAAAGTTAAGCTTTTTTACATGAGTATTTGGCTGTTTTCCCTTGATTCTGTTTCCAAAGAGGCAATAAAGATTTATTTTATAGTGTTTTTTAATCAGTATAAGTATTTTGGGTATATTCACAATATAGATGTGTTAATTGCTGCTAGTTTTGATTTCTGCTTCCATTGTCTAATCAGCTAGTTTGTAAAAGGAACATCGTGTAAAACAGTTCCTCTTCAGGTTTATTCAAACTGTTTTTGAAGTGCCAAAATCCTGTATGTACATACTGCATTGTTCTCTTCTATAGAAGTGAGATTTTCCATTTAATTTGGGGTTAGTGCATTATTTTCTCCAAAATTCAAGTGTAATTATGTTTTTGAATAATTTTGGTAATGCTAGATTGTTGCAAATGCAAGTTGTTTTCCAAATGAATGGCAGAAGTGGCAAGGCAACTAATTTACAGTTAAATAAGCTGTTAAACTGTATTTTTGCAAAGATAAGTTTATACGGCTTGAAATTTGACACATTCATATGCAACACATTCATTTCACAAAATGAACAATTTCCCTTCTTGTCTTTGTCATCAAAAGAATAGCATTCTTAGTGCAGATCTGCCAAGATTTTGGTAATGTTCCTTTTAAGTGCCTTATAGGATACTGCTTTGCAAAAGATCATCTCTTTCAAGTAGCATTTTTCATAGCATTTCATTTGTTATTGCTTCCGAGTGCACACTCATAAACTTTAAAGTAATAAGTATTTCTACAGCAGTTCATGTGAATGTATTGCATGGAGGAAAAAGATGACAAGAAATGAAAACTGCTGCCTTAATTTTTTACCTAGTTTTTTTTTTTCACCATGTGGTATATTAAATGTGCATTGATAAAAGTGCATAGCCTGCAGAATGCAAAATGATGTGGGAAAACACTTCATATTTTGACTCATTATGAATTGTAAATGAGAAGTAGGGCATAGACAGGAGACACTGGACTGCACAACGATTTCAGCAGTGTAACCCCAGCTTTGCCATCAGCCATGCACTGACCTGCTGAGCTGCAGAGCTTCTTCCATCCCAGATGGGTGTGCCATCCTATGAAAGTGGAATTTGTTTGTTTCTCCCAAACTCTGCAAGTGATGTCCATGTTGTAATTCTACAAATGAAACTTCTCGATAAAATTGTATCAAACTGATTAGGAATTGAATGGTCATGATCTCTCATTAACTTAATACTTCCTAGCAGGCAAATGTTGAAAACTGAACACAACAAGTGGAATGGGGTATGTATTCCAAATTACTTGCACAATGATTTTTAATCTGTGCTCACTGCTTCTGTTTTTACCATTGACATCCTTCTTGTGGAAAATGAGTGTTATTTCCAAATATTTGTCCACATATTTTCAAGAACACTTTCAGAGATACTTTTAAAAAGTGAAGGGAGGTCAATTAGAAATCATTGTGATGGTTCATCACCAGTGGATTTAAATATTGCAATTATAAAATTGCCATGATGGTTTGGGGTTTTTTCCCAAATGCTTTCCTTCTGTCTCTCCCAGTGTACATGGTACTGTCACTGTCTCTTTGGATGTATATAGGCAAGCTTAGCAGAAGAATTTTTTAAACTCTGTTACAGAGAGGAGGGTGATCTTCAGAATGGAGAGAACTGTGGATACTGCTGTTACTTGTAAAATAATGACTTGGACAAGATGACATTTTAACCTGTTCTTTCTAGTCAAAAAGCTAAATGAAATGTGAGAATTGGTGCCTCCTGCTGCCCATTAATAGGAAAATTCACAAGGGTGGGTTTTTCTGAAACATTCTTGATGAATGGCAGGAAAGCATAGCTATTTATGATGAGAAGGTGATTTTTCAGCCAATCCTCTTTTGCTTATCATGCAAGTGCCCATTTGAACTTCGGTTTTATATATAGTTGCAAGAAAAATAAAGCAGGTGTTGCTTAATTTCTGGGGTATGTCTTACCCAGTAGTTAACTGCTTGCCACAAAGTAGACTGGAGTGGTGCACTAGTTTGACTTTACTCCCAACACCTGGGAACTTGTTTTCATGTTCTCCTGCTTGGAGACCAATTGGTGTGTAAGTTTTGATGTTGCTTGCTTGCTTGCTTGCAGTGTGTGCAGTCTAATTAGATATATTTTAAACAAATAAATAATCCTTCAGACAACTATTGAATTCTCCTAATCAGTAATGAACAATTGATAGTCTTCTGATCAAATGTCAGCCTACAGGCAAATAAAATAGCAAAGAAAACATCAGCAAGAAAAATAAGAGTGCATAAATAGATCTAAATATCTATATAGATATTTATGATCAGACTTAAAGCTTTGGCTTACTGTCTGTGGTCATAAGTTTTAAATTGTCTATATCCAGACCACTGTCTTCCCAGACTTATGAGATTGTGGTTTTTTCCATACAAAGTTAATGGATGTTTTTTGGTTCCTTCCGTCCAAGTCTGAAAAGGTAAGACATAACCATAGATCTATTCAAGTACTCTTGCAATTACAGCTTAAAGGTAAGTCAAAAGCTGAAATGTGGTTGTGCTGGGGAAGCATGAAGTTGCATATTATCTTGTTGATGAAAGAAATTTAAAAATACTGAAGTAAATAACTTTCTGTACCTCCACAATGCACATTCTTTGAGTGTACAGAGTGTGAGAGATAAATAGATATATAAGAGTGTGTGTGTGTGCATATAAAAACAAATGTGTGACCCCCCCCCCAAACACAATCTCGTGCTGGTAATATCAGTCTGATTTCAAGTGCTTTATGGTACTTTAAAGCCAGCACTAATGAAGGCTGTGCAGAGATAGTTGTGGATCTNTGGTAATATCAGTCAGATTTCAAGTACTTTATGGTACTTTAAAGCCAGAACTAATGAAGGCTGTGCAGAGATAGTTGTGGATCTTGGCTAGGAGCAATCAACTGCAGATGTGAAATAACATAAGAATATTAAGCAATGTTAACTTTTATGAATATATCCATGAAAATATATGGTCTATACTTTCGTACCTGAGTATGACTGGAAGACGTTTTAATAGTTGTATTTTGATTATTTGATTTTTAAATCCATTCTGTGATGTCTCAGGGTATTAAACTTTGTATTTTGTGATTGAAATGAAATTTTAAGTAGAATGACCAACTGTATTTTCTTTTTAAAGAACCTCCTCATTTAAATTGCCACAGAAATGGTGAGGTATACCTGCAGATATGTGTTTAATTTCTTAAACAGGGCTGAATTTGTTTTGGCAACAGGAGAGAATCTTCTCTGTCAGTAGGCCGGGCTGGTGTACTGGGTCCAGTCCCCCTCCTGTCACAGTGCTGTGGTTGCTTGTAGCATGGGGAAGGCTGAGCCCAGGAAGTGCTCTGGAAGCTGTAGTTTGCCCTCCTCCCTTGGGAGTGCTCTCATTAGCAAAAGCCCTGCTATAGCGTACAAAGCTGGCTGGCTTGCTTTTGGTGCAAACATGGGCCTTGCCTTTGAGGCTTGGGGTTGTTTCCAGCCCAAGGTGAAGCTCAGTTTGTGCTCTTTCCTATTGGCATGGTCAGATCTTTTGAGCTTTTGCAGTTCTACCCTCCATGTCTCACTACCTCATCTTTGTGTACTTGTTGTGTAGGCGTGTCTGACATTTCAGAAACATTGTTAGATGCTAGTTCAGAGAGGGCATGAGGAATGAAAGCCAAGCTTATGATACTATTTTGACTTATTAGCTCTGTGGAACAGACTGCTTTAGATGTCTGCGCTCTGTCTCCTCTCTCCTTTAAAATATGGTTTACTGAAGTACTGGTTGAAAAGTTGTTTGTAGACAGATGTGAAGAGCAGTGAAAGGTTGGATCTGTTAATGAAAGTTATTTTGAAATCCAGTCTCTACTGTAGAATTTTTCTGTCCAGCCGAGCAGTAGTTTTTCAGATCAATGCTGCCACACAAGGCACAACAGTTGCATTGTGAATTTTAGGTCCTTCTGAAGGAGACAGAAGATATGTGGCCGAAATACTAATTTACTCCTCTCTAAGACTGCTGCTTGTGGGTGAACCAATAACCCATCACACTTTAAAAAAATGTATGATCTGTAGATTTTTTTGATGTTTCTGTGTAATAAATAATACAGAAGCAAATCTCAGTTCAGCAGAGTGGAATATGTCTCTGTAGCAATGGAATCAGATTCAGGACCATCCCACGGGTGAAAAGAACCTTTTCCTTAGGTTGCAACCGACTATTAGAAGACACTGAGTGCTCAACAGAGAATGTTTGAATAAAAATAAGAGCAAATGTATAGGCTGTCCTGAAGTTTCTGCAGCTTCCTTTTTGATAATTTGCTATCATGAAATTCTTTTCTGGGCAAAAGAATCAGGCAGTACTTATTAGACAGGTGTGTTTAATAGTTCAGAAAAAAACTGTGTTGACCTGTTCAGATGCATGTAAAGCATTCTTTCGTTTGCATGATATGCATAAATTCTTTTTAAATTTTAAGAAGGAAAAAGAAGATAACCTATTGTAATTATTGAAACTGTAGTTTCTGTTTGAGGTCATGACACATCTGTGATGTAATGGATGCATTTTTTCAGCCTCTGCCCTGCTTGTGGGGGGTGTGTTAAACTAACATTTTTAAAGCCTACAGAATGCCAGTCACCTCCCTGTCTGGCACTGATGGCACTACATTGATCAGGAAACGTCAGATACATGATGCACTAAGGACAACGTTTCAAATTTGCAAGCCTCATATTGGCATTTTGGGAATTCCATGGATTAAGAGGATTTCATAATCAGAATGTGTGGCTGTAGTAATACACTAACATCAACTCCTCATCGGTATATATTGTAATGATCTGAAATAAGAGAGATTTTTTTTTTTATAGAAAGAAAGTTGTAGGAGAAGCAGCAAAAATACAAAACTTTGTATTTAACACAGAACATCTATTTCATAAATGGACAAAAACATGAACAGTTTCAATATTCTGTTGATTAGCTGCATGCTTACATCTGGAAGGTGAGTTTTGGAGATGGTGCATTGTAAGTAGCTTATTAGCGTCAGAAGATATGATCTCATTTCAAACAATGCTTATTTTGTGGAATAGTCTTCTAAAGCAGAGAATTTTTTTTATGTATCACTGGTGGTGAAGTCTGTATTTTATGTTCTAAACCAGGTCTTTTCTTTTTAATATTATTCATGGGCTCGTGCATGGAATTTCCTCAGTGACAAGGAACAATTGTTTCTGTTCACTTCTTGCAGATTTATTTTAAATGCATTAGGGTCGTTCAAAATACTCTTTTTTTACCTTCTTATCTGCAATGCGAGCTTTGTTTTGCAAGTGTTGTCTTTTGCTCTGGCTCTTGACTTTGCTTGGTCCCTGGTATGACTGTCTGGACTGCCTTCACAGAAGCTTGTTCCTCCCCTCTACATCTCGCATTAGCAATAATGTTTTTCTCTCTTGATTGATGAACTACTTGTAACTCCAAATGGCATTCCCTCAATGATATATAGGAATGCAAAATATTCACTCTGAACAATTGTTATGCTTTGATTGTTGGCAGCCTTTTTACTATGGAAATCACTCAATAGGGTCATTCAACTCCTTGCAAATATTAGCTTTTCTGCTCTTCTCCAGCCTTTACTGAGGGCAGCAGAGGGGAAGGAAGGATTGTCTGCAGTGAGGTGGGTGTGTTCCCAGACTGGCAGCGTCCCTGGTGTGAAAGTACCCAAGTGTTGGTGGCAAGGAAATGGCCAAAACAGAGTTCAGTTCTGGGAACTTTAAGTTTGATGGTGTTCAAAATAAAGAGGAAAGTGATTTTTTTTAAAGCTGCTGTAATTAATATTGCTCCTCCTGACACAAAACCCACAACTGCTTCTGTATGATGGTGCTTTGTGCTGTTTTGACTTCTATTGAAAGTGTTTATTTCAGCAAGCAGCTAATGTGTGCAGAGTATAGAAATTACTTAATACGTAGTCTTGTCTTGCTGCAGTGAATCACCTTTGTATATCTGTTGTAAATTCATCCATTTCTTACAAATGCTGATACATGATCAGTTGATATGACAGCAGGCTTATGGCATAGGTAAATTCACTGCTCCTTGCCAGGCTATGTAGCAAAATTTTTCAGAAATAAGTGCAGTAAAAAAAGCATACTGGGGCAGGAATATATTTTTTCTTTGTGTCTTCAATCATTTCTATAATTCATTTTTATAACCTCCTGCAGCAGAATAAATTGTTTTTTAATGCTTTGCAGTGCAGCATTTTGTAAAGGCTTGTATATTTTTTAATTTTTACCCAGTAGAAAAGAATAATTAAAAAAAATACTTCCTCCACTACTTCTTGCTTTTTCTCTCTTTTTTCCTTCTTTGCCCTTTGTCTTTAATCCATAAAGACACAAGCTAACCGTTTCTACTACTTCATAGTTTTTAGCATCTCTCTTTTGCATTACTTCAGTTTTGCTTCTTTCTCTCTTACTTGTTAGGGTGCATTACTGGTACTTGAGGAAATAGCTTGATGATATCTGAAAGGGATGGTTTCCTCTCTACCTATGACACGCAGCTCCCTGGGATGTCAGTGCCCCATGTTGCCCAGCTTTCATGCCAGTAGTTTTCTTGTAGCATGTAGCAGTGAGAAAGAGATTCCTATGTCCAAGGCTCTTGTCTATCTCAAATCTGCAGCAATCAAAAGAGTAGCCAAATATCTTTGTTATATTGTGATTGGAGGAGTAACCTGCCTGTCTAAACTCCTGTGAAAGACTGGTTACTTTGTGACATGAGTAATTCCTTCTGCTTGTTTCCCGGCTGCAGGATTTCTTTCCTTAATTTCCAACTAGATCTGTCGGCTGAGGCCTTGGGCTCCTGCCATCTGGTAATTTTCCTTTCCCATTGTAACTGCTCCTTAAATATCAGATCACACTGCTTTTTCCAGCTATAAGTGAAACAAGATTCTGCAGAAATAGTTTTTCTTTTAGTGATCCCAGGCCCTTGGCATGGACTCAGCTGCATCTCCTTATTAATTATCTCACTTCATCTTTATCATCAGCTCTGAAGTGCTGAAGCTTTTAGGTGCTCTCTTAGCCTGCACTTGCCAGATGGCATCGCAAGGCATCACCGTAGGTGTGTTCAGTGCAGTCTTCCCAGTTTCAATCTAATCATGCTGTACATCATTAGTTTTTAAAGAGGCATTTGTATTCCAGTCTGAGGTCAATAACGTTCCCCAAATTCTGCAGGGTCTGTCTTACAGGGTCATTCATCACTGGCTAAGCAAGGAGAAGGACAGCCAAGAAAACTCTGCTGGGTGGACATTGCACATAACAATTGCATGGGGCAATTGAGACGTTGAAAAAGCTTAAGCATTAGCTGGTAAAAGAGATAGATGTTTCTCATTTCATTAGTAATTCAGAGCTTAAGTGCACTAATTTGTATATGCCATTTTGTCATCTCTATGTCCTGTTGTCAATATCCATTCTGTTGTCAGGAGAACTTCCTGAACTTCTCTCACTTGCTTCATCCTCAAATTAAGCTCAGATTTGATGTGCTATATGGCCTACAGTATCCTCACTATGCTAAAAAGACCAAAAATTTGTCCATTGTTTGAAGAGATTAGAAAACATCTTGCAATTTGTAGAAATGCTTTCTTGTTTTTTCAGTTGTAGTATGTTTTAGAGATGAGTATTTTCCAATATTCACTTCAAAAAGTAAGACTAATAAATGAAAGACTGCAGGGAAAACCTGCAGTACCTTAACAACTCCCATAAAATGAAACCACTTCCAGTAAGTACATTTGCAGTAACAATACTGTTTGCATAGTAGAGTGGATCTCAAATAAAACTTCTTCCTTAAAATAGCTATAAATTTCTTCTCCCTAAAAGACACATTTTTGTGTTGTTTTACAGCTTTGAGTGCCCATGTGTTCAGTTAATACTTTAAGTTGGGAAAGAAATATTAAAAAAGCAAGTCAAATACAGCATCTAGCATGGCTTTAAAAAATTTTATTCCAAATAATTTTGATAGACTAATGCGGTTACTTAATTATAGTTGTGTTTACTGTATTTGAAAGAATATTTTTTTAATTAGGTCTAATCTATCTTATACTATTCTAGTCATTTTTCACTCTAGAGAATTTCTACAGAGATTTCCAGTAAGAACTTCCTTCTTCCAGTGTGTCTGGCAGCTTCAGTTTTCTCAGAGGGAACAGTTTACAGGAGACTGCTCTAAGTGATCACTGTAAAAAGAGCATTTTTTCCATCTCTACTGGGATTCACCCATCAGTTGTGCTTTCTGATAGCATGAGTCAGCCTTTGTCCTTCCTTCTGTGTTAGAAATGATGAGAATTGGTGTCGTCTTCAGACATTTCTATAAAATTAAGTGAATGGAATTGGATTGAGTATGTTTTGGCAATTAAGTGTCAAAGAAAAATTTTGCATATCTCAAAGAATAAATTTAAATTGTGTTATATAGTATAATTAAAACTTGATCCAAAACAGATTGATTTGATCCAAATGCACAGATAAGGGCACCTGGGACAAGTGTGGTGACACTCTGGAGAAAAAAGGAGATGAATAAAAATAATATACTTTAATTTGGGTTGGTTTTAGCATCCCTAGTGTATACTTTATATGGATTTTCGAGTAGATTTTTTTGTAAATAAGATCAAATGGGGAGCTTCTATTGAAAAGTTGCAGTCTTCTAGTATTCAGCATGTTACTGGCATGAGAACCATAGGTGCAGGTACCCCTATGTGATTTATTAAGTCTGTGAATTACTGAAAATAGTCTCATTAACAGGTGCTGTGGTGAAAGAACATTGTGAAGCCTGCTGCAAGTAATTTAGAGGGCACAATTCATATTCTTCATTTCTTCCTTTCATTTTTTATGAAACTTTAGTATATCCAGATAGAAGTGCTACATTTGCCAAAAATAGAAAAGCACTTAGTAAAAAAAAGAGGCTGCAGAGAAGGGAAGACTCCTTTCCCAATTTAAATATATGAAAAGAAAATTCAACAAACAACCCTCACTCATTTGAACTGTGGCTTCAACAGTAGTTCTGGAGGTTCCTGCTTCTTGTGTTGGTATAAGACCATAACTCAAGTCAGTGGAAATTCTAAACAAGTGATGAAAAATGGTATCAAGGCAATGTAGATTGCAAAAAACCCGATGCTTGTTTGACATGATTAACTCAACACCATTTTAAAGTTTTAGATGTCACAATTGTGTAACCTTTTTTAGATTAGGAGTGTCCTCTATATTTGACGTTTATGAAGTAAAGTGTCAAGCAATTCGCAGCAATGAAGAATTGTGTATTCAAACTGCATCTTTCCTGCAAGTGTAATTACATTTCAATACAAACAATAAAGATCTATTGTGACTACGCTAAAATGTCCCCAAATGTAGTAATAATTATTTGTAATTTTAAATAGAAGCAAATAATCAGGGGATGTTCAGAGAGAGATTCTTGTAATGCCAACTCTACATTTCAGTGACCCCTTGTATCGCCCACTAATGCTGCTCCATGTCAGCACATGCCACTTTTCTTTGATTGCTAGTGTTCCTTAAAGGATATCTTATTTCTCTTTAGAGTAGTAGAAGGCAGTTATGGTACAGCTGATCACAGACAGTTTCTGCATCATATGTTCAATTAGAATGGTAGATGGTGTCAGGGAGCAGAATGGTCCTCCCATTATCCAAGAGGAGGCAGTCAGAGAACTGCTGAAATGTTTGGATATCCATAAATCTATGGGACCAGATGGGATCCATCCTCGGGTGATGAGAGAGCTGGCAGATGAGCTTGCAAAGCCACTCTCCATCATCTACAATCAGTCCTGGCTCACTGGTGAGGTTCCGGATGACTGGAAGCTGGCCAATGTGACACCCATTCACAAAAAGGGGGCGAAGGAGGATCCTAGTAATTATAGACCAGTCAGCCTGACCTCAGTACCTGGTAAGGTCATGGAGCAGTTTATATTAAGTGCCATCACACAGAATTTACAGGATGGCCAGGGTATCAGATCCAGCCAGCATGGGTTTAGGAGGGGTAGGTCATGTTTGACCAACCTGATCTCCTTTTATGACCGGGTGACCCGTCTCCTGGATGCAGGGAAGGCTGTGGATGTTGTCTATTTGGACTTCAGCAAGGCCTTTGACACCGTCTCCCACAGCTTACTCCTAGATAAGCTGGCAGCCCGTGGCTTGGACAGGAGCACCCTGTGCTGGGTCAGGAACTGGCTGGATGGCCGGGCCCAGAGAGTGGTGGTGAACGGTGCTGCATCCAGCTGGCGGCCAGTCACCAGTGGTGTCCCTCAGGGGTCTGTGCTGGGGCCAGTTCTGTTCAATATTTTTGTTGATGACATGGATGAGGGTATGGAGTCTTTCATTAGTAAATTTGCAGATGACACTAAGCTGGGAGCGTGTGTCGATCTGTTGGAAGGACGGAGAGCTTTGCAGAGAGACCTGGAACGGTTGGACAGATGGGCAGAGTGCAATGGGATGAGGTTTAATAAGTCCAAGTGCCAAGTCCTGCACTTTGGCCACAATAACCCCCTGCAACGTTACAGACTGGGGACGGTGTGGCTGGACAGTGCCCAGGCAGAAAGGGACCTGGGGGTTCTGGTTGACAGTCGGCTGAACATGAGCCAGCAGTGTGCTCAGGTAGCCAAGAAGGCCAATGGCATCCTGGCCTGTATTAGGAACAGTGTGACCAGCAGGAGCAGGGAGGTCATTCTTCCCCTGTACTCGGCCCTGGTCAGGCCACACCTTGAGTACTGTGTCCAGTTCTGGGCCCCTCAGTTTAGGAAGGATGTTGAGATGCTTGAGCGCGTCCAGAGGAGGGCAACGAGGCTGGTGAGAGGCTTGGAGCACAAGCCGTATGAAGAACGACTGAGGGAGCTGGGGTTGTTTAGCCTGGAGAAAAGGAGACTCAGAGGTGACCTTATCACTCTCTATAACTTCCTGAAGGGTAGTTGTAGACAGCTGGGGGTTGGTCTCTTCCTCCAGGCAGCAACGGACAGAACAAGAGGACACAGTCTCAAGCTGCGTCAGGGGAAATATAGGCTAGATATTAGGAAAAAGTTTTTCACAGAAAGAGTGGTTAAGTACTGGAATGGTTTGCCCAGGGAGGTGGTGGAGTCACCATCCCTGGATGTGTTTAAAAAGAGACTGGATGAGGCACTTGGTGCCGTAATCTAGTTGAGGTGTTGGAACATGGGTTGGACTCGATGATCTTGAAGGTCTCTTCCAACCTAGAAATTCTGTGATTCTGTGTGATTCTGTGATTATTTCATTTTCCAAAACCATCAATATTTCTTAGGGACACAGTAGTTTTAAAGGTTAAAAGTTCAATTCTCAGCTCCTGTGGCAAAATGGTATTATAATTTTTTTCATTATCTGTCTGGAAAACTGCACTGTTTTCACTTGTAATTTTTAAGTAAGTTTAATTGAACAATGTATAGTAATTTAAAATACTTTAAAAATAGTTAAGCTGAGAATTAATCTGGTTAGGCTGTTAATTATCAGCAGAATTAACTTCAGCTAAAATAAGGTACCTTTACGCAGAGATGTGAATAAGGAAAACAGTACTGAGAAAGTCTCAGGGGTGATTGAAAGGATTTTGCATAAACAAGGTGGCAATTTAGCCTTAAATAAGTTTTTGAGATGTAGCATTTAAAAATATATAGGACTTTGTAAGAGCTATCCCTTTAATCCTCCTCAGAATCTGTATGTTGTTACAATAGACCTAAAATGTGTTTCTTATTTTAAAATAGCAATAATTACTTGATATTTTGCATATTCAAGGATATTGCATATAAATGAAACTTATGCTAGTCACATGTCAAATAATACTGTCATTGGTTTCTGCCTTCGATTCACTGCGGAAATTTGCTAGATTGATATACTTGTCAACAAGAATTAGCTTTTCAATTTGAAATACTGAAAGTCAATCAGTCAAGTTAGCCCTCAGAGATGCCCAGCAGAGGTGGTTTGGTCACTCTTGTGGAGATAGAAGCTATCAACACAATGATTTTCTTTATAGGCTCAAGGTCTGCCAGCTGAGTTTTGGTGGTTTATTTTCTAAATGATGGTGGATCTGATCTACATTTCCAGTTCTTATGTTCTGTACTCATCTTTGATACCTTAAAACCACAAATTTTAATTTTTTGGTGGTTTCAATGTAGCTTTCTTTTAGTCATTAATTTACAGTATCTTAGTTCCTGTAATGCAGTGGTAAATGAGAATTTTCTTTTTGCATTTGTTTCAACAGCTTTTTCCACACAGAACCTCCATTTCTATTAAAGCTGCCATGCTGTATTTTAGGTAAAACTGTTAAAGATGAAGAATAGAGTAGGTGAATTTTTTGGTGTTTCTGGGTATTTTTTGGTGTTTCTAAGCATGTTCATACCTTGGTCTCCATGGGCTTTCATGTAGAAAGCAGTACCAATTTTGCAAAATTTTTGTGCATTTTTGAAGGATTTTCTTTTGGTGTTGCTGTTGTTTCTATGGAGCTTTTTGGAAGTGGGTATTTTAAGAGTCGTAAAAATAAAAATTGAAAAAAAAAAATTCTTAGTGGTGTTTTAAACAAGGCCAGGTGCTTATCTAGGCATTCAGAACATCAACAGATTGGTAACATGAGAAACACTGACTCAGGTTTATTCAGCATGGATGTGATGTTTGGATGCTTTATTTTGATTGTTGCAGAACAGCTACATATCAGCATAACTATCTTTTCTATCCTGGAAAAAAGAAAGCAACAGTGAAAAGGGTCATGTGCCTTCCGTGGGCATCGACTTTTAGCAAATTAGCAATGTCATGCAATACTTGCAAAAGTATCACAATGTAAATTAAATGCGAGAGAAAATAGCTAAAAACTCTTTAAATTTTCTGTTTTCTAGGGGTCAGGGTAATAAGTGTTTTTTTCATGGTTGTTTTTTTTCAGAATATCATTGATGAAATGTATGAAATTTAATTACATTGTTTTTTGCTAGATTTTGCTGGTCTCTTCCTTTGTTTTTGTTATTACAAAAATCTTTTGGACTAATTTTGCTTTCTTTTGTAAGTGTTCTACCATAACAGCAGCCTCTTCAGATATACTGACAACATTGCAAGTAAACCTAAATTGAGTACCTGAGCCTTCACAAGCAACTTATTCCCTAATCTCCTTACTTAATAAAAGTAGCAATTAATAGTAATTCTTCTATCCACAGATGCCATTGTACATGTTTTTCAGGCATTATTGCTTTCTAACATAAAGGCTGGTATAAAGACTGTGTTTCTTTTCGTGACAAAGTGGGGTTTTTTTATTACTACTTGAGCTCTCTGAGATCAGTACAGTTTTTCTCCACTTTTTTTGTTCTTTTGAGAGATGTTGAGGCAACAGCTAAAATGGACATAAAATTCTCTGAAGTCACCTAACATTCCTAAATGTGCTTAATGTGCTTCATGAACTAATGATTTTTTTTTTTTTTCTGGTTCTCCCTTCTTTCCCTTCAGAGGCTTCACTAATACTGTTATATTAGTTAACAACAAATCCAAACTGATTTTAGGTGTATGGGTCTTGCCATTTTCTTCAAGAACAAAATTACATACTTAAAGAGGAAAGAACATTTTAAACTTCCATTGTGATGACCAAAACAGTTACTTAGAAAAAAAGAAATAAGGTCGCAGGGGAAAATGATTTTTATTGAGTAAATATAGCCCCTTTATGATGCAGTGACCCTTGTAGGTTTGCTAATAATCCCCATGCTTAGATTCATAGAAAATGCAGGTGTCAATTTTCAATTTTTTTTGCAGCAACTGTTTTAAGAAAATTTAAGTATTAGTTTATCATTGTACAAAACTTGAGGTACCAGATTTTGTTAAAAGTTTGATTGCAAGTCTGTAAGTGCCAGAAATAACAAAGGGAATCATTATACTCCCTTTATTTGGGGTATGCCTTCCTGATTCTTGTTTGCATGAAATAAGAAGGTAACACCCACATTTTGCGCAAGGCCACTCTGTCAACTTTTCCAAAGCTGGAAGAATTTCATAGCAGCTTCTGAAGCCAAAATGATTTCTGTGGTGATAGTGAGGGTCTCTGTCCAGAGAAGATGTACTTGCTTTCTACACCCCTCAGGCATAGATGTCAGCTCAAATTGACTAGTGAGTCCTTTTGGTCTTGGGGGATGCCTCTGTCATATCACTTGGGAGAAAGGTGTTTGCTGCCTCAGCATGTAACAACTGTGTCTTGATAAAGAAAAGTCCTGTTGGGACACTGTAATGTATTTGGAGTACTGGCTGAAGTGGAGATGACTGCTGGAAAAAGTCCTGTGCATACAGGTCAAGAGGTGAAAGAAAACTAGTGTTAAAAATCAGGTGAAAGAAATCTTGTGTCGAGGCTGCAAGAACAAGAGCTGAACTTCCTTTAGGAAGTTTACCTGGAGAAAAATTTATTGGGAGCCATGCATCGCTGGGTCCACTGCTCACAGTTCACCTTTGCTTCAAATGAGTTGGTCTGCAGGTTAAATGAAACTTCATAAATTCTTTTTTTGGCAGACTTAAGAGCCTATTGACCCTGTCAGAGCATGGAATTTCAAACCTACTGTTTAGACCACTTTTTACACTTTCACTGAAAGATGATTGTGTTGTTACAGGTGACATTGTAGAATAGAACTTAATGAAGGAGAAGAACTGTCCGAGCTCAGCTTTCCTTTCTCCTTTTCCCCTCTACTCAAGGTGATTTTAAATGCCTTTTTGAGTACACTGTGTAATGACAAAGCAGCAATTATTCCTTGCCAAATTTATGGTTACTTGGTTATTTACATCAGCTGAAACAGGCCAAAATCAATGGGAGCTCTTTTGTGCTTACAGTGGAACTTCATTTTATCCCTGTCAGGGACCTAATTTGCCTCAGCAACTGCTATTGTTAAAGTAGGGCAAAGACTCTTTCCCTGAAGACCTTAGGCCAAATTGCTAATGCTGCTCTCCCCTCTGCTGTTCTAGACAGGCAGTAAACAGTCAGAGGAAGAAAACTAACTTGAAAAATTCAGTACTTGTGAATGTCTTTTGTTATTTCCAGGTCCTCTGTAAGATAGCTCCATCTCTGCACAATGTTAAGTATTTTAAATTCATTGTCCCTCTTGAGTCCCGGTTCTGAGAAATGTCTGGTTTTTGTATTTCATTGATCTTTTTTGCTACTCTGTAGAAGTCTGATACATTTTAAACATTATAGGCAAAAGGGCAGTCTTAAAAGTGTTCTGCTGTTATTGATGAAGCTGTTGTATATTAAATTTCATGAATGTTGTACACGAAAATTGCAGTTCACCAACTATCAGCATATAATGTAGCTCTGAATGAAAGAGTATTTGTGATCATGTCTGACAGCGTGGCCTAGGTACTGCTTCAAGTTATATTTAAAAATGGCTGATCACAGTGGTAGCTACTTTTTCTGTGTAGGAGGGTTTGAACTACTCGATGTTGTTGTAATTTCAGTAGAACCCCAATATGAGCTCAGAACTACTTCATTCAGTTTTGAATTCATGAGTTCCTTAATGTGGGGTGTCCAAAGACACCACAATGCTCACTTCTCAAGGGAGATGTGAGTTCAGAAAATATGGCTTTTATCAAGTGCTGGAGGAAAATGCACAATGTTGTCACAGGTGAGAGATGCCTTTAGCAGGTGTTAAGTTGCAGTAATAGCAGTTGAGGATTCTTTGTTTTTGAAAGTGTCTGACACAATAAAAAGAAGCATTTGTCATTTTCGGTGACTTTTTGGAGCTATAGAATACTATCCTTTGATGGACTTCATTTCCTTGCAGGCAAGCTTTCACTCATATTTGCTTTAGCTTTAGTTGTATAAATACTAGGCTTTGCTAAGAAGCATATTGCCTTTAAGGTTCCACAGTCTCAAGGGTTGCTGCAAGTACTTGGCATCCTTGACAGATGATCCAATGTTGTTTTTTAACAAATCTGCTTTTTTACAAATCTGTTTACTCCTTGCATGCCCTCTTACAATGTATGAATGAAAAGCACAGAGGGAAGAGGAAACCGTGTATGCGCAAACATGGATATTTTCTATTCCTTGATAGTTACTGAGAAGTCTCAGGGCAGTTTCAAGCTGGTCTGTGATGACAGTACCAGTGGGAAATGCCAGTGACCTGAAGAAGGATTTGGAGTTGGTATCTCAGGATAGCCCTTGTTTGTTCTTCAAGGAAACAGTGCCTAAGAGTGAAAGGGCATAGGTTGCATTTTGCAGTAGTATACAGTCAGTTTGAGGGGATTTTTGCTGCTGTTCTTCTTAAAGTAGCTCTAGAATAGTGATATAGCTCAGTATGTTGAACAAGTCACATTTAATAGAATGCTTTTGCAAGACAAGCAACATGTAATGAAGAAGGGTTTTAGAGGCAGCTTGCACATTTGCTTGTGCCTTTCTGCCCTGAAGTTTTTATAGCTTGATTTTACTGAATATACTGAAAACATGTGACTTTTTAGCTGACGAGGCTTTAGGTATGCTTTAAAAATCTTTTTTATTTTATTTCACTTGATTTATTTTTTAAATTAATTTTTTATTATTTTCTCCTTTCAGTTGTTTCTTCATTTTGCATATTTTACCTCTTGCCATGTTGAACCTTTTTCGCATTATCACTAAATGGCTGACTAGGCACAAACTTCTCAAATGGAAAATGTAGCAGCAGAAGGGACTTCTTCTGGGAACACATATTGCTCTGGACCAGTCAGTTCTTAGCCTTCATCCAGCTGTGTTCCACAGTGGAGGGAATGCAAGGGGCCAGTGCCTCTGCCCTTCACAGCTGTTTGAATCAGTGTGTTTAAAATGGCTGTGCTCACCTGCCATGCCTTACTAGGGCACTTACTCCTACTCTTCTGTGCTGGTCCTCTGTAGAAAGTCCATTTTAGTAATTATTTGTTCAACACAGGCATGAATATGCCTTGGGTTTTCCCACCTTCACAACTTATTAGGAATTCTTGTTGTGTTGTTTTATTGTATGTGCTTCTTCTCCTCCTTCTCCCCACGGTGGGACTTGAAGCATGCAGAAAGGCCAGCAGAATTTGTTCCTACATGGACCTACATGGATGAAGTGCTAGTAGACATACAATGAACTGTTATATTTCTTCAGCAGTATGACTGCCAAGTGTACTTTTTTTCTCTTATGCCTAAACAGTTCTTATCTGAATCCTCAGGAATTGCTAATCTTTCTCTAAGTTTTCAATGTTATAATATTTTTTTAAAACTTAATATGAATGAATGTAAAGCAGTGGATGTTTTTAAAATTAATTTCCTCAAATTTTCCTTGATGCTGACCAGTGCTTTTTCAGTGCTATTCATTTTTTTGTGAAGCAAAAAAACCCCTAAACAAACCTAAGGTCTCCTTTCAAGAATTTACTACCTAATGAAAAGCCAAGAATCGTTGAGTTTCAAATGCTGTAAGGTGATCCTGTGCTCTTGTGTCCTTGTGAACTTGACTCTAACCTTCATCTTAGGCTTTTGTGTGCAGATCTTCAACTTCCTTCCTCCAGCATAAACTTGGGTGCTTCTCAAAAGTAGGTGAAATCCTTGACTTTAAATGAGAATTAAATGAGAATAAAAGCATTCAATAATTCAATGGAAATGGAGCTTCTGACTAACATTAGACAATGAATAAATCTGGCAGAATAAATTTGGAAAACCAATTTGTTCCCTGTATAGTAACCTATAATAAAGTGGGGCTAGAGAAGCCTTAGGCATGTTGTATTTAAATAAGCTTCTTGCTCAAACCAGAGCAAAAGCTGCAGTTACGGATAATTTTATTACATTTTATTTCAAGAATAAATATTATA
Organism: Illadopsis cleaveri; assembly: GCA_013399915.1. Taxonomy (NCBI): domain Eukaryota; kingdom Metazoa; phylum Chordata; class Aves; order Passeriformes; family Timaliidae; genus Illadopsis; species Illadopsis cleaveri. The sequence continues at coordinate 43,511 of VXBB01008362.1, forward strand.
TTATCATAATTTCAATTGTAAATGCTCTTTACTTTTGTCAATAGGCCAATGATAAGATCTCTCTGAGAGCTTTCAGTTAGCAAAATGACACAGAACGCATAAAGATTATAAATCTGTGCGGAAATTCAGTTTAGTGCTTAATAACTTAAATCAGATGGGGTATTTTGAAAGAAAAGCATGCTTACAGCAGTAGCACTGGGAGCAAGTTCTGAGTCTCTCTGCATGAGTGTGGGCACAGCCTCCTGTCTGCACAGTGTCTGTTCCCCATTTTCTGAACTTTACTTACCTTGTGCTAGGTGGTGACAGTACATAAGTACACAAAAAAGGATATTTTTTTATTTTGCTAGTTTGACACTTCAATAAGCAAACACAAATTTACTACTAGCAATCACATATAACTGCCTTAAAAGAAACAAGATAGGAGCTGAATGGTGTGGTTTTGGGAGGTACATCTAAGTGTGTACTTCTTACTGAGACTTTACATTAATTTCTTACTCTGGTAAATGCTAGGAATAATTTCACAGACTGAATTCAGGGGGGAAAAAAATAAGGGAGGTAAGAGACCAAAGCAATCTGTGTGAAGACAAAGACTGTAGGCCAATTATTCAGGCATTGCAGTGGAGAGCACTTCTTGCTGTGGGAGATGCCAGAAACATAGCAGAATTATGTGAAAAAATGCTCTCAACTATCCTGTTACTTTAGAGCACATGATATTCCCTTCGATGTCCTTAGATAATGGTTGTTGGAAGCTTTAATGTTAATTAAATTAATATAATTTGGCTAGAAAACATACAATGATTGGCTTCCTGGATGCATTCTGGTAAGTCAAGTCTTTTATTTACTCTTCTTAAATTCTAAAGGACTTCAGAGGAGGCTTGTCCCCTCTTTCTGTAGTGCTAACTACCTTGGAAACCTTTTTTAGTCAGGAACAAAGGTGTTTTTGAAAGAATCTCTGCAATTTCTACTTTACCTTTATTCTTTACCTAGCAGTGTTGCATTACAGTTTTTTGACTTTACCTCACTGATTAAAGTAATATTAATTAGTTTCTGATTGCATATGCATGTAAAAACATATGAATAGCAGAACTGTTACTCCTGCACACAGATATCTCTCATATGTTCCTTGCTTGTGCTTGAGTTCTAGACAATCAGTGTGAGTATGATTCTTCCCAACTGTGTTGGCTATAAAATAGAATCATTTCATCTCTTAACAGCATTGAGTATTTGTTGACCTTGATCAGAACTTAGGTTTTTAGGGCTTTTTATATTACCTGTGACACTTATTGATTTAATAAGTACTAGCTTGTTCTGTAAATAAAAAAGAAATTAAAAACTCAGTTCTCTTCATATGTTCTGTGGAGTTACAGGAATATAATTTATGCATTTAATTTATCTAACTGCAGAGTTGGAAGATCATTACACAGTTAATGACAAGAATGAATACCCTTTCTCCACTTCAACACTTAGACCCTGATCTTAAAACCAATTTTTAAGGTTTAATTCTGTGGTTTGAAAATTAATTTAGATGAAGACG
>VXBB01008362.1:45144-77959 GCA_013399915.1 Illadopsis cleaveri
GCTCTTCTTTCTCCACCCACAGCAGAAGCTCAGTTTGATGGTGAAGCATTGTGGGTTGCTGCTTTGATGCAGTTTCAACAGCATGAAAAGATTTAAAGTAAATGTTAGTGGAATGTCCCTGTAGTCCAGGGTCATTGATCGTTTTTAGCGGACTTTGAAAACAAACAAAAATAAAACCTTCACCTTTTTGTTAAATTGCAGTGGTATACTTTGGTATTTCTTGCTTGATAAGGAAATAGACCTTCTGTGGTTTGATAGTACTTCCTAGTAGATGGCCACTTGCTAAACTCCCAAGAGTGACTTTCTTGCTGTTCTTCTCTTTTGCAATGTTAGAGTTGCTATAGAGGCACATTTCTTGGTAAATGTTTTAAGGATATTCACTTCATAGTGAATTGAAGAAGTTACTTGAAATCATATCAATTACATTGCTTTTAGCTCCTAAAATGCCTAGCTAATATTCAAATACAGAAAAGTTGATTGTTGAAAAGCTGAAGCATATTTTTATTGCTGTGAATAGGGTTTTCATTGGATAGGTAGAGTCCCATTCCCAGTGGCTTTCAAAAAGACTAAAAAAGCCCCAAATCAACTAGATGTGGGTAATACTTCTCCTTCCTGCAAGATAATGCCCCTTAGTTGACTGAGAATATAAGTCAAGTTAGAGCATAATACATGGGCAGACTGAGGCAGAAGGTACTTAACCTTGGAGTGTGGCAAAATGATAAATTACACAGGATAACTGAAATGGCACTGAATCCATGTTAGACACTTGAGTCTAAAGCTATTGCTAAGAAGTGAAATAAGAGGAAAGTGCAGTACATTATTTGAATGAGATTTTAATCCACAGATACTGAGTTAGTGCTGTAGAATTTAAGATGCTCTATCAATTTTTTTATGATAAACTCAAATGAAAATATATTTTCGTGGTCTTTCCACTACTTGGATTGAGTACTTGTCTAAAAACTACTAAATTAATCATTTTTTCATTGATCAGTTTTAGTATCTCAAGAGATGGGTACCCTTTACTAAGTAATAGATATATAAATAAGCCCTTTGGAAATTCTTTTAAAGATGTATAATATGCATGGATTTAATGAGGCTTTTATTGTCCTAAAGTTATAAAATTGTTTTCATTACATTCAAGAAAATTTTTAAGGCAAACATTTGTCAGGTTGATCCAAAATACTGTAAGTCCCATTCTGTAAACTTGAGAAACTGGTTATTTACTCTGGGTGTGGGTTAATGCAGGGTTTAGAATGTTTTTTTGGATATGTTGCTTTGGCAGTCTGTCATGTTGTATCACCACTAGGCAGTCACCCTCTTCTTAGTTTTACCCTTTTAAATAAAAATATGAATAAATACATCTAAGATAATGTGTTTATTTCATTTTTGTGCAAAGAGAACAGCATAAAAAAGGCTACTTAAGACAGACCACAAAGTGCCCTGACACTTTCTGATTACCAGTGTGATTACTGCAAGCAAGCACTAGTTTATCATACCTGAAGGAAGGAAACAAGGAGGAAAGGCAACTTACAGTTTTAGAAGGAGGCTTTCCCAGTGAAGTCTTTATAGACAGCTCATAAATAGGAACATGTTATTTAGTCACCATTACAACTAGAAAGTAACACCCGATGATGAAGTTCCTGCTTGGCATAAAAGCCAGATTTCACCCATACCCTCTGGTGCCTCCTTCATTCTGTCATTTAGGGTCAGGAATAAAATCTTCATGTTCTGATAATTCCCATAAATTGAATTTAAATATCGGTCTCTTGGTTCAGTAAAGTTTGTAATGCCCTATGCATGAAATAGATGCCATGGTGGTACTTTTCCTCCATACTTCCCTTTGACATTTAAATTCTTTTTGGTATACTTCAAGGATGAGATACTTCCTTCTTTTTTTGAGTATATTTAAAATATTCTGCTTTTAGGCCTGGGTTCTTCTGGGTAATTAAAAAAACCACAGCAATTTATATGTAAATCTAAACCATTACAAAATCATGGTTGGTTCATAAAGCTGAAAGCCATGTGTTGTCCCAACAAGTTAAAAGTAAGAGAGCATAAATGCCCACGACCAAACCACCCACTCCTCCACAAATCTTTCATGGCAGTATAGCACTGCTTGCCATCGAGACTATATCTGGAATTCTACCAAATTTTATTCTTGAGGTTTAAAGTCTTGTCTCATTTGTTTCAGGAAGGCCATAGTCTATCTTGGCTTACCTAATGCAGAACTCTGTCATTGAATGTGGCAGATAGTGCCCAGGGTAAACCACTGAATGTGGCTGGTTGATCCTTGTAAAAATATCTTCCAAGGCAAACCAATACCTTTAGTCATAGAGGGGAAAAAAAAAAAAAAAAAAAAAAAAGATGACAAATCCAATGGTTGCAGTGCCTTGCTCTGAGCTCTAGGAACTTTCATGTCGTTCATGATTTGCTTTGCAATCACCCCTGTAACAGATACCTTACTGGTAACTTTGGCAATCATATTTATGTTACTTTTTGCCTTATCCTTCTTCTTTATTGTAAGAATCTGATCTGTCCTTTTGTCCTGATGAATTGCTAGTCCTTGGGGGTACTGTGTTGCTTGAGTGATTTGACGTTTGGCAGAGGTTATCAGTGAACCTCTGCTAATTTGAAACCTTTATGTTGGGTTCAGTTGATAATAAGCCTCGGTGTAGGACTGACCTTGCTCTCGCAGTGTGTTAACTTTATATTGTAAATGCTGACCTGCTGTAGGAAGGGAGAGGACATCTGCCCCTCCTGGTCTGATCAGATTGACATCAGATATTTTTCAAGGCAGGTGAATATAGCACAGTGCTTTTGAACTGCTGGATTTTTTTGTGTTCCTGCCTGAAGCTGCGTGTCTTGACTGAAAACAGGATGTCTTAACTTGCTGTAACCACCTATTGACCTCTGTGCCCTTTACATCTGAGTCACACAAGGCAAGACTATTCTTTTTATCTTTCTGTTGTCATTACTTGCTCTTGTGAGTCACATAAGATGTATGTATGCTCCTAGTATAAACAGCTTCATTTATTTACTCTTAAGGTTCTTGTTGCTCTTTATTTTTTCCCATTTTTCTTCTAGGAAAAGAAAAAAAAACACCTTTCCTCTTTCTTGAGTTTGCATTCCAAAATCAAGTTGTGTTCAGCATGAGAGTTTTCTTGTGTATTTTGCACATCATCTCAAGTGTGAAGCAAATTCTTTATTGCATACATATTTAATGTTGTTTCACACAGTAAAGTCTAAGAGGTTTTTATCTTTCCTGAAATTGAACTCTAGAGATGTGTATAAGATCATCTCCAAGTTGATCAAGTATTTTTATTTCAAGTAGAAATGGAGTAACTTTTTTTCTCTCTCTTTATTTTGCAGTATGTTAATATTCAGTTGCTTCTGGATTTATACTTGATAAAAGTAGGGGGGTTTTAGTTAATTCTTTGAAGTAATAAGGTTTTTGATGTAAAATTCTGCTTTTAGTTTTATAATCTCTGCATTGTGCCTTGCTAAATGATAAGGCTCTTAAGCCTGGATTTGTGAGGTGTGCACTGCAGAACCCATGCCTAAAATCAATTTCCAGCAGATGTGATCGTAGTTGTGTCACAGGCTACTGTGCTGACTATCCTATTCCTACCATTGATAGAAGTGCTTTTCTTTTGATGGCCCTTGAATTTTGCAGGCTGCCATTACTAACATTACCAATGGCTATAAAATGCTGTTTACCGGTTGTTTTATTTTTATTCAGTTTTATGTTCTTATTTAAGACACAGGAGAAAATGTACCAAATTACTCTAATAACAAAAGTAACAAAAAAGCTTCACTGCACCTAATCTTCTGCAGCTGTACGTTGTTTCCGATGTCTTAAATTCCCAGTTGTGCGTCTTGGTATCTACAAGAGTGCTTTGGAAGGATGCTTTGTTATAGTTGGTAGTGTGCTTGTTTTCAGCTCTAGATTATGTATTTCCATGAGAGCTTAAACTCTCAGAATGTACATTTCTTTGGCCTCTAAAATTCAAATATTTCATCTGTGTAATAACTGTAGTTTTCAGTATAAAATTTGCATTTCCATTGCCAACAGTGTATGCAGGGCTGTTTTTAAAGAAAATTTTGATGAAGCTGATCAAGAAAACTTAAACTTTAGTAGCAATAAGTTATATAAAGCTGTCTTAAAATGTATGTTGTATTTTTGGAGCTTACAATCTAACATTGTCATATCTACAGAACTGCTGGCTGTGCAGAGGCTGTATTAAGTACAGGGAAATGTAGAGCTTATTTCAGTTACTTTGTCTTCTACATATTCAGAACTTCTCAAATACTGCAGTGTGCTTTAATGTGAGAAAGCAACTGAAAAAGTCATTATTCAGTATGATTTTCAAAGCTGTTTTGCTGGAAGCCTTGGTCCAACACTGTATATATACTTAAATATTTGATAACCTTTTATAGAATTATGCAAAATGGTACATATTCACCTTAGAGGGTATTTCATTTGCATCTAATAGTGCTGAAAGATCTAGAATGTATGATTTCTTTAATGACAAATGAAAATTGGAAAACAAGTTATCTAAGTATGAAGCCTGAGACCAAACATAAAATTAATGTTGTGTATTTGGATTCAGTCCTGGAGTTATAAAGCTTCATTATAATCCAGCCTGACACTCATTTTTATTTATATACACTAACATCTCTGAAGTGGATCTAAAGTCTGTTCATTTCTGGTTTGCAAGGATTTTTTTCTCCATGACCAGCAGAAAGCCTTAGTGTGCAGGGGAATAGGATCCAAACTTTGTCTGTTTTGAGGAGAAGAAAGCAGATTCTCAAATAGTGATTCTAGTTATATCTCTTGCAGAATGGTTTTACTTTTTCACTCTAATGTGTAATTTTTCCTTCTGTAAGTAGTTAATTTGGAAGCGAATAGTATGTGAACATGATAAATAGGCTTTTTGCTTGCAGAAGCAGTGGAATAAATTCAGACTATTTAAGCTGATCTGTTATATGGGCTATAAAGCTGGTTTAGTTCTGTCACCTTTGGAAAACTTTCCTGAGTTTATTTTGCAAGCACTTCTGCAGTTTGTGTAATATGCCCACATAAAACACCCAGACAGGAGGCAAAGTACAAATAAACCAAGTAAAAATTCTGCTAATGCCAATATTTCTTTTTCCCCCCTTCAGAGTTATTTTTAAAATCCTGACCCATACCAGATATACCAGTACAATCCACTAGATCAGAGTAATTTTAGAGACAGTTTTGCTACTGGTGCATTCACTGGTACTTCATATGACGGTTGGGTGAAAGAAAATAAAAGTAAAAGCAACATGTGATACCCAATGTGTTCATAGGAGAATTAGTTGTAACGGGTTTTGCAAGTGATGGGTTGCTGGTTTGGTTTTAATTATACGTTTGCTGACTTGCTGGCAACTATTACTGAATCTGGTTTTGGTGGTTGAGTAATGTGTGTTTGTGCGGAAGGCATTAATAGCAGCTTAAATAGGCCTTCACATGCACGCGGGGTTTCCAATGGGAATAGTTGGAAATGGAATGATTTCCTCACAGCCACCCATGGGGTGTCAGATTTCCCGCGGGCAAGCAAAGACTCATATGGAAAACAATCTGTCTGGCGGAGCGTGCCCTCCTGAGCAGCCCCAGCCCGTGGTGGCTTTGTGCAGCACTGGCTGTTTTTACAGCTCCAAAGCTTGCTCAGGGACTGAACAGCCACTGTTCCGTTCCAGGGGAAGGAAAAGGGGCGACTGAGGGATTTTGGTTTGGGGTTTCTGCAGCCTCAGGGGTGGTGGTGGTTTTCCAGCGAGGAGGCCTCCAGGAAGGGGGAGTGTGCTTGGCTTCGGAGCAGCACCAGGGCTGCTGGAAGGGAGGATGCTGATTACAATAATAAACAAATGCCGGGGATAGATTACCACACGGCTGTCAGAGCAGGCAGCACCAAAGGAGGAGATCCCCAGCGAAGCTTTGGAGGTTGCAGCAGGATCCTTTGCTGGACGTTTCTTTTTGCTTACACAGAGGAAGTTACTTTTTAGACAACTTCTAATGGGCCTTGGCTTTTCTGTGGTGCAGCATCTCCTGGGCAAAGCGAAGAGGGCTGGAGGTGCCTGATTACTGCCGTAGCAGCACCAGCCCATGGTGCAGGCTGTGAGGAAGGCAGAGGGAGAGATGGCCTCCTGTCTGGTCACACCACCGTGTTTCCTAGGATGAAGTGTGCCTCATCCCATTTTAACTTGTCTGAGAAGTTGGTTGCTTTCTATAGACAGAAATTTCTCCGGGAATTTCGTTTTTTTCCCCTTGAATGGGGCAACAAGGAAGGACGTGTTCCTCCTCTCCACCTGTCATATACCAGCAGGTTATAGCTTCTCTCATTCAGGGTCACTGAGACCAACCACTGAGCTTGAGGCCTGCAAGAAGCACTTGGATCCTCCAGGCCATTGCTGAGGTGAGCTGGAGGCAGACCTGCGGAGGTGTGGAGCCAAGGAGATCCCCACAGTGCCATGAGGTCAGGTCAGCCCTGCAGAGAGCAGCACCCAGTGCCAGCGGCTCACCCCTGGGTGCCCAGCCCGTGGGAAGGAGCAGGGACACAGAGACTGTGACGATGGCGCTGTGTGAGCTGTTCCCAGGGGAACACAGCCCAGGAAAGGGACACGCACTGGAGCGCTTGGAGCATTTTGAGACTGTATAGGTGGAAAAGGAGAGAAACCTTTTTGAAGGCTATAGACTTGGCTTGGAGGACATACCAGGAAAATGTAGGCTTCGGGAGACCCTTAATGATGATTGGCCTGAACTTCAGCCTACGTGAGTTGCTGACAAAATTTGAAAAGGTATGATAGGCACTTGCACACATGCCTTTGAAAAAGGCTGTGTATGCCTTTGAAAATTACACAGTACATAAAAAAGGCAGGTTGATATTTAACTTAGGTTTTCTGTGTTGCTGTTTATGTCCCCATGTGTACTCTGTTTATGGAAATTTAATGTTGCTTATCTTCCTCATTTCAGATTCTACAAAATTACTTTTAGAGCATGTCCTCTGATTGTGGGCATTTTTATTTATTTAATTTTAAATTCCAAAGAAAATAAAGAACAGTTTGGTCCTTGCTAAGCAAAGGGTATAAGGGGACATTACAGGCTGCCTGTGACCTTGTTCCACTATTGACATCAAGCAAGTGCTCTGGAGTTTGCTGTTAAATTTAGTTGAGTGTTATTTTAATTGAATTGGAAGATCTCATGATAGCATTTACAAGTAGAATTATTTCCAATGAATATGGAACTTCCCCACTGTTTCTTCTGTTCTTCTTTTATTCCAACAGTTATTCTTTCTCTTACCAGGTTGTTTGGTAGCAGTAATGCTTAGAGGCAGGATGAGCAAGAGACATGGGAATGTTAAAGAACAGATTGTTTTCATCTATTTGTCAGCACTTCTAGTGAAACCTCATTTGCATGTTTGTAACCACTGTTAGATTTGCTTTGTCTTTTTTTTTCACTGTATGAACTTCCTGTATCCTGCAAGACCACAGTATGTAACAAAATACAAAGTAGTTTATTTACAAATTAAGATAAAACACCTTAAAAATGTGATCCTGTGGTGGGAGAGTGGTTTGTAAAACCTGATTCCAAAATTAGCCAAGAGTAATAGCAAAAGCATTTATGATCTGATTTCTTCACTGTGTAGGTCACTGGCTTCTCTCTTGCTCCCAGTCTGTCACCTGGGCTTCAGTGTTCTCTTGTAGCTGCCACTGTGGTAGCCTGTAAAGATAAGGACACGTGCCAGACTCTGATTTACTTCAAGACATCATTAAGAGAGAAGTTTTTAAGCAGTGTTTCTAGTATTTTATGAATCATACAGGCCCTGGTATTTGCAAACTCCAGGCCTTCCCTTGTGACTTTGAATATTCTAGTGTTTATCTTAAAGAAATTGATCATAGCAATTCTCACGCAAATCAAAGCTTGGAGGTCTCACAGCTCTGCTGTATTTTTTAGCTTAAAGCTTGCAGCGAAATTTTGTTATCTACTGTGTTGAAATTTGTAATGCAACATAAAAGGATACTTTGCTGCTGGAGAAGGTTAACGTTTTATTTGGTGAACTTTGATCACAAATTCTAAAACTTTAGTCTGTGCTTATTTAGCAAGTTTGTTGTTTTGTGTTTTTTTTGTTTTTTTTTTTAAACTCCCCTCCTCCCCTGCTTCATCTGTCCCTCTTATGATTCCCCACACACCCATCCTGTCCTTCCTGAGGTGTTTGCTGCCAGGAGAAACGTCGTTATGACAGTGATCCTGGCTCGTAAGCTACTTTCAGCTCTTCAGATTCATTAATATATGTTCTACAGAGAGAATTACGAGTGCTGTTACTGTGGTCGTAATGCAGAAGCCAGATGGCATTTGCAGAAGCCTGCACGGCACTCCCTTCCTATGCAAAAGCAGAGTCACATTACACTGCAGTAGGCAGGGCTGCTTTGGCTTTGTTCCGTCATAATTATGTGACTGCTGGAATTAGTATTAACACATTTATGGTGTCCCTCAGATGTTGAGTCTATGCCATGCAATGGAGCCACAGAGATTGTTGAAGGCTTTCTCAGCCTTCCTGTAAGTGCATCATCATTCTTGTGATAAAATGAATTTTTAACTACACCATGTGTCACCTCTTAGGGTGCTATCCAAGAGGCTTAAGTGCAAGTCAAGCTTTTAGAAACTTGATGTGTTGGTACAAGGCTCTTGATAATACTAGCCTTTGAAAATTAGAAGTGAAAAATGTCCCAAAGTGGGTTTTCCCCAAAAAAAGTTCTGTTTTTTATTCATGAAATATCTGAGAGTTTAAGTAGTAAATACATTTCTGTCATATCTACAGCAAATTGCTTTGTAAATTGCTTTGATCTTACACTATGGTCACAGTGGCCATAGTGAAATGGTATGGTCTGTGTATGATGCTTGAGAGAGGTTTAATGTCCATCTTTGTACACTTCTGGCACTGGTGGATTTAAGATAATGGCAATTCTACCTAAAACTTTTCAATGTGTACTGCTTTCTGAACGTGAATTAATTGCAAATGGATTGCTTAACAGCAACTGCTACAGATGCAGCTCTGAAACAGTGGATGGGATGAGCCTTTCTGAAGACATGACTGTTCTCTGACTTCAGAGACATCCTGGATGAGATGAGATGTTTTTAGCCATCTTTTTACATGAGCATATCTTTTTCCCAGCCACCTCCAGCATTTTAAGGCTGAGACCAGTAAAAGTTCAGTTCCCCTTTCACAATGGCCACTTTCATACACCTCTATCATGCTCTAATTCTCACTCCTTCTTACTCCTTCATTTCACTTTCATCAGAAAATGAAAAGCTCCAAGTAAAGCAGAGGCTAAAAGGAGTATCTGCCACAGCAGTGTTCCCAGAAGCAGTTGACATCACCAGGTAAAATGTACCTGGTTCAAGATAAACTAAGCAATCTGCTATTAAGAAAAAAAAGGTCCATTCCTTTGCTACTTGCTGCGAGACCTCAAAGAACGATGTTCTGGCTGTTGTCTGTGGTGTGCAGTGATGTCCTTTGGTTGGCACTGGCATTTTTCTTCCAGCTGGAACAGCTGGAAGATTTTTCTGCAGGTACTTCGATGAGCAGTCATCACATTTCTTCCTGACCTTTGAAAGAGGCAAGTTCAGCATTTCTGTAACTGTGTCTTAGCTGACTTGAATGTTGTCAGTGACTGCAATGGGCAATCATTTTCATGGGACTTGCAATTCTGTGCATCTATTCCACTCACAGGCATGATCTGTATTGGGTGCAAGAAGTACAAAGCTGTTCTGGTAAAATAGCCTGGGAGAAACTTTTGCTAGGGAAAATGCAATTTTTTAAACTGATTTTCATTTATGAAGAGCCAACTTCAACCCCACTAGTTCCTTTTAAGATAAACATGTGGTTTGAACGCCACAACAGATGTCTTGTCCCTGGGGATTGAAAGGATGTAGCACTCTGTGTGCCAACACAAAATGCTACCAGGCTTGTTGCACAGCATCAACATTGTACCTGTATGACCATTTCTTGCAAGCCACATGTGGTTTGTGTGGCATAACTTGCCATCCCTGATATGTGGTCAGATATTTATGAAAATTCAGTGGGATTCTGTTTCCTAACAAACAAAAATAATTGAAGTGTAATGCAGAATTTTGCTGTATATAATGGGTTCAAAAATCTTTGTAGTAAAACATTGATGAGTCCTGCCTTTAAACCTCTGTGGAGCTATGATTTGGTACAGAATGCTGTTGATTTTTTTCTAGAGAGACTAAGTTAAGTTTTGTGTCCTATATGCAAGAAAAATTTCATTAACGTTTCTTGATAATAGAATCTTTAATGCTGTGGGAACATACTTATTTACCTTGCAAAATGAAATAACTTTCCTGCTTTAGATCCTTGTATTATTACCCCAGCATTTTTACTAGTGAGAATTCAATACAGTAACATTTTGTATAATTTATAATGCATTGCTTCTTCCACTTTAATTTGGCCATGGAATTTTCTTCCATTAGTTGAGATTTTGTCTTCATTAGTTGTGTTTTTGTCTTCAACAGAAGTGTTTGGGCCCTATAAAAAGGGAAATACTTCACCTGTGTTACAGTCTTTACTGGTGTATTGCCAATACAGACAAACAAAGTCTGAAAAAATGTGAGTAGAAATGAATCTGTTAATAGCTTAGAGGACTGCAGAGTGAATTTGAGGCCCTCTGGACTCATCATTTAGTAAAGACACATAATGGGAATGATGTTGATTTGGCTTGGGGGTTTTTTGCCTTTTATATAGTATTGATAGTTTCCAAAGGACAATCATGCCTAATGCTGTAACTGCTTTTAGCATATCCTTGCAGTCCGTAAGGGGGAAAGAAAAGACGAAAGTTTAATAGCTGGTTGGTCCTGGAGTTGGGCTCACAAGTTGGGTTCTGTTCCAGTCTTTGTCATATACTTTCTTTTACCCTGGGCGTGTCACTCCAGTCTGCCTTTGGGCAGTTCAGGTAGCAACTTCAAAGGGATTCAACTGTGTTTTTGGGTCTATTTCAGTATTGCCATCTGCAGCCTTCCTGAGTGGCACATACTCTTCAGTTGAGTAACACATGCTCTTCAGTTGTCATTGCATGATCATTTAGACTTTATTCAATAGGAGTTAAAGCAAGAAGTAGTTTCTTTATTATGGAGACAGGGTTTAAAATCAAATCCAATCATAAAAGGGAAGCTTGAATTCTGCAGGAAGAAAGGTGAAGAGGGAGAGAAGCAAAGAAGGCAGAGGAGATTTAGAATGGAAATAGAATTCTGGAATCACCACACTGAAGTGGAGAAAGGCAGCAGTTTGATCTTAATACTTAAAAGGAATTTAAGGGAAGTGGCAATGTTTTAATAGTCTGGCTAGGGTTAAATACATATGTAAATGCCAATCTAGTTATTTCTTCTCCTTTCTGTCTTTTAAACAGCTTGGAGCTTTCACCTTGATTTATATATAGGATAAATGCTTTCCTCAAAAATCTTTCTTTGAATTTAGGGCATTAATCCTGCAAGCAGTTGCATGTGAACAAAAATGTTGACCTCATACAATAAATTATCAATTCCGTTTAACAGATAGGTGCACATAAATATTTGCAAAATTTGCAAAATATGGCATCTCTATTGTGGTTTCTCAAAAAAAAAGTTGTTAAAGCAAGAAGACACTTTCTGTTTATAGTGTATTTCTTTAGGTTTTTGGGGTTTTTTCTGTTGTGTTTTTGTTTTGTTTTTATTTTCTCTGACCATTGATTTGTTTCACGTGCACTGGGAGACCACTCTGGCCCAGATCCCTTAAGCACTGGGCTAAGAGCAATGATGGAGTTTCACAGTTGTATCCCTCTCTTTATGTGGCAAAAGCAACAGAATTTTTCCCTCTTCTCCTGCACTCTCCAGTGTGTTGCCCCAGTGACTCTTAATATGGGATCTTCCATGTGATAATAGGGGAATATTCAGAGTTTCTTCTAAAGTATTGTAAAATTGAAAGTGGATTAACTCTTTCTAGAATTAATCTTCACTGGCGCCTGAGCAGGCATAATCAACTTTTTCCATCCCATTTTTTGCCACATAGAGGACAGTGGAGAATCAAAGACCAAGAAAAAGGCAGGAGAAAGAGAAATAATAGGTTAGGAGGAACACAAATTAGGGAGTTTACGGAATGATACAGTCCTTGCCACTTTGAAGAAAGAAATTTGAAGGGAGGGTAACCGCATGTTTACAAATAAGAATTGAAGGACTGATAACATAGTGAGTAAAGGAGTGTATTCCCAATTGCTACCAATTACAGCAGTCTTAGGATAAGATGGGAGCCTATCATCCTGAAGACAATACTTGAATAAAAATCCATTCATTTAAAATCATTATTGGAGAATAATTAACTTATTGTGTCTATTTCTTGCTATTAGTAATTTTTCACATCCCACTTTCCTGCTCTGCTTCTTCCATGTGCACACTGATGTATGTTATTTGTATTTCTCTCCATCTTTTCTTTGAGGACTGTTACAGCCTCACATTCATTAACTTTATCAATCCTTTTGGGTTATCTAATAGCTGGCAATGGTTTGTTGGTTTTTTTACCTGGAGAATGGAAATCAGAAATGAGAGAGAAGTTAATTATGTAACTTTATTTTTTGAACTGATTTGTCTCAACATGGTTATTACAGATGGAACTCAAGAATGTGAACAGATTTATTGTACCTTAATTAATGTAACATGATAACTGGAAAATGTAGGAATCAAACCCATTGTGAATGAAACAATTTTGTGCATGCATGCTGAATTGTCCTCTCAAGTAAAATCAAAGAATGCTTTATGAAGGTTCTAGAATGAATGGATTTACAATTAATATTGTGATTGTAGAATGGAAAATTAGAGATCAGTTTGTTTTCAATGAAGTTGTCATTTGTGACTTTGAAGAGGCAAAGAGAAATTTTTTGCACAACCCAGATTTAGTAGCACAGATTCATTGCAGTTAGAATTGTAACTAGTGGACAGTGGTTGTATCTCCTGCTGTGTGGGATTGAGCTGGGTTTCACTGCACCTACATGCATGTTGAGGTTGTAAGGACAGGAGCTGCAAACGTTTTCAGATAGGCATCTAATTCAGCTGATGACTCTGCCATCTTACTTGGATTGGCTGATCATCAGACAATTCCATTTTGTTTCTTCCTTTTAAATGTAATTTTTGGTTCTGTGTTTAGAATGGTGATTTTTATCAGGTTGTTTTAAAGACAGCAAAAGTGTCTTTTTACCTGCTTTAAAGGAGGAGTGAATCTCAGGGCAAAGAAAGGTAGTTGTCCAAATTCACACCATAGCTTCTTTGGCCAAATGGAGCTTCACCAGTGCCTCCCTCCTCCTCTCACCTCCTTCCCCATTGCCCCATCTCTCCTCCCCGCACTTCTTCACCTGTATCCTGACTTTTTTGGGTTTTTTTCACTAACTCAAGAAAGCTTTCATGCTATCTCAAATTCATGGCTACTTCTCCACTTCAATTTGTGTATGTGACTGCAGGAATACATCTTTAGGATGGGAAGGTACAAAAACCCCCTCCTTTTCTGCTTCTGGGAACAGATGGTGATTACTTAGGAGTTGATTGGAAGAATAAAAACCTTTAAGGATTTTCAGTTATTTGATTTCCTCCTTTGCAAAAGCAGTTTATTTACATCTGCATCAAGTTCCTGTTATAATCTTCGTTGATTAATCCTATTGAGACAGCCAGTACACCTCCTGGCTTTCCACACATTTACATTGCTTTATTGGAGTATAGATAGATGTATGGATGCTAGAAACCATTGGCAGTGATGCAGGAAGTTTTGTATGCTCTTATTATGTGTTTTAAAAATAATACTGTGCTCAATTAAATGAAGACAACATCTGTAATGTGTTTCTTGAGGCAGATGGTAGATGAGAGAATAAAATGTGTTTAATTTCTAAGGGGAGGAGAAATGAATCAACTGAATGGAAATCACAAGCTTTTCTTTTTAGTATTTATTATGAAATTCAGATTATAATACATCCTGCCATTTTATGTCTACCTCTCCACATATTCAGACCACTGTAATGTAGTTTGGTTGTAAAAATGGACTTTTGGTTGCTGTAACCATTTAGCTGCAGTTTAAGGGGACAGATTTTAGTTAAATGCTTTCATTATGTGTGACCTAAAATACTAGGTAAAGGCTGCATTTCACTAGACTGTGTAAAGTTTCTGGAATGTTTTGTTTCAAAGAACAAAGAGATGACATAGCTAAGACTGAATCTGTGTAATTTCTGGAGAGAAAATGAGTTCTAGTGCATTTGCAAATGCCACACTGTGTGAAATGCGTGGGTGAACAGGAGACAGTTAGTTACCTTCAGTGCTACAAAACACAACATCACAGAACTTGGTGTTTATAATTCTATTTCCTTTTTCACAGCCTTGGACGACTTTCAGACTCCTTTTCTCACACTTAAGAAAGCTAGACCTTTTGAAGTGATGTTAATGGGATTGCAGTTTTTCGCCTGTGCATCTTTTATCAGAGCCACCCAAGAAAGCTGGAACACATGCTCTGTTCTAGTGTTTAGGAGTACTCATTAGAGTCAGCTCTCCCCTCCTCTACTTACAGAGTTACTCACAGAAATGTTTGAACTTTTCTTGCTGGTATTTCAGGATATCCAAGCTGAGATTGATGCCCACAATGACATCTTTAAAAGCATTGATGGAAACAGACAGAAAATGGTGAAAGCCTTGGGAAACTCTGAGGAAGCTGCTCTGCTCCAACACCGGCTTGATGACATGAATCAGCGCTGGAATGACCTGAAGGCAAAGTCAGCTAACATCAGGTGAGTAATGAAAACATCAAGGTGTGATGGGGCACAGTTCCTGTCTTCTAAGAGGCTTGACAAATATGACCACAGCATTGAAATAAATATCTATTCTCTTTCATGAAGAACCCCAGAGAGCAAATGTAGAAACTTGGTGAACTTGTTCACCAGGTAGCCTTAACTACTTGTTTTTTCTCCAGAGCTTCACAGTCGTAACTTGCCAACCTTGTACCAAAATTTTTAGAAAGTGCATTGAGTCTTCCGTTATTGTAAATCAATGGCGGTGTCAGTGAAATGCTTCTGCAAATCTGAGAAAGATTTGAGGAGAAATCAGGAGTTGGTTGATGGTTTTGTTTTTATAAGATTTTGGTTTTGAAATTACTAAGTTAATAGAACTTGCATCTTAAGTATCTTGATCCCTTTAATTGGTTTTGAATTATTAATTGCTGCTATTCAACTGGAAATTTTTTTAAAGTACTTATTAATCAAGGAATGCATTTTACAGTCTTTATACCCTAACTGTGCCAAGCTCAAGTGTGGTAATTGTTAAATCTTTGTGATACCATTTTTGAAATAGACACTGCCATATTCATTATTGAGTTAAACTACATGAAAATGATTACATAGAAAATAATTTCTAGAGCTTTTAATTGCAACTACTTGCTTGTTGGTTTGAGAAAACCGTTCTTTTAAAAGAAAAGATTGATGTTAAACATTCAGATGAATATTCCAAAGGCCAGGGAAATGAGATGACCTTGAAATTCAGACACAAGAGTTTGAATGAATGAAATAAAGGGGAAAATATCTGCTTTTCAAATCTGCTTTTTCCCATCACTAGCCTGCTAAACAGTTAAATGAAACAGGTAAATCAGCTCCTTGAAAGCCCACAGGCAGAACTTGAACCCAAAGAACCAAGCAGTTTGGTGTGGGGGCTTGCAGAGACCGGCTCCACTGCATACCCAATTTAACGCAAGAGCTGTTGGACTTGAGTTGTTATGAGGTCTATTCACAGGTCTTTCTGAGAGAAAGAAAAAAGCATGCTCTTAAAAGAATATCTTATCAAATGTGGAGTCCTAGCAAGAACCATTGGGTTGCTTGGCCATTCCTGGTGTTGGTCATAATTTTGGAGAAATGAATGGCCATGAAAAAGGGCCTTCAAGCCAGTTATCCTGTACAGCTATGTGTTCCAAGGCTGTAGTACGGAAAGACCAACTGTGCAGTCAGTGCTCAGAAATTGGGAATACTTTTTCTGAATACAGACACCTCTTTTCTGTTCTTCATAGCTATGGCTTGTATATCCCACTGGGCAGCATTAATGTTATTCTGCTGGTACCTGCACTGCTGCAGAGCCACGTCACCAGAGATCAAGTGGAAGATAGGCAAGAAAGGTGCAAATCCAAGACAAATAAATTACCATTTCAATCTCAGTCATTACTGAAGAGCATAGTATTTCTGAGTTCATGTACTTTGCTCTGTTCTTTGATTGCAGTTCACTTTTCTAACTTGGGCAATAGTCCTGAAAACCTTCATAGGGCAGTAACAAAGCACAGTACTGACATGAAGTCTGTTTGCCTTCAATTTTGCTTTCTTGCTGTATCTTTTTGCTTTTTTGCTGTATCTTTTATGAATTGGAAAACATGGATGGGTGACTCTAGTGAGAACAATATGTAACTCTTACATGCTAGGACTGAAGAATGAAAAAGCTGATTGTTTTGCTATGGGTTTTGGCTTAGGATAGTGCTCCTAAATTAAATTTTCCATAAGCTTTTTAGAGTATTTTCATGTATGTGTACATTATGATTATGTTGATTTTTAAATGCTGAAAATACTGCACTCCCAAACAGAGATACTATGGGTTTTTCTTACCACTTCAGTTCTCAGAGCTGATGTTGCTAGTCACTATGTTGAGTTTACTTCTTTGCTACTGTAACTAAAGGGAGTTCCAAACTCGAAAAGCAGTGGTGTTCTGACATATTTTTAAATGCGTGGAAGCTGCTTAAACCTATACTCGTAGTGTCTATGATGCCACACCTCTCTTCTTGAAATTCTTTCTTTTTTTCTCTTTATCTTATTTCCAGGAAGCAAACAAAGCTGCAGACTTATGGGGGTCTGCTTTTTAAAGCCAAATGCTTAGGGGAGATTCTTTTCTCCGGGGGCAGGAGGTGTGAGGATGTCAGTGTTTGGAGGAGGGTAAAAGTGTGGGAGAGACAGAAGAGGAGTTTCTCTATGTTTCTCTCTATATTTGGACCACCCACCAATCTTTTTTTATTCCATGTGTTCCCTTGTCACTCAGCGGTAAAAGTGCTACCTCCACAGCAGAATCCAAAGCTGAAGAGGTCTCCAGCTGGGAAGAGGGCCTCTCCGGGTCAGCAGAAGGGGAGTTGTGTCAGAGCTGTTGTTTTCAGGATGATTTTACTTAGCATGAGGAGGGGGAGGGAGGGTTTCTCTCAGTCTGGTCAGTTGGATGGAAGCATCTGTGTGTTCCTCAGGTTCATCCAGGATTCCCTTAGGAGTGCTTTTGCATACCAGGTGCTTGCTGCTGGTGAATGTTTGTGGTCTAACTCATGCTCAAAAACAGTCATCTATAACTGACCTCTGTTTTGATCAGAGCATATTCGTAAGCCACCACCTGACCTGGTAAATCCCCGAGTTTTCCTATTCATTTGTCATGAGCACAAGCACCTGAAGCTTTGTTTGCAGGTTGTTTATCAGTAGAAGTACCAATTCCAAAACAAAGGCCAGAAATCCTGACTCAGAGAACAGAAAAGCCCAAGAAACATTTCAGAACTGCATAGCTGATATTCTGTCTCTAATAGTGTCTGTATGATAAATGTAAACATGATACTAAAACTTTACACTGAAATGCAATTTAAAGCATATCTTGACTCTCTTGCTCCTGTGCGTGCAGCGTTTGCTTTGATTGGGGTTTACTGAATGTGTGTTTCTTTGCTTCCCAGAACTAAATGCTTGTGTCTGCTTTTCAGCTGCTGCATCATCTTGCTTTCATTTTCAGTATTGCTTTTGATAAGATTAAAAGGATAGTATTCTGGAAAAATCCAGGCTGATGTGATGAGCTTTTTCCTGTGTATTTTTTCCCTTTTTAATGTCTTTCTTTGGGAGGTTAGGTCACTTTGTGCTCAGTGAAAAATTTTGAAGTCCCTGCTGGTGTAGTCCATTTCTTCTCCACCCTTTACTGCTCTACCTCTGCAGGATTTACTTGCGCTGGACTGTGAAACCATGTGCTTGCTAGTGTTATTTTTGGTATTGACATGAATTTGGCATGCACACAAGTACTAAGTGGTAAATTACAATGCATTTAATCCTTTAACATATGCTATATGATTCACATTAATATCAGATTAGTTTTTTTGCTATTAATATTATTGCACTGTGTGTTAAATACTGGTGAATCACTCTTTAATTGTCCTTTATCTAGATGCAGGAGATTTCCCCCTCCTTACAAATCTCCAAGTTATTTTGCATACAAGAATTCCACTAAATAATTAGAGCAGAATCTTGAAGCCTCAGAGACTGCCAGTTTTTAGATGCGAGCGCTGCTTATCTGTGCTAGAAACAGTAATAAGTCATGATGAATAGAGATTTCACTATGAAATGTACAGAAAACTATAAATCTGAACATTTTAATTGTAGTTGGTGCTAGAAATTCTCTAAGATATGTATATATACGCACTGTTTTTAACAATCAGAGTCCAATGGCAAAACTGTAAATTCAAGTGTGGGCTGCCTTGGCTTAGATGAGAGGGCAATGTCTCTCCTCTACCTGATTAATAAGAAGTGTAACTCTGTTTTCACTTCAAGAAAGAAGGGCCAGTTCTGAAAAAAATATCAGGAGAGTGGGGACAATACATTCCACTCAGAGGCTGCTGCCCTACACACCAAGGCCAACACAACAGATTGCTTGTGCTTCAGTGCAGAGTGGGATGCTGACTCTGCTGTTTAGGCCTGAGCTACAAGCAGCTTGTTGCAATTCAGTGTTGAGATAAAGGTATCAGTGAGAGCAGTAAGGGACAATAGAAACCATAACACACAAACTGTAGGCAATAAAATGTCTCTTCCAGCAAGTACTTAAATTTTACATTTTTTTCCCAAGTAGTTACCTAAGGGCTTTCCTTCACAGGAGTGAAGGGGAATAGGTTCCTCTTTCTAAAGGTACTTAGTTTATCCTTTTCAGAAAAGCAGATTTTTGTTCTTTGTATCTCCCTCCTTATGTACTCTTACTTGATTGCTTTATTGATTCACCTATCCTGGTATTGCTGGGAGATCTGAGTGCGGCAAAACCTAAGTTTGTGTTGAAGTTAACCTTGCAGCACATGATCCCTTCAATCCAAACGTTGTTGTATCAGCCCCAAACATTCACTCTAATGCCATCTGAAATGATAATACAAGACAAGACAGGTGAATGTTTCTAGGTGTGAGTCACAGTGAATCAGAAAAAAAAAAAAAAGATAACCAACAATGTGCAAAATAGGAAAGGGAATAGAGTTTAGTACATTCATCCTTCAGAGGCTGGGGAGAAACTTGCAGAACTGGTGTCAGACTACACTGAAAATCATTCAGCTCTACTCCCCCATCTGTGTGAAGACAGAAACTGGTCTTTGCTGGTATCAATTAGGTACATGCTGGTCTTGAATGATACCATAACATAGGATGACTGCAGTAAAAGAGAGGTAGCTGGTCCCTGTTGAAGATTTCTATGCATCTTTTAGATACTGCAGGGAGAAGACATCACATCAGGATATTTCTGAAAATTATAGAAAAAGATGTTGTGAAATTGGACTTTTTTTGTCAATTAAAGTGAGGAACAGATTCAGTGTATTAATTGTCTAGTAATTCAACATTGATGAAAGATGATTTATAAAGTAATCTGTGTCGCTGACTGATATGTTCAGCAGCACAGGCAGTTTGCTGTTGATCACTGCTGGTAGAACATGCTGGATTTTGCTTCTGGAGAGTCAAGGTCCTGGTGTGAAAGGGTTCAGTTTTGCAGTGCTTTAGCTCACAAAATGATGCTTGTGCTTGTTGCACAACAGTGGTTGGAGGTACAACAAAATATGGAATTTTGTTGCTTAGACATGCAGTGTTCAAGGTTTTAGATTAGTTGAAGTGTCAGGGATATGTTTATCTGTGTTCCCTTGTTTCTCCTCTGCTTATTTTGATATACAGTGCAAAGCGTCCTGAAATAGAGATTTTTTTTTTTTTAACACAAAGTAGCTTTGCAGTTAAACACTTGAAATATTCTCATTTTGTTTATTGTTTTCCCATGCTGATTTTGCCATTCAGGGCTTTAAAGATGCTGTTATGCTGTTTTACAGGGCTCACTTGGAGGCCAGTGCAGAGAAATGGAACAGACTGCTGACATCCCTGGAAGAGTTAATCAAATGGCTGAACACAAAAGATGAAGAACTGAAAAAACAAATGCCTGTGGGAGGGGATGTTCCAACCTTACAGCAGCAGTATGAGCACTGCAAGGTAAGTTACTTAAGTTTTATTGCTATGCTGCTGTGAATTATAGAATGAAGCAAATGTTTGTACAGGAGAAATGATGAATCCTTCCTAGTGACTAATTTCTATAAAAAAGCTCTAGGTCTCCACCCATTTTGCTTACCCGCCTTCCCCAGTAAAACACAACTAAGATATGCTATAAAATTTCATTTAAAGGATTTTTGAGATATATGTTCAGTCTAAACACTCTTTTCTTTACTATTCCTTGATGTTTAGTGAATCCTGATAGATGAAACTGTTATTTTACTCTAAAAATTAAAGAAGGCGTGAAAAAATAAGAAGTGACCAAGAATCATGAAAGCAAGGATGAATGTAAATTCAGTAAAATCATGAACAATACCTTTCTACATGTTACTAAACTCACCATTGATAGCAGCTCCCTACCCATGTGCATTTACACTGCAAAAATGACTCAAAACTATTTTAGAGAACTAAATTTTTTTTGTGCCTTGTACTGTTGTAACTATAGCATGCTGTTCTGTTTTTCTGGTTTTGCTTGTCCTGTTCTGGTTTGTACATGGTAGACTATTAATTCCTAAATACTTCTTGACAGTAGAAAGTCACTTGCATCTACATTTCTTCATTCATATAGCATGTAGAGTCTATCTTGCTGACTCTGATCAGTGATCAAGTGAGGATGGTTTTGCCATTGGAAAAATTCAATCTAGTAAAAGTAGTTCCATCTTATTTGTTGATCTGTATGATGTAAACAGGGAAAGAGAACAATGCAGCTTTATATAGCTAATTGTATGATAAATATGTTCCCCTCTGCCAGCTACACTGGTGTCTTTTCTGCTGTGGTGTTTGGTGAGGGCAAAATTTGAGTTTTGAAAAACTTACTAATACAGAAATACTTGGAATACTGTGGGGTAGTACAGAAAATGTAGTCTGTCATGAGCAGCGCTTTTGCGTCTTCACTCCAAAATAGAAGTGCTTAAGGAAATCTGCATACATTTCTCCTTGATTTAGTCTTTTAAAGTAAGTTTATTAGCATAAACTCAGGAACTTTATTTCTTGAGAGTTCATCTCTTCCTAATCCACTTAAAACATGATGCTCTGTTTGTAGGCACATCTGCTGTGATTTTTTTTATAATGATGAAATGGTGGATTACTAGTGCCAAAGAGCAATAAAAGGCTGAAACAGAGCCAAAGATGATTTTGAAGGAGATCAGTGGAAGGTGATAGACCTCTACAGGTCATTTTCTAAAGGCTTGTTTGTGTCTTGTGTAGATTACAGTATGTATGTGCATGATAGTAGAAAAATGCTACTAGTAAGTACCTCTCATCTGAAGAATTCATATTGATTAATGAAACTGGGGCTTTATTCTGAAGTGGAAAAATTTAGTAGTAATGATGCTGGGTGGCTCATTTGGACCACTAGTGAACTCCAGCAGTATGAAGGGGAGAGTACCTCTGGGTTGTTTAATCCTTGCCCTTATGTGTAAAGAGTAACTGATATTTTGTTATGCATCAAGGTTAAGACTCTAGTGAATGCATTTGGGAGCTTTTGGAGATTATTCTTT
Source organism: Illadopsis cleaveri (assembly GCA_013399915.1). NCBI lineage: Eukaryota > Metazoa > Chordata > Aves > Passeriformes > Timaliidae > Illadopsis > Illadopsis cleaveri. Next base: position 66,999 of record VXBB01008362.1, read on the forward strand.
CATTTTTCAAAAAGGCAATGTTCTTGCAATGTCACAGGGAGTACTGGATATAGTTGTCTGAGTCAAGTCGTTAATATGAGCTGCGTTAATGGTCTGCTACAGCATGAAGTTAAAGCAACCCTGAATATCACTTTATTTTTTATATACCTATGCCAGCAAAGGCACTGTGTACACTTGCAGATACTTCTTAGATGATGTCTGGATGACTATTTCCAAACAGTTATTTTGTTAGGGGGAACCAAGAGATTCCCATATATCTTGTAATGATAGTGTGCTACACCAAATACAAATTATTAGCACGTGGCATTTCACATTCTGTCAAAGTGTTGCTTATTAGCTATTGCCAGAGGAGGGGAGCTGAACCACAGCTGTCTATTGGTTTGATTCTCATGGCAATGCTTCACTGGTGTTTCTTAGCAGGAGCTGTTCGTTCCTTGCTGAAGCTCAGTTTGCTAATAAACTTGATCAAGCTGAAAAGTTGCGGTTTTTTCAGATAGAAAGTGAAAACTGAAGGGAAAGAAAAAACCCAAATCAAACAAAAAGCCAACAAAACAAAAACCCAAACCTGTTAGAAGTCCTTCTGCTTCCTCAGCAAGGTTAAGGGATTGGTTGATGTGGTTAGGGTGCTGGATAAAGTGTCCTTGGTAGAGGAGCACAAGTTTTACTCTTGTGATTTTCTTTCATCTCTTCAAAACATTATGCCAAAACTGCCCTTTCAGTGGATTTTTGTAAACTTTATGTAATTCTATGTTGTCAGTTACTCTGACAACAACTGGGTATTGCTGGCTGGTGTCAATTGCTTTGCCTTTAAGGTGTTCAGTTTAGAATATATATCCTGTGTTAAGACGGGAGTTTTCAGTGTTTCAGATTTGTGATGTAACTGTATCAGATGAATATTGCAGAGATATGACTTGATTTCTCTCGCTCCAAGGAATGCTCCCTTTATTCCACCTCTCATCACCAGCTGTCCTGGTACTTTTTAAAGTGTTTCTTTGCCCATGCTTCTTCATGCATTAAACCTCCTGAACATTTCGTTTGTAAGATTTACTTTTGATCAAAGGGGGTTTTTTATGATCCCTTGTTGAGTTTCTGCGGCAGCACATCAGCTGAGCATGAAATGTTCTCCCAGGTTTGTTTGCCTCTGCTCTCCTCTTTCCTTTAGTTTCATACATGAGTGTAGATTTGAAGTTGTCTTTATGCAAATTGAGCAGTTCAGTAACTCACTTTGTCTCCACTACTTGGTGACCCATTTTCTCCTATTTCCAGCTTGCTTGCCTGATCTTGTCCTTGCTGGCACTTTAAAATGTGAGTGGTAATATAGTGGCTCAGCTCTGTTAGATGTGTCCTCATCCCATCTCTTTCCCTTTATTTTTCTGAGTTCTCTTGTTTTAGCATTATTTTTTTGCCTCTAGTTACTCAGTAATTGTTTTTATTAACCTACTTTTTTTCCCCTCAGGTACAGGAGATGACTTGTTTGCTTCAACTTAATGGCACTAATTCTATTGGCCTTTCCCTCTGTTAGTGTCTCCCTTACTCAGTGCTTGGCTTCAGCAGTGCTAGATAGATAAGTACAGTATTATGTGACAGTTTGGGTTGGCTCACATTGTTTGGGTGCTGCTGAGGTCTGTTTGGACAGGAGGAAATAAATGGTTTGCTGTCTGATTTTTTAACTTGTTTTTGTTTTAAATATCACTCATTCTTCTGTGCTTTAAAAGCAAACAATACCCACAGCACTGCTAACAAGTTGAATTAGGGCTACAGATTTAGCCTATATTTCCCAGGTTAACAGGAATCTTTCAGGATGTGGCAAATACTTATATTTTTTTGACACATTTTTTGTGTTGTTCAGCCAAACTTCCATCATCTGTAGTAGTTCATAGTCTTATCACATGCTAAATTCAGACTGGGTGTTCAGTGTTGCTCTGTGCATTGCAGGGGAGAGGGCAAGAGGAACCTTAAACAATGGTGCATGCATTTCCTCTTTTGATTATTTTTCTATTAAATTTGATAAATTTCCCAAAATTTCTTTGCCTTTGAAAGAGGGATTGTGGAGCAAGAAGTCCTAAGAATACTGGAAAATTTGGGACACTGAGAAGAAATTTAAAAGTACCTGAGCTGAAAAGCTGTTCATATGGAGTGTACCTGTAGCTGAGTCTACATTCACACTCCAGAAGTGTGGGACACAGGGAACGGTTTATAGGGAAAAGACACTGAAGGCATTTACCTTTTCAGAGTTTATTGCCAAGGTTTTTTCCCGTAATTTCAGTTTCTCGCTGTTGCTAATTCTTAGCAGCTGATGTTTCCCTTCCATTCTGTTCTTTACCAGTCTTCCTTATAAATATTTCTTTAGGGTTTTAGTGTGTGTGCTGCAAATTTTGATCAGCTGCATAGACCAGGAACACCACTTCACCAAAACTGAGAAACCAAAGGCACCACCCCAAGCCTGTTCCTCCCAGCCTCTATCCCTCGACAACCCACCTCTACGTGAATATTTTAGTATGCCAGAAAAGAAAATTTGCAAAAATACCATAGAAAATGAGTGTCTGATTTTGTGCATATGGAAGTACCTGGAGTCACACGTGTACAAGGGGAGGCAGCACAGATGCTGACAACTTGTTCTTTGGAGATGCACTGAAACCTTTATATATCTCACTTTTCTACTGGAAGAGTTTCTGACTGTAGCTTTTGAAAGTGTGCTTTTGCTAAAATACAAAGACTTCCTAAAAGCTATAAATCACTGTGGTTTAGATTTCAGAGAGAGAACCAGGACATATCAAATTAAGCAGAAATGGGTACCCTCTTGCATAAATCCTGTTGGCATGTGTCTGCATAAATGAACAAATGTCTAGCTAATGCTAAATAATGCATGCATCTTGGATCAAAGAGATGCTTAACTTAGCTTCGTTTGAGCTCAGAATGAATTGGCAAAGGACCTGTGAGTGTTTGATTGATAATTTTATATCTATGGATAGGTCATTAATATTTTAGATGCTTTTGAAACTTTTTGGAGTTGCTGTCTATGTATGTCATGTTTCAGATTTGTTTTGTTAAAGTAATTAAATAATGAAAGTTGTAGTATTTCAGTCTCTTTTACTTAGCTGTTTTCACTTTTGTTTCATGAAAAGTGTTAGCATAGTCAACTGGAAACCACTTTTCAAGTGTTGTTATCCCTTGAGGGTGCCTGTAATTCTGTTATTCTCTTTAACAGTGGGAAAAGTCTGTGAGGAAAAAATCTATTTCTAGCCTTAAACTTTTCTTCACTCTTTCAGTTTGCCTGTCTGACTTTGGGCAATAGGCTTATTCTTAATTTAATTCCTATTTAATTATTCTAGATTTTTTTTTGTGGGGTATTTTCTGTATTAGAATCTGCTTCCATGTTAGGAATTACTAAATCTAAGAATGAAAAGAGAAGCATTAAAGTATTGGTGCTGCTTTGGGCTATGCTTTTAATTATAGTCTAGAAAAGAGCTTTATTAATTTGTTACTCATCTCATCACATAAGACACAAAGCACTCAAAATATCTGCTGCTTAGAGGTGCTCAGCTAAATTGGTTGGTCAGTTATTGGGTGGTTGCTAAAACATTAGTTTTGACTACAATGTGAGCTATGAAGGGGTAAGAAAGAATTAAGTGGTCCGTGGTTGGAAGTGGAAAATTAATACAGCCTCTTGCTTAGAGGAAGGGCTGCAGCTTGGTGGATGGACAAGGATGTGATGGAAGCAGGAGCTTGAGCAATATGTGCCACGCTGCTCTGAAGTGGCTCTTTAAAGACAGGATGTGGTTTCAAAAACTACATGCTCTATTAAGAGGGGGGAATAGCCCTTCCCAATAGTCAATCAGCATTACTGAGGGGTATGAGAGCTCCTTAAGTACACTTGTAATGGATAAGAGTTTTTTAAGAACTCTTGAAATTTTGCATATTTGAGAGTCCTGAATGTTGTTTGTTGGTGAAAAAATCTGCTATTGTACTACACTGAAAATTTGTACTGTTCAAGGACAGTACAACTCATTAATCTTTCACTGAGACTTTTCTTTGTGGTGTGTTTAGGAGGAAGAAGTGGAAATTGTGGGTGGGAATATTTTGTTACAGGAGAGGAAGAGTGTAGTTAATGCCTGAAGTTAAATGAGGATTCTCAAGTGGACAGACTTAAATGCATTGCTCACTAAGGATTTACTTAAACTGATTTGTGTGTTACATGAATGATTCAGGTGTGTGTCACTGCTCTCCTGGGCTTTTTCTCCAGAAGAATGATGTGTAAACAAAAGCATGGCACAAAGAATGAAGTGTTAAATTAGGATGCCAGTGCAGTGTATTTTTAACTTTAAAAAAAATTGTTTCTCCTGGCTGTATTTCATCTTGTTCCCAGAAGTGTGGTTGTCTCGCGATAAGACAGGAAAGTTGCAACGGATCAGTACTTAAAATAATAAATAACCTGGATAATGAAAGAACAAATTATTCTGTCACTAATGTAGAGTAAAGCAGGTTATCTTACTGTGGGGAAAAAACAATTCATAAACGCTTGTCCAGGACAATAAATGAAACATTTTGGTGGGGTTGCCTTTTTAATAATATCATTTTGATGTATACAGATCATGCTGCTCTTTCCTGAGGAACCATTGTCTCATTTGTTTCAATCAAAGACTCCCATATAAATTTTTAGGACCTCACTGGGTCTTTTTCAAACCACTGAATAGAGGAAGATTTGTAGATATCCTCAAATATCTAAGAGGTCATTCTGACATTGCTGTGGAGGGGAATGCTTGTGTGTCATAAATTAGGCTTACATTGCAGAAACAGCACAACAATCAACCTTTCTCTTTGTCCTTAAAAAGCTGCAATGAGTCGTATGCCTGTTTCTGTGGTATCTTTTTATTTCACCTCACAAAAGACCACTCTAATTTCATCATTGTCAGTAGTAGCCCATCTTCAACTAATGACATCTTGTAACATCTCAATGTGCTGGAATGTAGCAGACATTTGTTTCACTCCTGTCTTGAGCCACAATACCCGTGACTGGCTGTGGTGGATATTGAGGGGTGAGCCATGAGCACAGCCAGGGAATGTGATGGAGCACAAGCATAGTAGTGACTGATTTTCAATCTCCCCCCATAAGACAGCCACTCTATTCTCTTAGCTACCTGTGTGGTTCATCTTGCTGTGTTCTTCTGACTCTGCTTATATCCTTAGGGAGCTAAAGTAACTGCTGTTGCATGTGATACTAAGGATGAAGTTGCATCAATGCAATGTTTGATACTGTAGTACAACAGTGGTTTGTTGTTTTGTCATTTCTGAGGATGCTCAATATTTTATTTGGCTATCTTTTGGTTGCAGTGGCATATTTAGCAAATTTTTCAGGGACCAGCCAATGAAACGCAAAAAAAAACCCCAAAAAACAAACACAAACCCAAACCAAAAACTCAAACATTTTTTCTCAGCTGTAACTGCCCAGAAAAACGTTGATGATTTCATTTTGTGAAATTTTTTTTAATGATCAGTTGGTGTTTTAATTGCATTTAAAAATGCTGGGTGCTACCTGAAACCTAAGGATGATATGTCAACAGATGAGCTGCCTCACTGGATCCCAGAGATGGACTGGTATAAGGAAATGAGACAGGACATTTCTCTGAATGCAAATATTGTTTTTTGCTGAGGTCTGTTTTTTCAAAGGCAGAGAGCCAGGAAAAAACACTGGCACAGTTGCAGTGAATCCGTTTTTTCAACTGGGGAGTGCTGCTGGAGAGCCACAATAATATATGGTCCACTGCCATATTTTTTTTCAGATGCTTTCATAGCTTGTATTAGAGATGAAAACTGTTTGTCCTGCTCATACCTTTCTCATTTTGACACCAATTTGGGGTTCTTTCTGTGCAGTCAATAAAACCAGCTCAGGTTTCCTTGATTTCTCTGTGATCTGTTTCGATAAACTGGACCACTAAGAAGAAACCTACTCTATTTAACAAGGCTGTTCACTTCTCACTTGAGGTGTGGACTAGAGCTTGTAGGGACTAATGCAAATCTTAAGAACCTTTTTATATAACTGACACTTTTCCATATGAATTCTGTGCAAACACTAGAGAGTTTTATTTTCTTCCATCTTGTGTTCTCAGTGGGCAGAGTCCCCTATACATCACTCTTTTGGAGAAACTGAACAGAAGCATAAGTTTGTTATGTGCTTCTTAAATATGCAGTAAGACAGAGGCTGTTACCACTTTAAAATCCTCCTGAAACTTACTGCATTTGCAGACAGGGACTGGTGAAGAATCTGTTTTATTTTCAGTTAAGAACATCTTAATCTATATCCTGCTTCTTGCTGCTGCAGGCAGACTCTTTAGGGAAGAAGAATATTTATTCCAGTTAACTCCTGAACTCAAGGATCCTCAATCCCTTGTTATTACAGTCAGTAATCCACCCTAGGAAGATCAGCTATAAATTGGAAAAAATGTGTTTCCATGGCAGCCACACACTCCTGTTTTCATGCAGATTCTAGAGATTCTATGTTTCAAGATGTATGTACAACACGAAAGGGGATGGGATTCTGCTTTTTCTTACCCTTTTTTGTTAGTTGTCCCATTTTTTGGTTGCATTTTTTAGAATGGTGTGGTAGGTATGGGTTTAATGGACAAGGTAATCTCACAGGAGGTATTTCGTTCTGTTTTGTTTTCTTTCCAAGAGCCCTTAACCATGGCTAATAGTAGTTCCTAGACAGTTACTACACATTAGTGTCTTCTGACCTGGGTTTCAGTGAATTTCTCTCCTCCAGGGTGGTTAGTCTGTGGGGCTGGAAAATTGCTAGGAATGTTGCCAGAAGCAATTTTCTTCTCTGAAGCTTTGGTTTTTCAGCTTTGAATGCCAAAGGGTGCTAAGCCTAAAACGATTCTTAAAGATTTCAGTCTTTCTTTTTAGGGAAGCTGCTGGATGTTATGTTTTTGCTAATGTGTTTCCTGCAAAGTGAATTCAGTTTTACCTTCAGAAAGGCATTATGTTGGGTCTTGGCGCCCACTCCTACACCTTGAGCTGCTAGAGGCCCTTACAGATTCATCCAGGGTTAGTTGTTTTGGGGAAAAGATGGGGGTTTTTTTCTTTGAATCAGATTTGGTATCTGCATGCTCATCTTGTGAGGCTGGTAACATGATTCTTTTCCTCGAGTCATGTAAAATATCATCAGTAGTGTCCACATCAGAAGACTTGGGGTACCCTGAGCTTCAGTATTAAGGTACAATTCCTCCATATAGCGCTGTGCCTGGTAGGTCTGCAGTGTCTGCAGTCGTTCCTTAGAGTTACTGGGATTACTTTGTTTTAATCAGTAGGTTACTGAATTTTATGAGCATAATGTAATTAAGATAGAAAATATTTGCTCAATGAAGTGGCTGTTGGTTGGCTTTCTTTAGGTCTGTCTTTTGGTTTTCGGGTGGTTCTTTAGGCATCTCTCTCTGGAAAGAGTGCAATGCTTTTCTCACACGTTTAGTACTAATGAGTTATTTTACATGCTTGGTTGGTCATCTTATAATTTATTCCCCTGTAATGTGTAAGGACACTTTAAAAGCATGCTGTACAAAACCTAAGTTTTCTCAAGGGTCCTTTCTATCTTGCTTAATGATAATGTAGCATTATGTCAGCACTAGTAATGAAGCCACTGTGTCCTAAAGTGGTTTCAAGCACTGTATATTAACTGGATGTGAAACTTTGTAGCCTGCTCTGCCAAATAGACAATGCAGATGCAGTAACTTCTGTGACATGAGCTGCCTTTTCCAGTTCTGCAGTGAATGAAGATCAACCTTAACTCTAGTTTTTGATAGTCTGAGATGCCATGCTATTACTGACACATGACTGCTGTTAGGTGGTTGCTGTTGGTTATCTCAATATCCTGTTTCCCTGTAGGACAGATTTTGAGGGGATGTGGGAAGCTGAATAGTTCTTCTGAACTTCCAGCCACTTGGGGCCTGTTCCTTAAATGAGCAGGCGTAGCCTGCCTCTGTTCTCAAAGAACCTAATAGCTACTGCTAATGGTAATTCATGTATTTTATGATAGGATTTTAATCTGTCAGACCTTTCTTGTTAAATGAATGTGTAAATGGAGAGAAGAAATCTCTATGCCCATGTTTGATGGTATAGCACAGTACGCCAATGGTAAACTATCAAACTAGTCAGTCTGATAATATTATTGTCAATTTTGTGTTTGAAAACAATATTTAGAAGCTTAAGAGACAGTAAATCAAAGCCATAAATCATTAGAATGTTCTGATACATTTGTTTTTCCCATTTGTTTGAAATTGGACTGAATTTTATGCATTCTGTCTATGTTACGAAGGAATTTTTAGTCTAAAAGTCCTAATATAGGTAATAGAATAGATTTTTTTAAAAACCCACAGACTTCCTCTCCCTTGAAACAACTGGTTTGTAACTTATATTCTTGAAGAATTTTTAAATTTTTAAATTTTTTTTAATTTTTAAAATATAAGGTAAAATATCATGATTAATGAAAAGACTATGCTTATCATTTTATAAACAGTCATTTAAAATGTGTACTTTATAACTGCATGATTTACTTGGGTCTAAATTAAAATTTTCAGTACTAACAGAGGCTTGAATGATTGAATCCAATCATTACTTTTATTAGTGTATTTTTCATTAAGTCAGTGTAACAGGTCAGCAAGAATTTAATATTAGCAGTAATAGAAGAGAGAATAGTAAATGAGGTAGTTTTAAAGAAATTACTGGAACAAATGGATAATTTTTCAGTAATACATTACTGCAGGTCATCTAAAATTTCTTTTCACCTTGTTCTAGATTTTATACAGTATATTTATTTACCTTGGAATCAATCTGATATGAAGTCTTGCTTCTTTCTATTTTTTAAATAACAGCTATTTGTACATTTTCTCTTTTGTGGTTTCATCTTCTTTTTGAGTGATGGATCTGCCTCAGAAGAGAGAGGCTAGAAGTTTATGTAAGCATTCACTACCTTGAAGGGATAAGGTAGAGCAACAGAGCAAAATGCTGAAAGGGTAACATTTTGCTGCCCTTAATGGAGAGGGAAGACTAATTGTGAAAATATTTTTATCATCAAATAAATGCGAGGGAGGGAGAGGGTGTAATTTTTAGGTAAATTTCGATGATATCTGATAATTTTATGCATGTGATTTTTCAATCTCAAGATTTGTAGCAGAGAGATACTGAGCGATACCTGATGCTGACATCAGCGCTGTGGTCAGTGCCTGCCGTCACGCTGGGTGAGGAGGCTTTCAGGAGCCTCAGTCCTTGATACAGAAACAAGTCCCCAGGCTTTGACTAAAACACAGACTGCTACAAAGCAGTCATGCTTGGTTGAAATTACTCATTTTCAATAGGTCAGCCTCATTTGGGATGATTTTCTGATGAACTTGTATTCTTCTGTATGATCATGCAGATAATGCCTTCTGACGTTTCTGGCTGCTACAAAATTCTTAGTCCAGTGAGCACGGGTGCTTGGCTGCAGTTTCTCAAACTCTTTTTTCACCTGTGTCTTCCTGCTTATGCTTTGCATGGTGCTGGTGCAGCAACACTGGAAGAGAAGTAAGAAGTTATTATCTTAATGCTAGATCCATGAGGGATTGGCTAGTGGTAAGCGCAGGACAGTATATAAGACAAACAAATAAACAAAACCCCATGGTGTTGTAAAAACAAAGGTACTTTTATTGCTAGAGAGAAAACTAAACAGACACAGGTCAGATGTGAATCACATCAATAATGTTGTTCTGGAAAAACATCTTGGGTACCAAGATGATGTGTGTGGCCTAAAAAATCTCTACATACTGCAAGTAAGCATTGCTTACTGAATTTTGGTTACACTTGTAGAAAAATGTGATGAGATTTCTAAGCAAGAAATGACTTCAGAGTTAAAAGTACAGAGGCTAGTACACTCTAGTTTTTTTTCTTAATGAGAAATTGTTTGTGGTTTCAAATTCAGTTTCTAAAGAAAAAGAAATCCTGTTTAATACATGCTGGTTCTCCTATATGTAAAATATTACAAGTCTTTCCCTGAAGAGCTACAAATAAAAAGGCTCATCATATAGAGAAATAAAGCAGAGAAAGGAAATGAAGCGAGTGAACATGAGTAATAAGTCTGTCTTCTGATCTCTCTGATATGTCCACCCTATATTGGAATATATTTGTGGAGCTGAGTTAAATAGCTCTGCTTCACAGAAGTATTCTTTTAAGTCCTGATATCTTTCTCTAATTGACCCCTAATCACTGTCAGTTATATTAAATGACTTGTTTCTCATGGGCAGAAAGCCACTTTGTAGTAATCCCCCCAAGAAATGGTTTATGACAACTTTTGCAGTAAGTTTCAGTAGGACCTTTTTTTTTTTTTTCCAAGTTAACATTCATTCTTATAGAATTATTTTTAATCACGGATTATGGTTTATGTAAACAGCTATTAAAAGAACTTACCGTGGGTAAAAATAAGGCAAAGTTTTGTCTTTATTGTCCATGGATATTTTGCAGAACTTTGCCTGGATTATTTTAATTTCAATCTTTTTCTACTGAAAAACCCCTAGCAAACTGTTAAAATCAAATAGCAAACTCAGTTGGAAAGGAGGAGGGCACAACCCTGTAACCAGATGATGGAACACTATTTGGAAAACATTGACAATTTTCAAGTGGGTTTGCTCTGTTTTGTATCAATATATGGACAATATAGGTACACTGAATGCCCAGCAGTATTTCTTATTGGTAGGATTGTCTGAAAGTACCTTTTTTTTTTTCTCCCTATCTCCTAAGGTTAGATCATCTATTTGCAAATGCAAAGACTGAGCAAGGCTCTTGCATTGGGCAAGTGCAGTTTGCAGAGGCATAAATGGAACTAATAAAGCAACGCACACTATTGCATGTTGTGACAGGTTTGGGTGTCCCCTGTTTGACACGGGGCTTAAACTCCCAGCAGAAATCTATATGTTAACTATGTTCTGTGTGGCTCATGA
>VXBB01008362.1:78028-210335 GCA_013399915.1 Illadopsis cleaveri
CCCCCCCAAAAAAAAATCCAACCCCATCGCAACTATGTTGTGATGCCTGCTGCATTGCTGCTTTGCTGTAGAATATATGAAATGTTACACTTGGGGCTTGCCTTTTTTTTCCTTTTTTTTTCCTTCTTAAATGCCACTGGCTTTCACAGATATGGCATTGATGCCAGGTTCTATGTTTTCATGTTCCTCTAACTTCTGATGGCAACTAGAATGAGCTGAAGGAGGTGACTTAAGCAGAAGGGAAAGTCATGTTGCCCTTAGGGTATTCCTTTCTCATGACTCTCTCATAAATGCCTGGAAAATTGTTTGAAGTAGAGCATTTCCTTTTTCAAACACTACTTATTTTATTCAGTAATGGTTTTACAGCAATCTTTCTCTACAGAGCAGATGTTGGATATACTAGCACGCAATCCAGAGACAGGAAATTTTGGAGAAGTGACCCAAAGCAGAGATCCAGCATAATCTGTCATGTCACAGTAACAAACTGCGTGGTAACAGCTTTACAAAGATGCTGTCATTTTAGATAGTTTTGAAAATTGGAAGCCATAGTGGAAGAGTTGAGAGCAAAAAGCTACGAGGGAGATTGAAGTAGACTGTGGTGAGGAAGACAGTTTGTTGACTGGTGATTATTCAGTTGTCTGTCTGGACCATTTGCTTCCGAAGAGAAACCAAAGTGACTGTTTCTAAGAAGGAGGAGTAATTAACGTTGACAGGATTTCTGCTTCGGAAAGGATTTCCGGTAGCAGTCCCCTCTCATGTATTCATGCATGCATACAGAACAGGAACACTAGAGCTAGCCTCAAATTGCAACTGGTCCCTAGCATTTTTTCTGCTTCAATATTTAGCTGGGCTCTGTTGCCCGTGCTTCCTCCTCCTCTAAAGGGAATAGTCATCCCCTTACACAATTGTCATACAGGTGATGCTCCCTTGAGACTTTTTGCAGTGATCTGATTATTTATAATTTATAGCTGATGGTGTACAGTACATTCACTGTTTTTCTTGGTGATCACAATTCGTTGTCAAGGATGCTGATGTTTTCCTGTACTAAGGAGGCTGACATAGAGGAAACCTCTCATGAGATGTGGGCATGCACACAAAGTGCATCCTATCTTTATATATGGAATGAATATTCATAGTGCTGCATATCACAAAGTTTCTCTTAAGTGTATTGATTTTGAACTGTAATTGCTAAAAGTCTTTCTCAAGATTTCTGCATTAATACAAAACATATCTGACTTGTCCCATTGGTGGTTTTTTTAAGAAATGCAGAGGAATTTTAATCACACAAAATGAGCAAAAGGTGACCTGAGTTTAACTACTCTTAACAACAATGCAGCACCCAAGTTGCTAATGGTGACATCATTTCAGTTTGAAGCAAGAAGCTAATGGCATTTCATTAGTGCACCGCAATCACACAGCCTAAGCAAACCCAAGCCAGTGTGTTGCCAGCAAAGAAAGAGGAATATGTCTCTCTTATGTTGAAGAGCTAGATGCTTACTGCTGAGGGTGAAAGAAAAAAGGCAGTGCTAACAGGATATTTGAGGGCTCTTGCTCAATTAAGTAATAAACCATTTAATATGCTGCAGATGTTTTGTGTGTCTTGTGTCAGGCTGGAGGCGGTACATGTTTTGGATGCATAAACAGAATAATGCTTTTTTTGTGTGTTCTTTATCCCTCCTCCTTTTTCTGTGAGTATTTTCTGACATAAAAAGCAGAAGTTATACCAGTTGCTATCCATAAAGAAAAGATGGAGTTTGATACTCTGATAGTGTTTCCTCCATAAACTCATTTGTTGGGTTTTATGTAACTAAGTACTGACTGTTATCCAAAGCTACCCAGTTATGCACTTGGCAGTGCACAGTTAGACAGTTTGAAGCTAATTGGAGTTAGCATTGAGGACACAAATTTCCTTTGCTTCTTCAAAGGAGGTACAACTTTGAAGAGTGTGGAAGAAATGTAACTTCTGTTCTGCAGACAGCTTTACAAAACAGTTTCATCTGAAATGGAAGGATCCTTATTTTGATGGTATATTGCCTTGTCTTTAAGGTTGCTTTTTAGAGGATATAATCTTTTTAAATGTCTTTGAAATAGACTCAGTGCAATGCTTTACCTGTCATTGTACAGTGATCTTTTCCTCTGGGGTTTTTCAGGGTTTTTTTGGAAGACAATTAAAAATGTTGTTTTATCTTTGCTGATTTCTTACTGTCAGTCCCCAGTGTCCGGACACCAGTCCTTGTATACTTTAGATTACAGTTTCTGGTTTGTCCCTAAGTTACTTGTAAGTAGTTGTCCTGTTTCTGACAGGAGCCAGGAGCAGAGTCTGGGGAGACAGGCAAACGAAAAATGGAGCAAATAGAGAGGGTTAGTTTTCTTCCTGCCTTCTGTTGATCAGAGATGTATGAAAATGCCCGTGATGCACTATTTGTTTATTCTAAAATAAATAAAAACAGAAATAGAGATCAAGTCTTCCATGTTTGTTGATACCAGCTGTCATGCTTCCATAGTAGGGTTTGGTGGGATTAGTTTTCCTTCACCAAAAGCACACTGTAGTCCTTTTGATGTAGAACTGAATGTGCTTTTACTGGCAGTTTGGCATTTGAAAATTGGTTCCACTGCTAGCAGGGTGATTACTGTTGTTTATGTAAAAGTTAACACTTTTTCTCCACCACACAAAGAGTAGAAAGCTGCAACAGCTTCTCTCTCTCTTCCTCTTTAAGTGTCCACACTGATTCAGGCACTTTTGCTGTGTCTGTGGTACAATCTGGGTGAATTCTTGTATTAAATCCTGATTAGGTATGTTAAACAGATTTTTTTTCTAAAAGCTCCATTAAAATAATTTTTTCCTATGCATAACATTGTAAACCAAGCCTGGTTTAATCTACTCCTTTTGTGTAGTTTATGCAAGCCATCAAATTTAATGATTCTCCTGCCCTTTTTTAGCTGTCGTATTACAATGGATTTAAACCAAAATACGCTCACTTATGTTAGAAACTTGCTGGATGAGCAAAATAGGCATATTCTATCAGATTTTGTTCTGTTGTTTATATGATACTTTTGTAGTACTCATGCTATGGTGAAATGCAAAGTCAGGATTGAATATAAAAAATTGCTTTGTTGAAGAACAGAAAAAAATCCAGAAAAGCAAGTTCAGTGGATATGCACTGTGTAGCAAACCCATCACAAAAGGGTTCCAGTGGCCAGGGTGGTTATATTTCTGGGGATTTCAGTAGCTGATTCAGTAGAGAATTCACATTAGCATACTGAAGCTTGGCTTTTCACTTTTGTTAGGAAAATAATTATATTTTTAAAAAGCTATTTGACGATGTCTTTGGCATTAGCTAAAGGATGCATGGTGTGGGGTTTTTTTCCCTCAATATAGTTCCTAATCATATTTAACACACACCCCACCCTCAACATAAGTACATAAATTTTAAGAGGAAAAAAAGAAAAGCCTTTAGGCATTCCATGTTTTCCAGTCCCTAAAGACAGTGCTCTGTCGAGCTTCCAAACTTCTCTGGGTAACCAAGTCTTGGTTATCATTGACCTAGAAACACAAAGTCTCATTTCAGTGGACTAGGAAATAAGAAATCAAGTTACATAAGGTTATTGGTGCTGGAAGACATATTAATGAAGATCATTATGCCTCATTTTTGTAACCTTTGCTCAATTAAGCAATGTCTCTCATCTGTAGTTGGATTTAGATTCTGTAGCCTCTCCAGGGAATGCAGGACTTGCAGTTCCTGCTTCAGAAAAGACTAAAGATGTTCTTTCTTGGAAAATTGACTGTGTAAAAAATTAGTTTAATTTTTAAGAAAAAGCATAGCCCTGTGATCTTTAATTTAAGAATAGCTTTTTAATGTCTTTTTTTGATGCAATCTGTGTGACAATGAAGCTTACTTCTGCCTCTGTGCTATAGTACTGGATTCTTTTCTAGCACACAAAGGAGGCCTTTCAAAGTCTTCATAAGGTTATTTTAAGTGTGGCTTTTCCAAACAGGCTTCAAAACATCTTGATTTAAAAATGCTGTTAGATGAAAATGAAGGAAATAGCCTTACTGGTTTTGTATAGCCTTACTGGTTTTGAACTGTAACAATTTCAGAAGAAAGCCAGTTACCCTTCCTTATATTTAAGTGTCTCACAGGAATGTACAGATGCAGTTTGAGATTGTCGGTTTATTGGTTATCGGTTTTTAGAATGTCAGTAATAGCTTTGAGTTTCTTGTCTGACCCTGAGCAGTAGTGTTACAGCATACTTTCCTTCCCCCATCTCTTTGGCTGCACTGCTGCAAAATACTTCGTTTGAGAGATATTTTAGATGCTTATTTTATGTGATGCATGTCTATTAATGCATATTCAGAGATGGGTGGTGTTTTCAGTGAGTAGCCATGAGCACACACAGTCCTCCAGAGAGAGAAGGGAAATTATCAAGGAACAAGAAAGTCTCAGTGAAAAAGTGCCCCTATTTCTTGGCCTGAAGCATCTATTTTGATAACTCAAAGGGAAAGTCTTAAGTAAGCTAACATTTATTTGCTTCTGGTAAAAGATCACCACCATGCATAGTCTAATTCTCTTTTGCCCACATCTATGCTTTTAAATTCCTGTCAGTTTAGTTTCCTTGTGCATGCAGGCAAAAAAGAGGAATTTGCTGTAAATGTGACTTCTGGGTCTATACTCCCATTGAACCCTTGTAGTTGCCCCTTATTTGCACACTCTTTATTGACACTGCAGCAAAAGAGAGAGCAAGTTGCCAATGGTAAACTGAGAGACAATTTAGAAAAATGCAGCCTTTGGCACTTCTTTTTGGTCCTTTTTGAGATGTCTACTTAAGTTCCTCTATTAAAAAAATAGATCTAAAATACTCAATATGTATTTCTTATGAAGGCAAACAGCTTCCTCTTTTTCTTTTTTTTTTTTTTTCAAATTTTTTTCCCCACTCTCATGTTTCCTTTTCTTTCTCTATTCTGGTGTTGGTCACTGTTTGTCACTGATTTATCAAAACATGTAGGATTCGGTCTTGTCTTTAAAGTCCCATGTGCTACATGTGTCTTTGTATCTCTGGGTATATTAGGCACCGTTTTTCTCTTTCATTATTTCTCTTCCACACAGATTTTGTATGAAGTAGTGAAAGGTAAATAAATGCATGGTGGGCTGCACAATCTCAAGTTAAATATTGTTCTTTATTTGACTATTTTCTTTATCAGATAGGGTAGATGTACAAAATTACAGAGAGATGTGTACAGAGACCAAAACACTTTTAAATTTTATGTGTGCATGTTCCATTAAATAAATCTGACAGGAAGGAACAGCTTTTAAACATGCTATGCTTATTTTCTTTCTACTTCATTCTTTAGTGATGGAGACAGCTGGCAGAGACTCAGTCGCACCCTTTATCTCTGTATGATCTTTGTAAACAATTCCTCATCTCACTCTGAGTTTGCTCAATCATCCTGCTTATTCTTCCCATCCTATTAAATGCCACAGATTATTTTTTTTCCATTCCATTTTAGTGTATAAAAGTAACAGGAGTTTTTCAAGCACCGGGTATGGAATAAAGATGAATAAGTAATTAAATGCTACAGGAGCTGCTGATTGGCATATAAGGCTACAGTGTGCTGAACTGATATGAGTTACAATAACTTGCATCTTTACTTCCTTGAAAGAGTGCATAATGAGACCTGATTTAAATATGTTCTGTTTTTAAGAAACATCCCATGTGTTTTCTTTGAAATTAGCTTTGCCTTCATCTGTTGGAACTATTAAGCAGATCTACTCCTTGAATTATTCTGTACAAGTCTGTACAATTCAAAAGAGAAAAAGAGACTGCAAATTAACAGTGAGTAATTTTGGAAGTCCACTTACTGTGCTCAAAAAACAATTTTAAGGTGCAGCTGAAGGAAATAGGTGCTTTCAGGATACACTAAACAGTGCAAAAATCACAATAGCAAAAGTTTTGTAGCTTTTAAATTTTCCAAGAGTGGAAAAGACTTCAGCTGCAAAGCGTTTCCAACCAAAATTTTGTAATGCCCTGGTTTAGGCAACTTCCTTTACAAATCTTAGCCTAAAAGAAGAGTTGGGTTTTATATTAGAAATCAGATGTATCTTTAACGTAGAGAGGGCAAATGGGTTTGATTATCTTGGTGTAGCAGAGGAAATGGTCTATCTGCATTTCTAGTTATAAAG
This sequence comes from Illadopsis cleaveri, assembly GCA_013399915.1. Classification (NCBI taxonomy): domain Eukaryota; kingdom Metazoa; phylum Chordata; class Aves; order Passeriformes; family Timaliidae; genus Illadopsis; species Illadopsis cleaveri. The sequence continues at coordinate 84,208 of VXBB01008362.1, forward strand.
AGAGTAACATATGTTTCACAGTCACTGAAAGAAGATCAAATCAAAACAGAGAGCAAATCACTGGCTCATGGTTGAAAATCATGGAGGCACTTTTGTTCTGTTCCCTGAGAGGAGGATTGTGTTGGTGGGATCCTGATTACTCTGCCGTAGTTGGCTAACTTGAGACCTCATACCTACAAAATGAATGCTGCAGTGCTGATTGTAGTTATTGCTTTGTTTCATACTGCATAAAATATTTCAAGAGTGTAGTTTTGTAAGCCCATGTCCAACTACCAGTGGAAGACCTTTTTCAAAGTAGGTTTTTTTAAAGTATTTGGCTAGTATTGTTTAAGGTCAGATATGAAAACAGTTTGTGTTGACACTGCATCAGCACACCAGATTTTAAGTTTTCAGGGGTTTTTTCACCTCTTTTATAAGAATCAAGAATGTCTGAAATTAGTGTTGGTTTTTCCAGGACTCTTGCATATCTGGGTTTATGTAGGAAGTAAGAATGGATTTGCAAATGCAGCAGAACTGTGTAAACCATAGACATTGGATTTAGTAGTCTGTCACCTGTCAGATTACTGTGGGAAGTGAAGCTTTCATTTTAAACCATTGCCTAAAGTATGCAGTAATTTTGAAATTTATAATAGTTCTATGAAATACAGTGGTATGAATTGCTGCCCAAGTCATGTACAGCCCCTTTCTATATGACCAATATAGCTTTAAAATATTATTGTGCTTTTATAAACAACAAAAAAAGCATAGTGTGGGCAAAATAAATGTGTTATCTCTGTGCTCAGTGTTCACTTTTTCATTTTGTATTCACATCTGCATGCTCAACAGGACCCAAAAAATACTTGCATCCATGTGTTTAGCTTATTAGTAGACAGTTTTCAGTGACAAGTTTTGAGATGCTTTTCAAGTTTTTTTCTGCCATACCTTCACCTATTTAATCTATACCAAAACTCTAGGATCAGTTTTCTCCTAATTTTCTCCCTGAAATGCATAGTCAGCAACAGGAGGGGAATTCTCCCTGTGCTAAAACGTGTGATCCACTCAAAGCTTACAAATCCTTTAACTGTTTTAATTCTTAAAGACAAAAGGAGGCTGTAGTAATATCCTTTTCTACTGAAGGAGGTACATCCAGAAGTAACCACTGCAGGAGTATCTCTTGAAAAACTAAATAAACCACTGAAATATATGATTGTACTACTTATTGTATAAAAAACCTTTACAATAATCAAATTCAGCATTGCAGGTTTTATGTTCCTTGCTGGGGTTTTTATGACTTACTTTTACTGTGTAGTGTTCCTCTAGATGTGATTTTTCCAATGAAATCTTAGTTTTGTCCATTCAAGACAGATGATATTTCAGCTCAAGATCAGATTTATCAGTGGGCTTCTTTTTCTGTTCTATTGCAGAGTGGTTTTCTGGGACAAGAGATAGTATTATTGGTATGCTTGGTTACCCTTGTATTGTGTACTCTCATTGCTCTTCTTGTTTACTGGCAGAGAGACACAGAAATATATTGAGTATTGCTAAGAAAAAGTCTGAGTACATTATTTTTTGCACCTGTGGCATAAGAAAAAACAAAACATAATCTAGGAAGTCTGTGGTGTGTTCAAGGTACTCTACTGCTGAATGATTTTAGTAGTATTATTTCAGTGTGTGTGGTTTATTTAGGCAAAGAGAGTTTTCTATCAAAAATGTTGATAAAGATTGCCATGGATGACTTATAGCTGATGAGCTGTATGGGCAAAATTCCTAAAATCTTTGTGTTGTCAACCTCAATTTGAACAACTTCAATGGCAGGGTTGTTGGAGAATTAAATCCAAGGTCTCTTAGGTCAAATTTGATTGAAATTTTATTGAGGGTCAAAACAAATTGATGAAACACACCATGTGAGGGTAAACAGTAGAGACAGAGTAAAAGAGATCCATCTCTAGATTGTTTCTAACTCCTGGAATTTCTTAGCATACTTGAAATGTTACATAGCCTTTTCTTGTATGCTTTGGAAATATAATGGAAGTTATACAGAGGGGAGAAAAGTAATTCTAGAAATATTTCCTACTTTAAAGTGTAGTAATCAGCCCTCTGTTTCTGACAAAGTTTTTGAAATTAAAATATGTTGTATTTTATTCATGCATACACCCAGGTTCTACTAACTAAAAGTCTTTTTTAAAAGGGGAATTTTTCAAGCCATAATACTACCTTTCCTCTTTCTTGAAACAAATTCCTGCATAGAGAATGCTTTATGATTTGTAAGCTATGGATGATTTGAAGTGTCCTATTCTAGTGTATGTAATGTGAAATTAAAATATTGATACATACTGTGACAAACTGAGGAGATTTTTCAGGAATGTTGCTTTTACAATGCTTCCATTTCTGTATTTATTTTATGGAGGTTAGTGTGTTTTCAGTGATTAGTTTCTGTTGGGGTTATTTATTTATTTACATATTTGTTTGTTTGTTTGTTTTATCTGAAGCAGTAGAATGGAAGGATTTGGAAAGATGAGGAAGATAAAGGAATGAAGTGGTGGAGAAGGGAGAAAAAATAGCATCTTGGCTCCTGCTAAGTTAAAGTTGAAATAAGGGTGTTTTTTGTGATTTTGACATCAAGAGACTGACTAATGAAAATGATAAGACAGCATTTGTGATGCTGTTATGGTATTTGTTTTTCAAACTTTTCTGTAGTAGACCACATTCATTTTATTATATAATGCTGTCAACTTTGACTAACTGGCTTTTTTTGATCTGGAATGGGGCCTTAGCAAATCGTGACAGCAAAATAAGCCTTGACTTTTTAATTAGAACCAAAAAATACATTGTAAAAAATAAACATAGCATTCTAACAATGCATAAAGTATCTTCTTTTGTGTTTTTGCATAATAGAGATCAAAGTATCTTTTGAGTAATTTAAAAGATGGCTTTTTCAGAATGTGTTACCACAATAAAATTTCTGATATTCCAAATTTTAAAAAATATTAATAAATAATGGACAGAAACAAGATGTTTCATTTTCTAAGGAATGCTAACAATTTTTGCAATTCTTCTTAGCATTCTTAAAATAATTTTCTGAAGTCTTAGTAGATGCTGTTTGCTGTTATTTCAGCTATCAAAAATGTAAACTTGTTGTAGCAATGTTGAAAGCAATAAACGCATTAAGTTTACTTTTTAATAGAATTTTAATGTAGTTTCAGTTTGTTAGGTTTTTTTGCAAGTTACCATCATTACCTTTCTTGTATTCCTTTCTTCAAGTCAATGTCCTAAAAATTACCCTTTCAGCCTCAATTTCGTGCTGCTTCTGTTTTGTAAAATTTGCATTTTATCTTGCAGTCTGAATAACATTGGCTATTGCTCACTCACTAGGCAGGTCTGGTTGGAGAGATGGAAACAGAGAAAACTGTATGGTTCACAAGGTCAAGTTACAAATGCATTCTTCTTTCCCTTCCCAAAAGGCACTGAGGCGTGAGCTGAAGGATAAAGAGCAAACCATTCTCAACGCTGTGGACCAGGCACGAGTTTTCCTTGCTGACCAACCAATTGAGGGGCCTGAGGAACCAAGGAGGAGCTTGCATTCAAAAACAGGTCAGAAAATACTCATTTCTGGGGCAGGTCAAAAAAGGCGAGAAAGGATTTGCCTGTCTCTAGTACCTATTTTATATCCCAGTTACTTGCTTAGACCTCAGAATTCTCTGAACGGCATCCTGATGGCTTTTATTTCAATGTTTTAGGCTCAAGGATTACTTCTCTGCTTTGTAAGTGCTTTCGTTTTAATGGAAGAACTTCTGCCTTTTCCAATTTTGGTTCAAAACACTAATGATAGTTCTGTTCTTTTTTCTTAACACAATAACATACACACCTTAAATGTATTCAGAATAGTACTTCAAGGATTCCCATTCAACCATTCTTATGTCTATTGCAAATTTTTACTCCACAAATAGAAATAAGCATATTTAGTGGTGTATCTCATTAGAAGTAAAATAAATCAGCTTTGGGAAGGCAGTCATTACAGAGTCCTAAAGATTTGAATATTAGGTGAATCATTGCTAAGGAATGGAACCACAACTCTCCTAGAAACTGTTTTTGCATAGTATTGTTGAGATATTGCTCTAAATATCAAAGACCTACAAGAAGGTAATAATTTTTCTCCCATCCCCTGCAACCACAAAATAGGAAATTCTCTCCAAGTTCTACAATTATACAATTATATTAAATGATATAAGCTACAGCATTATGGAGTCTTACTTTTAGTTACACAAGAACTGTTCTCGGAAAATGTAATAATCTACTTTTGCAGAATTATCAATTGCTGTAAGATGTGAACAATTTACTGTTCTGTATAACTTACAAAATTACAGTCTATCTGCTTTTATCAGGTGTTAGTTTTTTTATTCCATATATCATCATACACATCTCCATTTCAAACTACTTAACTTTGTTCAGTGGCAACAACTAATCTTTCCTGCACCCATACATTGTGTTATTTCTGTACAAATTTTTAAGTGGTTTCATATTCCCTAGTTCAACTTCGTGATAACGTTTGAATAGCTGATGATTAAAGCCAATGAACCATTTTTCTCATTGATTAGTGCTGCTGGTACCCTAGCTTTACTTCTGGTTTGAACTCCTGACTCCTGAAAATATTCAGTTTGTCTTTACTCTCAAACCCATTTGCTACATGGCATCTCTAATCTTTTAGTTGGTCTAAATCACAAGCAAACTTGCAGTTGAAAAGTAAGGATGCTCTCTGTATATTTGTTCATTTTTTCATACTGAAGTTTGAAATTGTAGGTTCTCTCCTCAAAAACATAGAACCTCTCAGCACAAACAATGCCAGTACATAAAACCTTACCAATATAAAATGTTCATTTTCTAACAGGATTTGATACCAATGATCTAGTCAGTGTTGATTGACAAGATGCAAACTGCAAGAGCAAACTTCAGATGATGCGTCATAAACTCTTGCCATCCAGTCTATTATGGTGAAAATTATTATTATTTTGTGCTATACCAATGGCAGTGAGAATGGTATAACAGGGAATTTGGTGACCATGGTAAATTGCATAGCAATAACAGCCATGGTCTGCAAGTGACGTGTCCATGTCTCTGGTCTAGTCATCATATTTGAAAACCAATCATATGTTCAGACTGGGAAGCCTCATATATGTGCACTGAACTTCTTTTCCTCTTTCTTCTTGATACTCAGTACTTCCATGGACTTACTTTTTTGAACATATGATGGATTAGTCTTGACTACCAGCCAAACTCCCACCCATCCACCTATATCTTCCACTGCAGTGGAATGGAGGCAGGAGATGGGAAGAGCAAGAGTGAGAAAGCTCATGGGTCAGGATGGCCATCAAATGGATCACAGATGCAGATCCCATACAAACTACTCTTGTGGACCAAACAAGTTTAGCTTAGGGAAAACAAAGTATTCATTGCCATTTAAAATAAATAAACACTAAGTAGGTTTGTAGTGGGAAAGAAAACCTCACAAACATTAAAACCACAGCTTTCTTCCCGCCTTTCACACACTCAGCTTGACTCCCTCATTCCTGTCTCCCCCACCTTGCTGTGATGCCGGTCATGCTCAGAGGTGCAACAAGTGGCATGGGAGGGTGGGAAGGTGGTGACTCCATGGTTAGCCTAGCAGTTTCTTTCTCCTGCTTCTTTCCTCTCACGCCTTTCCTCTGTGTGCTATCTCCGTGGGGAATATTTGCCTTACCGTGGGGTTGGTTGCTCCTCCTCTGACTTGGGTGTTCCCTCTGCTGTTTCTCCTATTGGTTCCCTCCTGCTCTCTGGTGTTTTTTGTTCACTAAATACACTTTCCCTGAGGTGCCACCAGCGTGGCTGAGGGCCTCAGGTGTGCCCCATGGTGGCTTCTCTGGAGTCTGCTGTCCCTGGCACAGGGCAGCCCCAGCCTCTTCTCCCAGAGACCCCCATGAAGCTCCTGCTGCCGGCAGTGGGCACTCACATCCTGTGCAGAACAGGCCTGCACTTTCTGTAGATTAATAGATCTTCAGGCCAAAAGCCATCCGTGAATCATTTTGTCTGAGCTCATATATATATATATAATAAGCTGTTAATTTTCACCTAGGAGTGAGTCTAGTAAATTTTTGCTGACAACTGATGCCACCAATCTCCAGAAAACTTAATCTCTGAACCAGAAGACAGCCAGACAGACACCATTTTTCTTCAGGTTAACCATTTTCAGTGAAGGATGTAGGCTTTAGTTTGCTTTTAAGATGTTAATTTTTTTGTTTTCTGTCAGCCGCTTGGTCACTGGCGTTTTCTGTAGTTGATTAAAGTTAACTTGTTAACTTCAGTGAAGTCCACTTCATATTGATAAAGGTGGAGTGTGGTTACGGATTCTAAACTGACAGTCTGTTTTCTAAAAATATTGACAAACTGTCAACACTGTACAGTCTTGATTTGAACATTGCTTTGGCTTGTTCTGTAATAGAAATAGCAAAACTGTTTTACTAACTCAAACTTGCATTAATTGGAAATCACAATTTCCTGAGTTTTTTTCGTCCCTTGTATATGGGAAGGGGTTCTTATGGGGAAATGGTTAGCTAATTTGAAGATGATAAAAGTTGTAAAATTGTTTTTATTTTTTTTCAACGTCTCAATCTGGGGTGGTTTTTTTTCAACCTCTCAATCTGTTTTTTTTTTTTTAATCAATTTTTTTAAAATTTTTTTCTTCTTCACCACAAGTCTTTTCATGTCAGGGAGGGCTTTGTTGCAAGGGCAAGGAATGAGACAGATTTAGGAGAAAACTGATAAGAATCAGTTTTGAACTTATCTGACTGAGACCTGTTTGAAGGACTTGTGCATATATATACATTTACTGTTCTATCCAAAGAGAACATTTGCTACAGGATGCCTTATGATAAACCATTATTGTCTGTAATGGTCGTGTTAATTTGAAGCGTATGACAAGAATGTAGATTCATGTTGTGAGCAAGTCTTGGTTTCTTCTTTCTCATCTTCACCTTATGCTTCTTGTGTTGGCCTTCTGCTGTACCAGAGAGTAACTGGCACATTCAGACAGAGTTCTCTATCTTCCAGGTAGCTACTTCCTTAGTTAATTATATCTCCCATCTGTCTTTTCTTCTGCTTTTGTTTAGCCATATTTCTGTAGAGAGGCCCCATCACAAAAAAGCAAGATTCACAGCCTTCCTGTATTTGAGCTGCCTCAGCATCTGAATGGAGCTGATTGATAAGCTGGCAGGCCAGCTGCTGAATTTCATGGATGGACAAGTTATAGAAATTGAAAATGCTCAGGTTTTTAGGGTTTTTTGTCACTTGTCCATAGTATAGGAGAAAACTTTGATCTGAAACCGTTAATTTTAATTCTCTATGACATAGTTACAGCTGGCTTCTTAAATCCATTTACTGTAAGGTTACAGGCCACTGGGAAGACAAAAGAAAGCAGATTTCATATTTTATGTCCCTCAGGTTCTATGAACTGATGATAAAGCTTTGCTGAAATTCTGTCCTTATATTTCCACTGAAGCAGTGGAACATCCTAGCAGATTATCACAGGCCACTGCACTGATTCTCATTGTAATAGTGAAGGTTTCTAGGAGTCTGCATTGTTGTCCAACTACTTTAGTAACTTACTTTTCTTAGGAAAATTAGATTCCTACCTTTGAAAGCTGCTATTTGGTAGCAAAGGTTGTTGTGATAAACACAGCATTTAAAAATAAGTACTTACCCTCTGTTATCTCTATTAATTGAATAGAAAGCCTCATAAATCACATCTGTATTATAAAAGAAATATATTAAGTATCCGTGAATTGTGTGTAGATACTTTATTTGAAGTTGTAGAGGGACAATATCTTTACCTGTTTCAGGCATAAATAAAGCTGAACTTTTTTGCTTGCCACCACTGACCACATTTAGGTAAATTTCTCTGCCATAATTTTTCCTTTTGCAAGGAAGGTCTCACTGAAAATAGGCAATTTACTCTTTTCTAATATATAACAGGTATATAGTATATAGCATAGCAGGCAGCATTCCTATTCCCAGTCACTTGTGTTTGTTCTCTAGCTATCACACACCACTGGAATTTTGTTTTTCCTCTGCTGTGCAGTTGGACTGAGTATGAGGTCTTGACTGTAAATTAGAAGTGCTTAGGAGAATGAAGAGGATGTAGCCCATTGGAAGTCAGTGGAATCATATCCAGAAACTACTTACACTATTTTCAACATTGCTGCTTTAGTTTTAGTTGGAGCTCTTTCATTTTTAAGAGTTTTTTTCTACGATAAGAGAAATGTGCAGTTATCTGTGAGAGAATCATAGAACACTTATCTCTTTCATTTTCAAAATTAGGTCTTTTAGTCACCCTGCTTTGGTAGAGCTTTGAAATTCTTCCTGTAGGGTCTACATGGTTGTCTGCTTGGAGCCATATTAGTAAAGTTAAGGGAATTGTTTCCACTTGCTGAGTGGTGTGGAGCACAAACTTAGAGGATTTTAGTGGAAACATGCTGGCCTGAGTTCAAAATGTTTAATTTTATTATTGGTTGATTGGTTAGTTGTGTCCCAGTTTTACCTGAAATATGGGATGTTCTCTGGATGGAAGCATGTTCTTAAACTTTAACTGTTGCCTTGTTTAAAAGGCCCTAGAAACCAGTGAAGAAGCTTTGTTGCAAGAGAATTTTCAGTTATGCCAGGAGCAGTGCAGATGACTGATGGCTGTCAAAGGTTAGGACTTTGTGTGAAAGAAAATGCCTTTCTTATTCTCTAGAGCAAACATAGCTCAAAAACATTGCAAATGAGCTTCAAGAAAGCAAATTGAAAATGCAGAATAATAAAAAAATATAGTGTCTGTGAAGGAGAAAACAGGCTGAAAAGAGTTGCTTAGAAGGTCAGAAAAGTTCAGAACATGGATGTTTTTAAGTCCTATGTGGCCATTATAGGATGCTGTTAAGTTGGGGAACCATATCTTTTGTCCTGCCTAATTTGTCTATTTTCTGGGTTTGTATTGTTTTGGAAAAAAATAAGTGGCTTTGTTTTGTTTTTAAATGCTGTTAGGGGGTGTATGTCTGCTGCAGTCACGCTGCATATGTACCAAATGTGCATACCTGCCATGTGTGCAGTGCCAAAAAAATCTTTATTGATCTTTGGAATAAATAAAAGACTTGATACTTTCCCTTTGTCAGCAATTGGGAGAAGACACAGCCTGGTGATACTGTAACAGTACTGTTATATTTGCATTTTTCTGGGCTTGTGGCAGGAGCATACTAAAACCGAACTCATACCTGATTTTTGTTCCTAAGCAGTGTAAAGTTTGGGTTTCCACTATGCAAAAGTATTGGTAGCTTGCTTTGGATCACACCATTTATTACAAAATGTTGTCATGCTTATAGTGAGAGGTACTGTGTGTGGTTGTTTATGCTGACAAATTGCACTGGTTATGCTGTATAAATGTCTGATTCCCAGGCTTGCTGTAATCTTCATTGGTTTTCTGGAGACATGCTCTGAGACAACTTCATTATCTCTTTTACCTATAAGCTATTTTCTTTGTTTCATCCTTCTGTGTCTTCACCACCAGCACCCACTGGGAAATATCAACAATCATTATTAAAGGACAAGTGTATTTGCTGGTAGTATTCTCAGTTGTCTTTATCTGGAATCCATACTCCAGGCCTTTTCCAGAACTATTCATCATTTGCTCTACTTTTGCAATTCTGTCTTCTGTAGACCAGAGATAATTTGTCTTTCACCCTGAAGAGACCTTTCTCGTTCACTCTGTATTTAATTACATGTCTCTAGTTTAAAGAGCTTTCAGTTTTGGTATAAGAAAACCTAAGTGGGCATCAAGGAAAATGACTGTGCACCTTGCTGGTTTTAACTGAATATGCAATAGACAGGAGATAGGAGAAGAAGGTGATGTAGTGGGTTATGGTTGGATGCTCAGATTCCAATTCCTGCATTTAACCAACTGCTGCTTATTCTTAAACTTCCCATTCCCATCACATCAGGACTAAGTTTTCTGTCAAGATTGTTAGAAACTCAGACAATGCTTTCTCTGCAGCAATGCTAAAGATTTCATGATGCAATGATAGCACTGCTTTTGGATTTTCTGTGTAGGAGTTTGATAATGGGCCATTGTGTCTATTCAAATCCTCTGAAAGTTTTTGTAATGAGCATGGTGCTGTGTCATCCATTGTTTTTTTGCTGCAAAGATTGATTGAACCAAGGAAGAAGCAGTGTTTGACATCATGTGAGAAGGAGGCAACATGAAATCATCTCCAGTTCCAGTATACTTAGTTAAGAATTTAGCAGAAATGAAAGGAAATTAATGTAATTTTGGCAAGATGGAAAGAGATCACTAGTTCAAGGCTACGTAATAAGGATTAATCGGTTGACTAGAATGAAAACTGCTACAGCCAAATAGGATAAGAGGTCTAAAATAAATTCTTTAGCAAGAAGAATTTGCTTCACTAGTATTATCCATATATGTGAGCATGCAAGGAAACTATATGCTGAAAATTCAGGCCTGAAGGTTCTCCTTCTATGGCATTCAGTCTTTGCTAGAGACACGGAAAAGCTGTTGGAGCTTTCAGTGCTTTGTTTGTGACAAAAATGGATATTAAAATCAAGATTTAGGTGTTTTTTTACTACAGAAGAGGACTTTTCTCCCCTGACTGCAAGGTCAGTTAATATCTGTCCTCTTTGGTAAACAAATGGTCCAGTGAATATAGGCTGTTCTTACTCTCTGAGCATCTGCTGAAGTGTGAAGGTAGTGTAATAACTACCATTAAAAAAAAAAAAGAGTGGGAAGACACCGATCAAACTGATGATTGAGAAGACTTTATATAAAGTAGGAACAAAAGACAAATGACTACTGTGTAAAATTTTTTCACAACAGAAAGGAATCCTGTCTGCTGGTTTGTGTTATGACAGGCTGGTTAAATGAATTCCAAACTAATAGAAGAAAAATCTTACAGTTAAGACACTTCCTTTGAGATTTACAATTTTATGATATGCAACCAGTATCTTGAAGAATGTGATCTCTGCTTGAAAAAAAGTAATGTGTTGCTCATTAATAATTTGGGCTTTTGTGATGGAAAACATGAAGTTACACAAGATGTATTTCTCTTAAATGAATGGTTTATAGCTCATAAAAGCACATTTTGCTCTATTTCTCTAGTAAATGTCTTTTTAGTGCAAGGTTTACAAGCACTTCCAAAGCTTTTGTAAAATAAAGCAGTCTTGCAATGAATTAATATTTTTCAAATACAGTATGTGGTAGATATCCTTGCACAATAACACTGATTTGACAAATGGTCTTTCAATATGTTTTGGATTTCAGTTCTGTTGGGATACTTGTATTACCCCAATCATTCTGGAATCCTTTTTCCATCCCCGAATAAGTGACTACTCCTTTTGTGAGTAAAGCTGCCTTGTTTTAGCTGGCCAAACAAATAAAGTCAGGCTATTGTTCCCCTCTTCTAATCACTGAATCATCAAGCTTGGAAGAGATTTTCAAGATGGTCTAATCCACTTTTTAACTCAGCACCACCATAACCACCCCTGAACCTATCCCCAAGTGCTACATCCAGTCCTTTTATTGCTACAGCCACTTTTCTTCTTATTGTCTGTCAGAGCAAGAAGCACTCATTGGAGCATTGACTCTGCTGTGTCAATGCCTTTAAGGAAAGCCAAAGAGTTTTGCAAAATTTTCAGCTCTTACTATAAAGCTTTCTACGTGCTCTTTGTCAAGTGACTGATCTTTTTAACTAGCTAATAATCTAGCCTAGACCTGCTCAGGCCTTGCAACATTCTACTTTTTTATGCAGATTCGGTAGGTTTAGGCTCTAACAACAGATAAAGAACGATGCGACTGCATAATTTTGGATCAAAATGCTAGTCTGCTGCTTTGTATATATGGAACTTCTCCTTACTCCAGTTTCTGGGTATAGTGTCCCCTGTATTCACATGTTCAAGATACCAACAGAGGAGGATTCATCCAATAGGTCTGCAATTTTCTGTCCCCTTTCAATGAAGCTCAGTATTGCCTTATCTTAGGTAAAGTATTCCACCTCTGTGTGCTCCCTTAATCCTCATTTATAAGTCTTGCAGCTTATACTCCTGAGGTCTGGTTGTCCACAACCTGTAGCTGTGTCATAGGAGACCTCAACCTGTAATACTGAATTTTGGTCCTTAGGTGTGGCTTGAGTTCTAGATTGTTCACAGTCCCTTTGTCACTGGACTGTAGTGAATTTCCATTCATTCATCAATATTAATATTCTCAAAGGTGAATTATTATAAGATTACTTATGATAACAACTTCTTTGATGTTTTTGTATAAGAAATTTGTAGCTGTTCTCTTCTGTGTAAAAGAATTTTTTTTCCTGAAAGAGGATTTTACTTAGAGCATGAGCTTTATTTATTTTCAGAAGAAATAAAGAAACATTTTCTTTGCAGAACTTGGGGTAAAGATCATGTTGTGCTATGATGCAGTTTATTCTTCTGTGAAATGCTGTAAATCCTGAGACAAGGCACAATTTATCACAGCATAGCTTTGGTCTTCGTCTTTGTTCTGGTGTGTCAGGATTTGAAATTGTAGGTTACTGCCACGTCTTGGTATCCCAGAGCTACAGACGTAGTTCGTATCTCTTTGCATCTACTTAAGCATTGCAGGTTTTTTTCACAGGCATTTCATTCCAAATTTCTCTTCTGCAGTACCTTCTTGCCACTGCAGTGTCCCTAAGCCTGGATCTCTGCTTTTACAGGCAGAGTGCACGTAGGCAGTGCTCTCATGTGACATCTTATGACACCCAACAAGTCACTGAAATATTAACCTAAGACACTTAGTGAGCTGAAAATGTCTTTTGTACCCCTCAGGTGCACTCTTTCTTCAAATGGCTCTCTTTTGAGGTCAAAACATGCACCACAACCCACAGGCAGGGCATGTGTCTCCTTCCCTTGGTGCTGCTGCCTCTTGTTGATTACTCTTGCCTTCCACTGTGCTCTGGTTACCATTCCTCATTTGTTGTTTCTTCTACATAACCACTTCCCAGAAAGCTCCTTGTGCTTTTGGGCAACACCTTCTCCTCCCTATATCAACAATTGTAATACAAATTATAATTGCATTGTGGTTGATGTTTGTTTGTTTGCTTTCCCAGATGGCATCTGGATTTTCTTGTTCAATACTCTTTTCTTATTCATTGTCTAGCATATATGAAGACTAATATGGGCTAACAAGATCTGAAATAAACTTTAAAAGGAAAAACAGAAAAAAATTGTGGAATTGGTGGACAAAAACTCTAGTTGTGATTCAAACAACTCCCTGTTACTTTTTTATATGGAAAAAAGTGACTTCTTAACAAAAAATCTGAGTGTATTTCAATGTTTTGTTTTGTCTTAATTACTTATAGGATGCTTTTCTATATTGGGTGCTATGGGAAAACAGTTGCATACCAGAGGCATAGGAAAGTAGCTTTTGCAACCATAACTGTACATTTACTTAGATATTTATCTGCCCTTTGTGAAGCAGAAACTTCCCTCCCATACCATTTTTTGTCTGTTGCCCCCTCACCCTCCTCCACCACATTAGCAACTCCAAGCTCAGTAAGTTCTAATGATTTTAAAGACAGTCTATCAGTAAAATGGAAGATTGTATGTCTCATCTGACTTCTGACAAAAATGGTACTTTCATCTTTGCATGATTGTGAATAATTTTTTCATAGGCAACACTTGAATTTTAATCACAAGAGTACTGTGATAAACCTTTTCCAGAGCTTTTATATAGGACTGAATAGAAGGCCAATTGGCTTAGTTTCAGTGCATGTCACGTCTCTGCTCCTTCTTTATTCTCTGTTTTTTGCATTATAGTTTCCTCTGCTTGCTTTTATGTAGAAGGGGAATCCCCTGAGACTGGCTATGGTTGTTTGTCATTACTGAAACAACTCTTCCCTGATGAGGGAAGCTTCCTATGAGTTTTTTTTCAGCAAGGACCCCCTCGGCAGTAGTCAGCAGGACCTGCTGGGGATGTTTTAGGGTTTTCTTTTTAGCTTTTTGATTGTCTGGGTCTTGCTTAAACTGAAGGTTTACCATGGTTGCTGGGTTGTGTGGGATCTAGACACATAAGCCTGAGATTTGTGAGGAGTGCCCCATAAGCTTGAGTCTTTTTCAGTCAATAACTTCATAGAACATTTGGAGATTTGGAAAAGCTATTTAAGCCGGCCTTTTCGGACTTTGGTGTTAACACTGGAAAACTGATGTAGTGTTGCCGAACCACACCACCCATCGTACTTAGCATACCCTGGGTTTTGCTACTGAATATGAAGAGACATCCTCATACCACAGTGAAGGGTGGTGGTAAGAGATCCAGGAACAAAGCACTGTCCTTGTTCTTTCTACGTAAAATGATCCAAAGACTACCTACTGAAGTTTCCAGGGAGGAAGAAAGATCTATATTTCATTTCCCCGTGCCTCCAAAAGTAACAGATCAGCAGTAAGCTGCTTTTACTTTGTGGGTGTCATAATATATGGAAGTCAGGAATAGTTTCCTGTCTTCTGATCAAGGTCTGTGTTGTCAGTAGGAGTGATTGAGATTTATTTGAGTTACAGCAAGGTGGACTTTCTTCTACCTTGTACGTGCTGAAATAANACATAGTTTTGATTCTGTTCCTTAAACCTTCACAAACTTAACATGTCTTTGTCTATTTTTGTTTGTATAAGTAAATATTTGCTTTTGCTTTTACTTTAGCCTGGCTTCTCATCAGGATTATTTCAAACTGAAGAGCACATACAACCCTATAATGTTGTTATGGGCAAACCAGTTCTTGCTGCCTGGGTTCCATGCAGGACTCAGCATCCCAAGGCATGGCTGTTCCTGATGCGTAGTAGTCATCCCTTACTCTTGGGATGCAGAGCTCCTCAAGAAAGAATATTTTCTGATAATTAGCATTGTCCAGAAAAGCTGACTGGAAACAGTACAGTGCAGTGAATATCATGGATTCCAGGAGAACATATGGATATGCACGTGTAGGGAGAGAAGATTGCTCTTTTGGGCAAATTCAGCATTTACTGCTAATCTTCTGTTTCACAAACACAGATTTTCAGTTTTTAAGCTATGGCAAAGCATATGAATATGGCAAAGCATTAGAAGACCTTGGGGTTGTGTACCTGATCATCCATGTCTTCAGCATAGGATGCTGGTGTTAGAAGAATAAAATGGGCTGCTACCAGATTTCTGTAGATATTCTCTGTATGTATACAGTGTCTGTGAATTCACAGGGCTACATTGTTTCACATATAGCAATGAAAGCATCCTCATTTTCCAAATTATATTGTTACTTTCAAGGTTGATGGAACTGAAATCTTTAAAACAAAGGCAGTCAAAGCTGAGTTAATATCCAGTCTTCTGTTGATTTGAAAAGAGTAATGAATCTCTTCCTCCTTCTCTTATATTTTAATATAGATACTAAAGCAAGAAATAAGATGCTAATGCTGAATAGCTCCTTGTTCTCATGCTAAGAAGTGATTTGTCATATCTTAATGGCTTTTTCTGTAAAGTAGATGAAGGAAAAAATCTTTCAGATTTTCATTGCTGTGGGAAAACTGTAACATCTGCTGAAGCAATAGGGGCCTACTGGCTGTCCAGAAGCCCAATGTTTCTTTCTTGACAGTATGTTCCTTCTGTTCCTTGGCCTGATCAGAGTGATTTTTGAAGGGAGGTAAATAATTGAATTGTCCAAAGAAAGTACTTTCTTTACAGCTGTTTTGGGCTTGTTTCATGATGTTTAATCAAGCTGTTTATAGGATTGAACGCTTAACTACTCCCAGCAAGAAAGACATTTGATGCATGTTTTTAACTGTAACTAAAACTTGTGTCAATTTTTTCTTAATACTGTATTTAGTTCGATTTGATTCAATAAACCTTTTACTTTTTTTAGTCATTGTAATGGCTTTGCTCTCTGGTTCTGATCAGGTAAAACATTGTACTCCTTTTCCTTAGCTACATTCCTTCATGCTTTTCTAGTTCAATAATAGTTTTTAAATTGAATTTTTGTCAGCTGCTTAATACTTGAAAACTATACTGAACAATTTTTTTCTTAAGAACCCTTGGCAGGCTGTATGCTGCTAAAGCTCCTAATGTAGCATTGTGTATTTCCTTTTGCAAAGAAAAGCTCTATAGCCATACAGCACCACAATAAAACAATAAATTAAATTATTTTAGGGGTGCAATTTGCTTATGGGCATTTCAGCAAGTTTCATACTGTTTTTCCTTAAAGGTGGCTGTGAGTGATACAGTAAGAATATTGAAGTGTGTGAACTTTCTTTGCTGAGAACTGACTTGTGTGCAGCTGTTTAGCATAAACTGCCACGTTGGGCAGGTCAGCACCACGTGGAGTTTACAGTGCCTTTTGTGCTGCTCAGATCTCAATTGAATATAAGTGCATGTTTCTTACCCTTTTAGGCTTTTAGAGAAGAAATTGCTCCCATCAACTTAAAAGTTAAAACCGTGAATGATCTGTCCAGCCAGCTGTCTCCACTTGACCTTTATCCATCTTTAAAGATGTCTCGTCAACTGGATGACCTTAATATGCGGTGGAAACTTTTGCAGGTATTCTTCTGAATATGCACAGTAGGTGTGTGGGGAGGGATATTTCTCACTCTCCTCTGTTTTCTTAAGAGATTCACCTATTGCCATTTGTTCTTTACTTCTGTCACTAAGGTGTTGTTCTGTTAGTACCCATGCAACAAAAGGAGCTGCCTTTCCTGCTGTAGCTTGGCCAAAAGCTATTTCTTTCAATCTATTTTAGCAGTTTTCAATCTATTTCAAACAGGAAACTGCATTAGAGTCTGGGGAATAGTGGGAACTATTGCTGCATGGGGTTTTTGTATGTCTTGTAGCAGTAGATTTTACTGCATAAATCTCTGTCACCAAAAACTGGTGTAAAAATTTCTGTTGTGTTTCCAGCTTGTGTGAAAGCTGTTCTATTTTGTCTTTGAATGTTCAGTTTCTGTAGGAAATTTCACTTAAAGTGATTTAAGCATGAGAAGAGCTATAACAAGATATAAGCAATTGCAATTTAGCATGCAA
The DNA here is from genome assembly GCA_013399915.1 of Illadopsis cleaveri. NCBI lineage: Eukaryota > Metazoa > Chordata > Aves > Passeriformes > Timaliidae > Illadopsis > Illadopsis cleaveri. The sequence continues at coordinate 101,261 of VXBB01008362.1, forward strand.
AGCAGAAGAGGATATGCTGAGAGATTCATATTGCTTAGTTATGATTATTGTGCTTAAATGGTCTGAGAAAAGTAAATCAATGTGCCCAATTACAGCTGAAACTCATACACAGTTTCACAGTGAATGATTTAGTGAAGTTTCTTACATCAGTTAAAAGTTCATTTATGAATATTTGAAGTTTCTCCCTTTTTTTGTGTTTATTTTTGTAGGAAATACTTATCACATCTCTAGTGAGGATGGTGGGAATGAATTTTCAAAACCTGGTCAGCAGTGTCTTGGCCAGTAGTTTTGAATTAGTTACTTCTGAGAGTCAAAGCTGTTATTGTGTCATATCAGACCTTTCCTTTCCTAATACCATTTGGTAGTGGGGTTTCTTTTCTTATTTTGTTCGTGGATTTTATTTTTTGGTTTTTTGGCGGGGAGGTGGGCGGTGGTGGGTGGGGTGGTGCAGATATTGTGTGTGTCCTCTGAAATTTAATTAACCATGCAACCAAAGTACTGCTGGGTGTGCTACTGTAGTTTCAATTAAACTGAGGGGAGTCATGTCAGCCAGTGAAACAGTATCTTCCAAAATGGTTCTATGCTGGAAAGGCAGCTGTGAGATCAATGCAATCAAACTGAGACCTGCTGACTGTGGGAATTTGGACATCAGAAGGGTTGGGAGAGGTCAGAAACTTCAGCAGTTGGCTGTAGTCACCATGAAACTACTGATGTTCATTATTGATCTACAGTTCTCACACAAGAACATTACAAGATAGAAACATGATTCTCATTAAACAGATTAAAGAAAAATATGTAGCCTTAAATAGGTGGATGTCAAATAATTGCTCTGACACACAAACAAATTGATTTCACTAAAATAAATGTAAACAAGTGATTTTGTTGTTGTGACCTTGGTGTTGCAAAGTACATGCAATGTAGATTTTTGAGTGTGTGTGTTTATGTGTAGGTGTCTGTAGAGGATCGCCTTAAACAGTTACAGGAGGCACACCGAGATTTTGGACCTGCATCACAGCATTTTCTTTCCAGTAAGTTCCTTGAATTAATAGATACATGTAAGATATGATGGCTTTCTCAAACACTGACTGATCTTTACTCCAGATTTTCCTATGGCTTGAGGAAGTTCCTCTTTCATGATATTATCTACATCCTTGTTTTTGTAGGGATGTTTCATCTTCATAAGTTCATTGACATTTTGACTGGTGTGCTTCCCACTTTCTGAGATGATTGTGCCCTCTTTGCTTTATTCTTTGTCCTCTGCTGCAATGTCTGGCCAGTGACTGGCCCAGAATCTTTGCATGTTCGCAACCACGTCTTTTCATCCTTTGCCAACACTTTCTTCCATTTCCTTTTGCTTCCACACTGGCTGGGATGGCACAAAGGAAGAGCTCCCTGGATTCTTCTTTTTTTTTTTTTAAAAAGACTCCGTGTCTTACATTCCTGGAACTTCAAGTAAAGAGCTGGGAAAAGCAAATATGCATGGCTTCCTCAGGACCTATCCTTGCATCTTTTTAATAAACATTTTAGAGCTGTAAGCCTATAATCTCACATCTACTAAGAGGGGAAAAGCTGAGTTGATATAATTGTTATGCATGGATAGGTTGTGGTATTGAGGTCCATGTTGATTTCCTGATGTTCCTGCCTACCTGCCTCCATCAGAGCTAATGAGACAGAATTTTAACCCAATCACCTCTCCAGTTTTTAACTGGGAGCTTCTATAAAAAAGATAACATTATTGCAGGAGTTAAGAAGTCAACAAAATGAGCAGCTCTTTCTCAGAGATTCTGAAGTAGTGTATGTCACTGTATAGCTAAACTGCTATTGTAATTTAAATCACTGAAATCTTGATTTTTTTTTTCTTGACTTATGTTACAACCATGTTCTTATTTTGAATTGACAGTTTTTTATTAAACTAAATGCAGTGTATATAAAATATTACAGCTGTTATGCAAACAAGCAATTCCTGGAGCCATTTATTCCTTTTTTTTAGACTGACAGAACAGACAAACAACTTCAAAAGCATATGATTTATTTATTTTATAAAGCCCTATTAGAAATATTGCATTCTTTTGCCACAGTGGCTTTGTAGCTCTTGTAGTTTCAAATGTGTAACCTGGTCACATGCAATAATAACCTGGTAACCTATGCAATAATTTGTTTAAAAAGATCATAGAGTGCTACCTTTGGTACTGCTGAAGAATGCCAGATGAACTGTTTGCAAGACTAGTCAGTCTAGCCTCTGTAAATAAAACAGATTAGGAAGCAATGTAGAAGTTGTTTCTCAATGTAGCTCTTATTCTAGTTGAGGGAGAATCAATGGAAGAGTCCACACGTAAAACTTGCCAGGAGAGGTTGACTGGTTTTGTTTGTCTTGGCCTGGATCATTTCCTTGAATTGGCTTACAACATGCCACAATAAAACCCCGTGTTCACAAGTCTGAGTGATGAACTGGCTTTGTTGCTGGTTAAAACATTCATAGAATTATGTTCACAGAGACTATGCAGTGCCTTATCAGCGTTCCTCAGCCGTGTTTAAGGAATATTCTTCAGGCTTAAGGAGACATTCAGTTTATTACATACCAAAGTAAAAAAGAGGAAGTTTCCTGGATGATTTCTGTGTTGGTGGATACCACAAAGAATTACAGTTAAGTAACACAGTTTTGGAAAAATAAATAATATGTAGTTATTAATTTAAACCATTTGCCAACAGCAACTTCTTTCCCCACACCAACTACAACTAAAGTGTCTTAAAAAAACCCCAACAACAACAACAAAAGAACCAACAACCAAACCTTTTCTAGAGCTTTAAGAGGACAGAGTTAAAGAACCTATACCTACAAGTTTATATAGTGTCTGGTAAATGTAAGTCAGAGACAGTAACTTCAGAAGTAAAATAACAATAGAAAATATTATTAAATCTGGAAAGTTGAAGGCTTTATCCTGATATGTTGAAATACTGTGTATTCTAAATCAAAATTTCCAAACCTTTTTAACAGTGATAAGTGACTTCTAGCTGTGAGGAACAAGTAGAGTAGTAGCCGGAATAAATCAATCTCATACTCGTAAGACTGAGACTGATTATGTATGTATGTCTTCTGCAAACTTTCATTTCCAAAGTTACATTTCTGAATTAGAGGCCAGGTTTTTATCTGTGCTTATGTGACAGCAACTATTTTCAGTTTACCTCATCTACCTGTTACTCTTCCTCCAAATACTAAGAAGGAACCATAACTTACCATTACACCATTTTCAACTGACTAGATCCCAGTTATCATATAATCAGGAGTTTTTGCTAGCAAAACACCTATTTCTGCCTGTTCATCAGATTCATAGAATGATGGAATTGCCCTGTTTGAAAGGGATTGACCTCAAAAGACCATGTAGCCCAACCTTTTATGGGAAAGTGAGCCTAGATGAGATTATCCAGCACCCTGGATCCAGCTCTGTTAGTCCAGTGATTTCACCTCTGCAGTGGCTAGACATGTTTCTTTACTAAAAAGACACAGTGCAGCATTTGATTCTAGTGTTTGACTTCTTGGAACACCACCTGCATGAATTCTTGCAGACCATCACTATGAAAGGGCTTCAAAATATTTTTGAAGATTACCAAACGATATATTAGCGCTTCATAAAATGTTCTGTGTTAGGAGTCTGAGGTAAAGCTGTGTTAGCAGACCACTGCAATCTACAATCCCTCTTTTTGCTGAGCTATTTGTGCGCTCCCTTCGTTGGGAGGCAGAATTTGGTTGATTTATTTTTCAGTGCTTTTGAGATGGAAGGTAAGCACTTTTCAAGTTAGTTACTGATCAGTAAATTTTACACATCCCTAACACAGATAAAGGTGAAGAATCCTTATAATCCATTATTCTTGGCAAAAAGATTGCTTTTTGCTGCCTCCTGCCTTTAGAAATAGTAATTTAATTTTTTCTGTAACTAATTTATTTTCCAAGGCTGAGTAGTCTGTTTTGTTTCTTGTGTGCTTTCTAAGATGAATCCATGAACCTCCACAGAGCACTGATTCCACATGTTCCCTAACAAACAAAGCTTGTCTCCAGTGGCCTGCTCAAAGCATCTCTTAGCCATACTAATATCTGCAGGCCTGCTAGTGAATACCAAGTTGATAACTACTATGTTCAGTTTTCATCAGTGATTTTTAAAAGAGAATGTTAATCTCATTTTCCAGACTTTTATACAGCAGAGAGTTTTACAAAGGTTTTTCCCAAATAAATAGAATATTACTTTTTTCCAGAAGAAGTAGTAATTTGATTACATTGTTTAGTTCATATTTATGGCAGTGCAGAAGATCTATATCTGTCATAGCAAATTGTAGTTAAGCAAATTCTTACTTGGTTGCCATAATTCATGTGAACAGGATGTTACAGGAGCCACTATAGGTGCCTAATTGCAACACTAGAGAAAAATAGAGCTGATGGTCACCTTCACCTATCAGGTTGATTTTCCTTTTTTTTTTTCATATTTATAAAGACCTAAGGATTACTTTATAGCAAGCTATGTCTGAGCATTTAGCCTTTGCTATGTTTTTTCTTTACCTACCTCTTTATTGCAAATGTTATCTTCTTCAAATAAAGATGGAATTTTCTCTTTTTTTTCCAGTAAAGAAAGTGGTTTACTTTATTCCTGTAATTTCCCAAATATTCTTCCCAGTTAATCTGTCTTTCAGTACATGAATATTTCTTAAATTATAAACCATGATATTTTGTGTGGTTTAGGAAGAGGTCACAGCCATGAAAGCCTTGGGCACCAGCCAGCTGGTCACAGGGCAAGACCTATCTCTGTCTGTAGCTGCAACAGCCTATGGGGCTTACACGGCTTGAAAGCCTTCACTGCAGTTTTGAGAGGTCTTTAGGGAAGAGGAGACAGTTACTTTCAAGTGGATTGATTTTTTTTTTTTCCCCAGAGAGGGATGGATCCTACAGTGGGCCAAGCTTGCAGAAAATTACATTAATCGAGAGTTTAATTACTTGAGATCCAGTGTGGATCAAAGCTGTCTCATTTTACCAAGGTTCCAAATGGGGGCTGTTAGGACCCGAGAGCAGGCACTCTGTGTCAGAAGCACTGACATATGTGTGCAATGTAAATTCATCTCATTGTGGTGATCATTTATTCCTGCCTGTTCTTTCAATCTCTGCTTCCACAGGGCATCTAGTGCAAGGAGTTTTTTCCATGCTAAAACCCTAATTACCCAGGCACTAGTCCAGTAATTTCTGATATGTGTCCCTATGGTTTTTCAGTGAATAGCTATTTTTAAGTTGAGGACCAACACTCCTGTTGGCGCAAACACTTTTTACCTTTTATCCCTTGTGATCTGTAGATCAGCAGAGTTGCAGTGTCATGTATGACTTCATGCCTTTAATATGACGGGTACTTTCTAATGACAACCTTCTCTTTATTTCCTCAGCCTCAGTACAGTTTCCATGGCAGAGATCTGTTTCACATAACAAAGTGCCCTATTATATCAAGTAAGTTTGCCTTGATTTCTTTTTTTAAGTATAACAGAGGGTCCTATCACAATAACCTAGCATGCTAACATACGTACTAAGTAGTTGCCAGAAATGCTATTGAGAGTTTGTTGTGTTATGCTGCCTAAAGTCTTGTTTATTGCTTTATTTGCTGTGTAATTTAGAAATACGTAAAAAATAAGTCACTGACAAACACTAATTGAAAACCTTACATAAGAAACAGCAGAAGCACTCTAGTGTAATATACTCTCAATGTTCAAACTGGACTTGTTCTTGTGTGTGTGGCTCATTCAGAGTCTAAACTGTAGAGGGAAAAACAACTGAATAAGTAATGTATTTAAAATTGCAAAGTTCATAACCTAGAGCAGAATAGTGGTGACTAATATCTATTGAGCCCGTTCATCATTTTGTGCAAAATTCCTTTGGAAAGAGGCACGCCTTGACTGTTCTTTTGTCATCTTCTTTACTTTATGGAAGTTTTTATAGTGATTGATATTAAGGTAAATTTTACTGTGCTGTGAATATTTAGAAAAATTTTACAAATATCTTGATTACCAAGAGGAATGGTTGAGATACTTATTTTGAAAATAATAAGGAATACCTAAGTTACAGAGATGTGGAGATCTTGATGTGTTCTACAAAGAGCAGTCCCTAACTTTGCTTTTCTTACTCTACCAGTGTTTATTTTGTTTTCCTGTACTTTTAAGGTCAAATATTGCAGCTTTGAGAGGAGGATAGGTCTTTACTAGAAAGGTAAATGAAATTTTAAGAAGGTACAGTGTATAAACGAGACCCAGAGTAGTTCATTTTAGGCTGAAGGAAATTTGTGTTTAAAATGTTATCAGTTTGGGGTTGGGAAAAGAGTAGGGTTTTTAAGTCTGTAGGATGACTCTGAATTGGACCTGAAGATGGCTCATTTTAAAAGAACGTAAGTGAGGGTTTTTTATTATTGCATATTGCTCATAACTCTGAGAGCCACATTTTGCACTTCAAACAATTTACAAGTACTTGAGAGCTTTGAAAAGCAGGTAGCAATAAATCTGTCAATCCAACCTGTTAGCATTCTTGAGATGTGATAGTTGTTTTTAAGCTGTCATACCAAGATTAATTTCTTTCAAGAGTCTGAGTAGGTAACTAGAAAAAGCAAAAACCTGCTATGAACATCCTAGAATTCTATATAAAAGCATTTGTGCTTCTGCTGAAATGTTTTGCAAGAGGCAGCAAAAACTGTGACACACTGGAGAAGAGGTTGCTGCCTCCTTCCCAACGGAGGAAGAGAGGGCAGAAGTTGGATGTGGAGGCACACTCACTACTCAGACTCAGGCAGAAGTGCTGTTAAAATGATCACACCTGCAGCAGTAATTCAAGGAAAGTGCTGAAATGGCAAACTACAGAAAGCAAGAGGAAAACTACTCTAAACCTGACATTTTTTCTTGTGGGTATGTCCTTAGTGGATGTTGAAAGATTCATGTTCCTCTTCTACCTTATCAGAGTCAATAGCTGGAGCTGGGGGCATGAGTTGGCCTTGGAGGGTTCTGTGGAGCTCACCAGTTCATTCAGAGTTGGGGAACAGAGATAGGAACAGATAGAACAAACTAAGACACACCTTCTGATCTGTGCTGAACAAAGCAAAGGTATATCTTTTTTCTTTTTTTAATCTTATGCGTTCTTCTGAGTTTCTGAGGCTCTCTTACCCTACCTCAGCAAAAGTTCAGTTTTTGAGAATTTTTTTTTCATTACTCGTTCAGAAAAAAGTCTTTCCAGCATGTGCCCTAGGTGCAATCCTTCAAGCACACCAGTTGGTGGCAAAGTATCCCCTGGTACAGTGGCCTTGGTCCCGTAGTAGTGTGTTAGTGGCCCTAGAGCCAGATTGTGGAATGAAGCCAGCTGGGGCTCAGAAACAAACCCCAGCATCCCTTAGAAATTGTTTTTAATGGTCTTTCACAGAAAGTTTGGTGGGGAGGCAGAAGTGTAGGGTCAAGGTCTTTATAGTAGCAGAGACTACTGTTTTATTTTCAGGATGGCTTTAATGAAGTCAACAGAATTAACTACTGCATCTCAAATAAGACTTTTCCAGTAATCTTATGCTGTTAAAGCAATGTCTTGATTCTTGTGTCTTGAAAAGAATGATAGTATATGTAACTAGTAGGGTTTGATTAAAAAACAAACAAACAAAAAAAAAACCTTGAGAATTTCAGTAGCTTCACTGTCTAGAAAGCAGACTGACCTTTGCAATTTTCATCATTTTTTATTTCTTACTGATCTAAACATCGTTTTCAGCAGCACCTAGATAAATCAAAGGGTTGTGGAAGATAAAGCAGAAAATAGCTGATTCTGAACTTCATTTGCTTTGTTATGATCAGACTGAAGAGTACTCTTGGCTTTAAATACCCTTTAAAATCTTTGTCTGTTACTTAATTTCAGACACAATTTAAAGAAGAGAGAAAAACAATACTGACATGAAAAACTTACTTGTTTGGAGTGATTACATGAGTAAGACAATTCAAGAGAACAGTCAATAAGATTTAATGATTTTTTTTAATATAGAAAGAAAAGCTAGGAAAGAGGGAGAAACTGACTTAATTTTTTTTTTTTAATTATACTAATGTCTTTCAAGTTGCCTTGGATGTAAATTACAGCATGAGTAGAAGGAGCAGCTGCAATAAGTCTCAAAAACTTAATCACTTGAGAGCAACTGACAGTATTTACAGTGAGACTTCTACGTTCAGAGGGAAGATGTAAGATACCAGTTGTTCATTTTATGGTATAGCAGAACAAAGATAATAGAAGTATGATGCAATGATTGGTGGTTGAAAAATGAGGAATTTCAAAAATTAATTTTGAAAGGGAAATAAATGCTAATTGAAATCAGGTTACTTAAATTCTGTATAAGAACACCGTTTTTAGACAACCATGAATTCATAACTTTACTTCATTTTGATAGCTTTTTGTCAGTGTCCTTGAATGAGAAATGTAAAATATTCAGAAAGCGAATTCCAGTTATAGAAAAATTTTTACTTCTGTAGTCTGTCTTCTCTGTCACAGTAAAATTCAATGAAAAACTTAATCTGTAAAGTCTTGAGGCTGCTGGGAAAAAACCCACATAGTCTTTCATACTTTTTAAATGGAGCTAATGAGCATATGGAAGGGAATGCAACATAGGATGTGCAATATTTACCAGTGCACAGCTAATAAATGTGTGAGGTTTGGACAAAAGGTTTGGCAAACTTGCATTTGAATATGCTTTTCATAGGTTGGTTTGTAAAGATTTGAGATTTAATGGGGAAAAAATTCTGTTGTTGTTCATTTATAACAATTTGGATCATAAAAATAAGATATCCTTGGCCTCTGTAACTTTAAATGAAAAAAAAATAAAGCCTGTATTACAAAAGCTTTCAATAAAAATATTCTACAGAGAAACAAAATAATAAATGAAATGCTATGATCATTAAACATCCATGAGGGAAACATGATGAATATGCAGAAAGCATAATTACCCTAGCATTTCCACTATTTGTCTTTTAACTGTAATTTAAGCGTTCTTCAGTCATGTACCTTTCAATGCCATAAATTATTAGATACTTGTGCTGTGCAGAAGAAACAAAAAGGTAATACAGAAGAGGTCGCAGTGAGTTTAATCTCATGCAGGGCATTACATAGGGAGAGCAATTTCTTGTTGCAACTATTAAATTGATCGATACTGAACTCCATGGGTGCCTTGCCTTTTCTGTAATCCTGCAAAGTGGCTGGCATCACCAGCATCTTAGAAATCCTATTTTATCAACTCCTATATTTTGTTCAGCTTTATGGGGACAGGAATAAAATGCTTTCTGCTTCTCCATTTTTTAAGACTCTTCAGAAAGTCTTTGCTGATGTTTGGTTTAGGCCTGTGTGGGAAAGAGGGGGAGAAGTAATGGAAGAGAGAAAAAAAAAATCTTTTTTCTTATTATAATTATATCCATAATCTCATTCTTACAAGTATTAGGTGTTTCCCTTAGAAGGGAAAACAAAATCTAATTTACAGAAGAAGGTAATACAGGTTTGAAGGTTTGAGAGTTTCTTCAATTACCAGTTCCTGTGTTCATCTTTGTTTTCAATTAAAGAAATGCAGTAGCACATTTCTCTGGAGTGATTGCAAAATATCTGCATATAAATTGTTCTACCAATCTCTGAGGTACAATACTCTTGTGATGCATTATGCCAACTTTTTTCACCACAAAACAGTATTTTCCAATGGGCTTAAAGAAAAAGAAAAGAAAATATGCAGTATCTAGATAATAAAACACCATGACAAAGTGGGGATATGCCATTTGAAATTTGACAAGGGTAGTAAAGTCAGAATTCTGAGTGCTGTCAATTCATTGGTGTTCAGTAAAGATTCTGATTTTGGGTAATGTTTTGTGCAAATGACTACAGAACAGAAAGATACTTAACATCATAACATCATGCCAGAGTGCTGTTTCTTGTGGTGTTCGCCAGTGTTTATCAACAGAGGCCTTGTCCATGATAAGAAATGAGAAAAAATGACCACAACCTGTTTGTAGTTTTCTCTCTTGTACAAAAAAAGCTGAAAAAGAACAAATGGATTTTTTTCACAACTCCATGAGCATCCTAAAACACCTGGAGATGTTGAACTTAATCCATTCATTTCAATAGGAGTGTTCTTTTATTTCTAGAGCGTAAATTAAATGACATGCTAACTCTTTCTCAGCTTTTTATTTACAATCAGGAAGTGTTTTTAAAATGGATTATCTTTGCCAATTGTAATTAGAAAGCTGCCAGCAAACATAACGAATAAGAAACAGATTGTAAGGGCAAATGTTTGTCATGTAAGATTTAGGGCACTTCATTAGTATGTGGGGGATTTGCAGTTTGGAGTATTTCATGGTTATCATGTTTTTTTGTTAGTGAAATTTACACTTTTTTAATTAGACTTTTTAAATTACACTGCTTTGTCAGGTAATATATTCGTGGATGCATGTTTTGCTGTGTGGCTCATATTGGGTCCATAAGTTTGGCAGAAGAGATTTAGAAGACTCTTGCTCTGAATATCTCATTCTTTTGATAGGAACAACAATGACAAAAAATCATCTCTCAATGAAATGCTTTTAATTCTTCCCTGATTAAACCATGAGGAAAGATGTAATATGTTCATACAACTTGTGTTGCTGCCCTGTAGAGCAGCTCACTTCTGTAATAGCAGAAATCCCTCCTTATGCCACCCACTGAATAGAATGAAATCTTGTACCCTGGGCTCCTGTACACCTTGAAAAATACTTTTTTTCGGTGCCATCTACAAGTGAGATGAATAATGGGCCCTGTTGCTGTTCACCTTCAATCAAAGTTAATATCACTTCACTCTATGAGTATTTCTTGACATTAGCAGGCTACTTGCAAGAGAAGGTGCTCCTTGCACAGTCATCACTTTGACCTGGGACAGAAGTGCTGTGGTGATTGTAACAGAGAGAGAGAAACTCTGCAAGTTTCTCTGCTCTTGGTGAAGTGATGGGTTTGAATTTTTTTGGAAGTTCAGTGAGATGATTTTTTTATAGCTCTTATTAAATTTACAATTGTGTTTTTTTCCATGGCTCTGTCCATAGACGCCTGGTTTTGGTGCCTAAATGAACCTGCCCATGGAATATATTTGGTGATGGTAGCAGCACTGCCTGTGACAGTGAAGCTGTTGCCTCCCTTGACCTGAACAGACTGTTGAGCTGGTGATTCATTCACTCTGAGCCCATTCCTCTTCTCTGTGAGATCCTTGTACGGAATTGCTTGGCTGTTGCCAGTGTTTTCTTGCTGAGTGTTTTGGGATTAGGCTGGCACAGTCATGTTCACCCTCTGTAGTCCCTTAGCAGCTGTCAGGTGGTACTGACTTTAGGGTATTGGAAGGGATTCGTTCTTGCCTTTTTTCAGTTGCACCAGATGATGTTCACTTGGCCTCCTTTCTCACAAATTCTGTGTGGCACAGAAAGAAACTGAGTGATAACTTTTAAAAGCCTGTTGGTCTTTATGTGGTTTGGCACAAAAGTATTTTTTTTGCATATAAAATAGAAACTGAAAAAGTATGTTATGGTCATTATTTTATTAGACATAAATTTCATGTTCTGTGTTTTTCTGTAAAGAGAAAATTTATCTGCTCAGGTATTTACTGCATCAAATGGAGAAACAAGATTACAGTGCAGGACACAGAAGTTTTTGATATCTCATTCGCTGTTTCTGCTTCATGTTAAGTAGACACAAAATAGAAAAAAAAGCATATTTTTTGTATGGCATGTTGTCACTATTAAAGTGATTTTCGTCTTTCAGATAAAACTGTACTGAAACTCTGTATTTAAAGTATACAATTTCAGTAATGAAACTGTTGTTTGCTCTTAATTGTTGGAAACTTCATTTAAGGGATAATGTTTGATTAGTAAAATCAGCTCTTATTCATTGCATATGGGTTTATAAATTACTTACAAGCTGGAATCTAAATTGCAATTAACTATACCCACATCCTAATTAAGTATTGCAAATGCGTAATGGAGTATATTTCCAGAGGGGGAATAAAAAAAAGACAAGGATTTATCCAAATATTTAAGTACTTTTTCTTCTATATTTTTAACCATCCAAAAAAAAAAAAAAAAAAAAAAAAAAAAGAAAGAGAAAAAGAGAAAAGGTCTCTGGACCTAGCTAAATAAACTTTGCACTTCTGCTGCAGCTCTCAGGAATATCCTCACAGCACGCCACTAGTCAGAAATATATTTGTTCATGGAATCATATGTTTAATGCCAGAAAACAGGAAACTGGGAAATAAGTAATGGCTGCAATTCAATAAAGTCCTCATGATTGCGGTTAGTTTTGACATCATAATTTCTAAGGCAGCAAACAGAATTTGACTCAGCTAAATTGCATGTAGTTTACATGCAGTGATTGCGTTGATATTTCAACGTTTAAAATAGAGGGAAATGCATTTCTTTGTATACATGTATTTACAGCTTTTGTAACGGTACTTCCACATACCTTTAGTTTTAACATAAAAGTTTGAAGGTGTTTTAATTAAGGCTTTTTTTTTTCTCAGAATATCCTAAGAAATCCTTTTCACTTGTTGACAGTAAAATCACCAGTTGTTTTGAGGTTTTTTGTTTTGGGACTTGACTTTTGGGAGTGAGTTCTTAGGGAATTTGAGTTAAAACCATGTACTTAAAACAAGCTTTATTATGACCACATGTTGTATTCATTTCTGTGGACGGTTGCAGTGGGTTTAGTCAACAATTCTAAATGAGCAGCCTTATATTTATGGCATTCTGCTAACATGATAGTGCAGACATTTGGCAGCTTCCAGAGCAGTTTTGAGATAATTAAATAACTCGAGCAGTATGAACTATTATATTTTATTTCCTGATCCTATTTACTTCAGTATTTACTGAAGCTGTATGTGTTCTTTTTTTCTGATGTACTGTAGTCTTTTGACACCAGGGTGAGAATACTGGACAGGCACCAGCCTTTACCATGGCAAAGCATAAAATCTAAATATATTCTTTCTCGTTGCTGGCTTCATGATGATTTATTGGTGTGCATTTTACAGGAAAATGATTGTCAATCTACTTGTTTTCAAAATTACTCTTCTGGACAAAGATAAGCATAGTGCTGTTTTAGAAGTGTCTTTCTAAAAAGTGCAACCCACTGATTTACTGGTATGCATTAGCTTTGGAGTTTAGCATTACCAGAGCCTCAACCACCTTATTGGAAATTTGAAACATGAATGCAATTCATGTGATAATGATACCAAAATGAAATAAAATAAAATCTTCTATTCAGGAAGATGTGTTCAGATGTAAAGATGTATTTAAGTGTTCTTTTCTGAGTTGAGGAGAGTCAATCAAGGTCTGATAGAAGTTGTTTTGATTATTGTATAAAACTCTCTTGTTTAAATGTAGTCATGTTCAGTCAGTGACTAGAGAGTAATCATAAGGAGGAAAAAGATGACTTGTACCTACTGTATTAATAGAAAATACATATTTTGCCTATGAACTTCCATAAAAAACACCTCACAAAGCTGTGATAGTGCCAGATAGACAAATGAGATCCATGGCAGAGTGTGAAGTGATGGGGAGAAGCTGTCTCTGAATACCTAGGCTAGACTCAAAGCTGGAAGGGTTGTCCTGGTGGATGGACTGCAAAATGAGGATCATGTCCCATGTACAGAGACCCATTTCATCTCTTTCCACTGGTATATGTTTGAGGCTAATGCATACCCAGAAGGGTCCTCAGCACTTCGTTAGAAGCTTGCCTTCACTTATGATACATGTCCTGTCTCTGCAGTTCTTTGGAGCAAGGACTTTCTATGCAATTTTTTTTGTACCACCTAGCATAAAAGGGTTCATTCTTGGTTGGTTTCTCGGTTAAAAAATAAACATTGATGATAAATTACTGTACACTCACTGAGGTACAGCCGTTTGTATATAGCAAATGATGGTACAGCTCACTATGTTTAATGCCAAAGTAGCCTTTTTAGAGTCATTATTTACAACCAAGTATCCCTCTATACAGGAAAAAAATGGGTATATTAAGAATTTTTAAATAGAAACAAATGTGAAATTAGCGTTCTCTGAGCATTACTGTTAAATTTGCTAACATAGCATAATTTCATTTTCATTAACTTTTAAAGGGAATCCTATGAGCCTTTTAACATGACTTCTCTGATTAATTACCTTGCAAATCTAATTCAAATGTAAATACTTTGTAAGACAAGAATGTGTAATTATCCCAGCATTTAATATTGATAAATACAAGTAAAGTATGGCTTCTAGAAGGGAATTGGAGATTTCAGTGAACCTGACATAATACATGTTTTGACCCCTATGACTGCCTACTTGAAACCCTGATAAATAGAACAACAACACTAAACAGTAGGTTAAGGGATGCTGCCTACTGAATCTCTGTTCTGTGAACTTTAGTGTGGAGCATGTCCCCTAAATCAAGAAATTTATTGACTGGTTGTGTGAATGGTGGTCAGGCTTCCCATTGGACTCCAGGATCTTATAGGTCCTCTCTAACCTAAATGATCATGTTACATGTTAAATAAATGTTACAGGTGAAGCTTAACATTGTCAGTGTTCTGATGCATGTGCTCAGATATGCAAAGAAGATTGAAATAAAATCTCAAGGGTTTTTTTTAATTGTTTTTACAACTGTATTTATGGTTTTACAGCACAGGAAATTTTGTATTTTACCATATTAGTGTACATCTTAGCTGCAGGGTCAGAGTCTAGCTCTTACAGTCACAATGAGAATAAAAAGTAAATATGGTTAAATACAGGTAGGTTATTGTCTGACTAACTTTATGATTATAAAATCAAGCAGCAGGGTGGTACAGATCATGCATTTTAATTAGAGCTGAGGGATTTCTTGCCACTTAATGCAGAAAATCAGAATAACTTTAAGATTTGAGAAGCGCATATGTTTGTTTCCTGAAACTTTGATAACTTTGTTCCTTTGTAGCCATGAGACACAGACAACTTGTTGGGATCATCCTAAAATGACTGATCTCTTCCAGTCCTTAGGTGAGTGCATTCATAAAAACATTGTGATTTTTATTCCATGAGTAAAAGCTGTGTTTGGATACTGCCCATGTTTGAGTTCTCATGAACTGAGTGTAACAGCATTTCCTGTTTTGTGATGAGACACACTTTGCCCAAACCCTACTGCCTTGGTCGTGTCATGTATTGCCTTTTGGCAATGTTAATTCTGAACCACATACTCCAACTATATGCCTTAATGCAGTACCTTGGGTTTTTTTTCTTTTAACTTCACAAGGAATTGTCCAATGATACAGGCTCTCTGCATGTTTAAACCAGGCTGCTGGTCTGCAAGGGGCTGATTTTGGTAATAAAATAGAGCAGCTACCTTTCCGTAAAAGCTAAACAGTATTATGGTACAACTAGTTCAATATGCCCTGATAGCATCAACATTTACTGTGAAATCTCTTATTCTAAGGAGAGGAATGGTAAAATTACTGTTAAGTGAGGAAAAAAATGGTACTGTACCAATCAGTTTCTAAAGTGGAGCTTACAGCTGTGTGACTGTCCCTTTTAAAGCACAATTTGCAAAGTCCATGGCGTATAAATTATAACTTAAGCCATTTTTTCTGTTACTGTGACATTTGCTGCCCTCTGTTTCCTGTGTGTTGTCTGATGAAGTTGTAAATTATTTGAGAAACTTACTGTATTTGAGCAATTGTCTGGGAATTATGTACCAGTGCGTAAAATGTAGGTAAAACTCTCCTGTATATATATGTATTACATGTGCCAAGATAGTGTCAGCATTTCTGGAGGGCCTCTTTCTTTAAGATCCTGGACTGTCAGAGTCAGGAGGTGAAGGTGAACTGGACTGAGGTCCTGACTTGTCAGGTTTTTTAATTTGTTCTTATATATCCTATTAATTCATTGCAGAGAAGAGAAGGGATATCAGACTTCTTCCAAAATATGACGATTTATGTGTAAAGGAAAGCTATGGGCTCTACTTTTAGGCTGCTCATGTTTCTGTTCTGCTGTTTCAGCTGACTTGAACAACGTGCGCTTCTCCGCCTACCGCACGGCCATCAAAATCCGCAGGCTGCAGAAGGCACTGTGCTGTGAGTTGAGCCTTTCAGGGAATTGTTTTCTCTACTGTACTTGGGGAAGGGAGGGTCAGCTTCAGTCTAACAACATTAACGGTGGACCAGAGTCATCCTTGACACACTGTCAAAACAACAAAATGGCAAGAAGAGTTGCCAACAGTAGATGTCTTTATTGCAAATAAAGAAAGTAAATTAATAAAAAAGAGGTGCAGCAGGTAAGTTGAAATGGTGACCCCACTAAGAATTATTTGTATCTCAAATTTTCTGTTCTATAGGTAAATCTATTTACTTATAAATTTATTTATTTATATTGCTAGGTATTTAAAAAACATTTCCTATTATATCACAACTATGGTTTAATTCAGCTGCAAGTTGCATGACTACCATGTTCATTCAAAGTTTAGCAGCCTCAGAGGTGATAGATCAAGAGATCTTGTCCTGGCCTCTAGACTTGGGACTTCTCCAAGTCACACAGCAAGTACCACACTGGGGATCTGTGCTCTTGTTGAGTCTTCTGTGCAAAGCAAACTGAATTTTAAAAACTATGAAAAATGAAATACATAAGAACACACATCTAACAGAAAAAAACAGGGTGAAGTAGAAAAAGCAAATGGAAACTAGACAATTTTGGAAGGAGATGTGGGATGTGAATGAGAGTAAAAGTGCAGATTTTAGACCTTTTGAAACATATTGGCAACAGACGTATGATATTACCAAATTTTCTTCTTACAAATTGTGGTCCCAGCAAGGACTCCCAGCTTCATCTCCCAGCAAGATGAAAGAACATTATGAGCTTTTTGCTTATCAGTGTGCAGTGTATAAAGTATTTATCAACATGTACCTAAAAACAAAAAGCAAAGCAAGAGATCAGAAAGCAGAATAAATTTCTCCTTTTGTGAGTTCCTCCTCAGGGAAGAGTGGGAAAAACCAGACTGCATGTGACAGATGCTAATCTTTCTGCCTGTTTCTGACAGACATACAGCTTTTCTAGTGACCTGTATATATCGAGCCTCACTTTTATTCCTTCTAATAAGCTTTGAAGAGGGACATACTTTCTCCTCTTGCTTTTACTGCAAAATATATCAATTTCTGTAATAACTGCCATGGTTAGCTCTCCTCATTCACAGATTTCAGAAGTGCCCTCTTGTTATCTTCAGTTTCAGGGGAGGGAGTTGGAAGGGAGGACAGAAGGAAATAGTAAGAAGTAAAGAGAATACTCCACTTTGAAAGAGCTAGGAGTGAAACTCATCTCTACAGGTCTAATCTACCTTATTATCTATGAAGCTGTTTGTTTGCTCCATCTCTGTGCTACATGGAAAGAGACGGCAGCCAAAAATATCTTTGTCTTTGTTATATATGTGTACTTGATAAAGAATTGGTTTTATTTTTAAGTGGGGTAAGAGTCATCCTCTGTGCTACTACCATTCATTTTTTTGGTCTGAGTTACTTTAGTCTTCCATTTTATTTCCTGAAATTTTAATTGCGGATGCATTTTAAAGGTGTTTGGACACAGAATGCTTCAGAAAGGCTTATGTGCTAAGGCAAAGAAAATGTCAAAACAAATCATCAAAAATGGAGATCACTGTAAAACGTGACAAATTGCTGTCACAGGCATGGTGTGTGTATAATGTCAAAGGCATTTTTGGTGGGAACTCCCAAAAGCACAGCTGGAGCTGGATACACAGTTCTGCTTGCACCTGATAGATTTTGACTTTTCAGTTAAAGTGCTTTACAAGCAGATTCAGGACCAATTGCACTTTAGAGCCTTCATTTGAGTACTTTTGAAAACTTTGCTGATGCCATATGTCATCTTGGTAAGTGTCAAAAAACCTCAGATCTAGGGATCTTACTCCCATTTTCCTCATTCTCCTTTTAAAAGAGGAAGTAGAGTTTTGTTTCTTGTTTTGTTTTTTGACAGGTAGATTCCTGCAGAGACATACATTTTCATATATAAATGTATGTATTTTGCTGGAATATAAGAAAGGTTGCAAGTTGGAAATAACAAATTCTTAGCCTCTCCGTCTCGGATTATGTGGGGCAGATATAGTGAGAGTGCTTTGCCACTGTAGCAGAAGAGTGGTGGCAGTGAGAAATATCCTGTTTCAGATGTACTGGGCAACTGTGTAGCACCAGGTCCTGATGATGTTTTATTCTTGTGCAGCATTCTTTATGTCATTTTCAAGAACTTAAAATGCCCCAGATATTGTAGTATAGTACTGAAAGGTGAAAAGGGAACAAAATCACCATGTATATTCAGAATTCTGTTGCTGAGTTCCTCTAGGTGATTTAAAATTTGAGAATGTTAATAGGAATATCAACCACACAAGGGGAAAAGAATGGAACATTTAGACATCAGGGACTAAGAGAGCTGTGAGAATTTCCCTCTTTGAGGGAAGAATGCAGTCTCTTTGCAGGAACTGCTATAATTTTCAAGGTCTTTTAAATAAAAAACTCCACAATAATGCCTGACTATTTTCCATAGGGTTACAGCAGCCTCAAATTTGCCATTAGCAGCTGCATGTAGTTACTTGCTCCTAAGTCAGTCACTCACACCTGCTTTTACAGTCCTGAATAATATGGTTTCTCTTTTTCTTTGGGAAAGTCTCCTTCCTGCACAAAGGGGAGAAATGGGCCTTGTGCCCATTGGTTGGTTAAAAGCAGGATTGGTCATTCAGCATATTTAAGCAGATGCAGAATGGTACTGCAAAAATGCACTGCAACCTGTGTAGGCATCTTGCCAGAAATGGCATGATAGGAAAACTGCCTGTGCCAAATTTTATTCAGCCAGGTAAGTGCTGAAGTAAGCAGGAATGGAAGTAGTTTCCTGTGGTTGTTCTCCATGGATGGTGTAGTTCTCCAGCCAAAAGTGTAAGTTTAGCTTATTTGCATTAGTATAGCATCAGAGTTGTTGTATTTCTTAGTACAAAAATGCTGGAAGTATCTCTCCCAGGTCATTCTGGAAAGGTTAGGCAGAAATGTGAATGAGGGATCTTAATGCCAGCAGATCAAGATGTGAAGTTAGCAGGCTTGGTGTCGAATTGCTTCTTTTCAATGCAAAGATGGTAATGTTAAGCCAAACCCAAAAGCTACAACTTCTTGGCATTTCAAACCTTTCTGAATTTTCACAAGATTTAAAAAGGGCAGATTTCATGTGCTGTCAGTCTGTTTTATGAAGCTAATTACCTGCTTTTAGCCAGCCATTAAGTATCTTACAGAAACGGGTTACAAAACAACCAGAAAACATAAAACCCCACAAAAAAACAAGCAAAAACTCCCACAACCCAAACCTAAAAATAAAAGCTAACCCCAAAACAAAATCAGCAAATTGGTTGCATTAATTTTTACAGGGTTTTCTTTGTCATGAAGGTTTTTGAAGTCATGAAAGGAAAGCATGAAAAGTGACCATCTCCTAAGTTCAGTATGTATGTCATTGGATAGCAGGTTAGCCTCATTTGGCTTCACTCCACTCCCTCCACAGTTCAAAAAGTATTCAGGGTTACACTGTGAACTTTTTGTGGGTTCATGGTGTTTTTAACTATGCCTGTGAGCCTTTTCCAGTGTATCACATCCTTTACAGCTATTGTAGAAGATTATGCTGCAGTGAGTGTATTGCCAAACATTTTGGCTACCTCAGGCCAAACTAGTGGCAAGGTGTTTTGCTGCAATTACCAGTCTGCCTCTTTGATAAATACATGGCTGGCATTTGTTTACAAGCCCAAGAGAAGGGCTTAAAATATCCCCAAACAAACAAAAAACAAAATGAAAACCAAACAAATGTAAACCCCTGCAAATCTGACGCCGTGAGGTCAGAACAGAATGTACCGATTTTAGTGCAGGAGAGGAAAGGCAAGGTGTGAGGTACTGTTTCTCATTTCATGAAGATGTGAGGAAAAGTAGATAGGGGAGAGGAAAGGTAGATAGGGGAGAACAGGTTGGGAATGTAACCTTCTTTTGGTAGATGATCATTGAGTTCCTGACAGAATTGCTTATAGTCATTAACGTTACCTTGCTCTTGCTTCCTTTTTTATTCTCTTGTTTTTCCAGCCCAGATAGAATTACCCCATTTGCACAGGCTGCAAATCTGGGGTCCTTATTTAACATTGTTATTCTCCCCCTCTGCTCTTGTGAGACCCCATCTGGAACAGTGCATCCAGATCTGTGGTCCTCAGCACAGGAAATATGTGGACCTGTTGGAGCAGTCAAGAGGGGAGTAGTGAGGATGGTTGGGGGATGGAGCACCTCTCCTGTGAGGAAAGGCTGAGAGAGCTGAGGTTGTTCATCCTGGAGAAGGCTCCAGGGAGACCTTAGAGCAGCTTTTCAGTACCTAAGGCAGGCTTATAAAAAATAGGGAAAGTAACTTTTTTGAAAGGAGAGATTGTGATAGGACAAGGAGAAACAGTTCTAAACTAAAAGAGGAGACATTTAGATTAGGTATTAGGAAGAAATTATTTACTGTGAGGACGGTGAGACACTGGCACAGATTGCCCAGAGAAGTTGTGGATGCTCCTTGGTAGTGCTCAAAGCCAGACTGGATGGGGCTGTGAGCACCTGGTCCAATGGGAGGTGTCCCTGCCCATGGCAGAGGGGTTAGAACTAGAAAATCTTTAAGATTCCTTCCAACAAAAATCATTTTCTGGTTCTATGATTCATTGTGGTGATTGGTGAAGAGCAGTTCTCAACATGTCAGAGATTGTCATGTGGTGTTTTTTTTTTTCGTGTGATGGATGACATTTATAGTGCAAATGTGTTACTGACTCTTCACAAACAGCTCAGTATGAGCTTTTAATATACTTCAACTGCATGTTATGTCTATTGTAGCAAGCATATGAATACACTGCAACTATTTTAAGTCACTGAGGATTTTACCATTTATGTTTTGTCTTTTCCACATCCTTTTGCAAAAGGAGTTAGAAGAGCTCATTGATGGTCTTTCATTTCACCATGCAAACCCCAGATTTTCACAATCACATTTGAATGGTTTTGAGAGCAAAACCCTTTTTTGCTTGTAAAATATGAATTACATCACCAACTGCTTATAGAAAGAATTCTGTAATACAGGACATAAAAATATTTTTCAAGAAAACATAGCATTTAGTGTTCTGGAAAACTACAATAAATAACCTTCCTGTGTCCCTCTCCCTGCTTTTTTTTAAGCCCTAATTTAGCAACTGCTGTTCAGTTAATCAGGCCTCAGCATATTTTTACTGCCTTTAAGAAATAATTCTTACCTAAGAATTTGCTTTGCTTTACATTTTATCAAAAGTGATAGTCATTTTATAGGATTCTGCTTTATGGTAAATATGAAGAATCCTGTAAGTCTAGTGAATTCTCTGTATGTGCATCCAAAGTTAGGGTCCTCTAATTACAAAGACTACTTTAGCAGCTGTTTTAATATTGTTCTGAGCTGTGCAGTGTCATTATGATATTTGTATTCTATTTTTTTTTTAATGAATAGTGCTGAAAGGCTGTTGACTTGTCACAGAGAATGGTTTGTCACTATAATGTTACTAAACGAAAGTCACTGGGCTAGTTGTTTCAGGGTTTGCTACAATTTGCACATGAACAATTATTGTCAATATCATGTTCAGGCATCTGTATTCACACTTATTTTATTTTTTTTTAATTCTATTATTTTTTAAAATCTATCATTAGTGGATCTGTTGGACCTGAACACAACAAGTGAAGTTTTCAAACAGCACAAGTTGAGTCAAAATGATCAGCTGATTGGTGTCCAGGATGTGATCAGCTGTCTCACTACCATCTACAGTGGTCTTGAAGAGAAACACAAAGATATGGTGAATGTTCCTCTCTGTGTAGACATGTGTCTTAACTGGCTGCTCAACGTATATGATAGGTAAGAAAAATGGTGTTTCTTGTCACCGTGTGTACTATAAAGCCTGAAAAATGTCTTTATTAAAAAGTTATCTTCTGATTTTTTTGTCTCCATAGTGAAAGTGCAGTTGCATGCAATAAGATGTTTCTTATGCTGTCCTGCTCAGTAGTGAACTA
Organism: Illadopsis cleaveri; assembly: GCA_013399915.1. Lineage (NCBI taxonomy): Eukaryota > Metazoa > Chordata > Aves > Passeriformes > Timaliidae > Illadopsis > Illadopsis cleaveri. Next base: position 123,352 of record VXBB01008362.1, read on the forward strand.
AGATTACACTGCTTTTATACTACTACCAAAGAAACGTTGAAAGGATTTCAAGAAATACGTGTGTGTGTGTGTAGAGAGCTAGGACACTGCTTTAGCTGTGTTCTTCCTGTGAATGTTCCAATTTTCCCAGATTGATTGCCTTTCATATCAGATTCTATGTGTGCCATAGGCGGGGACAGTTTTTTCATGTATTTTACACATAGTTACTTGCACTCATCATCCTGGCTGAGCTCCCTGCCCTGAGTCCTCTATTGAATGGAGGTTGTTGAGATCTCAGAACTAAAGCCTGTCTAATTCTGGAGGGTCAGCAGTGTCCTGGTTCTGGCTCAATTTCAGCACATACAGCTCCTGCCATGGATCAGTGTTGAGGGCTGGTGTTACGTGGTCCACCTGCTCTTGTCCTGGCAGCAAGGCTGTATATCCCAAGGGCATTGAGTGTGCCTCAAGAATATTTTGGGATGATACAATAAGAACTTGTGGCTTTATTTAAATACACATTTGCTGTTTCCAGAGAGAGAAGTAAGTCTCAGAAAAAAAAGAAAAAAAGAAATCATCCACTCCAGCAGCCCCTTGTGGCTGTGGCCAGTTCTTCTTTCTGAGCCTCTCATCCCTTCTTCTGCTGAAAATTGAACTCTACCCTCTCTGCCCTGCCGTATGTCAGCCTGCATGACCTGCAAGCAATCTGCTTTTATTTAGTTGTACTTTTGAGTCATGATTTTGTTGCTTATTTTTCTTAATGGCGTTCACTATTCTTACCTCCTTTGTGTAGTAAAAACTGGGCAAAGATTTGGTTTCCATCAGCTCCTGCATGCCCTAAAATGTGTCTACTCACATTGCTTCAACAAAGGCATTTCAGGACTCTTTTGGGGCTGACTAAAGACTCAGTAGTGCAGTACAGGTTGTGATTGCTTCAGTGTGTTTGATTGAATATGTGCTTTAGTTCAGAGCTATAAACAGAATTGCAAATCGGAATTTCTAAGCTCTATGAGCGTGGTTACAAAATTTATTTTCCTTCTGCCCATTTGAAGTAGAAAAGAGCAAAAGTATTTCTTGAATAGCGATAAAAATTCTTATACCTGGCTTTGCAAATGGGAGCTTTTACTTGTAGATGTATGCATTATCTTCAATATGTTCACTCAGTGCCAAATTCTAACAGTTCATAGCTTTTTGCTTTTTTCCCCTCAAAGGATTACATACCAGTTCTCCTATACTTCATGGATATTTTACTTTATTTTGGTTTTAGGAGGGAGGGAAGGAGGGAACAGAGTACACAGAACCATTTGTCATTTATGTGCTGGCTACTGGCATTCAAACATTGCTTTTAAATATAGTGACGTTTCTGTTAGTTGGACTTCTCTCCCTTACTGCTGAAAAATTAGTGGGTCCATCAAATGTTGACTAGGATTTCTTCCTGTATTTATTTTTATTTTGGAGAGTTCTGTATTGTGAGTAAATAAACACACCACTTGCAAATAGAGCAGTAAATCAAGTGAGTTGCTTGACTTAAACGTTATTGGCAATTTAGAATAAGAGATGTAATAATGGCAGAAATTTTTTTGTAGTTACTGGCTGGTTTTTGTTTTCTTTCAGACTGGACACAGATCTACTACATTTTCTTCAGCTTACCTTTGCATCTTAACTTCAGTTAGAAGTCAGTTGTTTAATCTGTTCATATTTAAAATGCATTTAGTAAGCAGCAAACCTTTCTTTCCATGTTTCTAGTTTCTCCCATTTCCCCTTGACTGTTATGTTGAAAGCTTCGTGCAGATATTTCTTCAAGCCCATTAAATTGAGTCTTTATTCAAACTTTGAAAAATCGAAGATGAAGGTTTACTAAGAGAAAATTACGTTTCACAGTGTGTTTCCGTGTTCCCCTTTCAAATTCACTCCAGGAAGAAAAAGAAATGCTAAAAGACCAGGCAGCAATTCTAAGCTGGAATTTTTGATTTTGTTTTCTAAACTGGCCTTTACAAAGGAGCTAATTTGTGTCTTGGCATTTCCATTGTGTATATTGCATTGGTGTTACACATATAAAATGTGTCAAGTTGTTAAACTGCCAACCAAGAACATCTGTTAGTCACATGCTGCTAACCTGAGATTTAATTACAGATTCACAGATTAATGGCAACCTGAATAGTTCTCCTGACTTAATTTGCAGATGTCTTTGGCCCTTAAAAAGAACCAATTTATTTTTGGAAAAGCTCTGTTATGTTCTGGTATTTTCTGACACATTAGGAATGATTCATTCTGAACAGAGTAGAGAAACACTAAAATTACTCAGTGACTTTTACTACATCAAGGACTCAAAGGTTGTTCCAGACATCAACATCTGCCCTTATAAACACTTTCCGAACTTAAAGTTGGGGTGTTTTTGGCTAGTCCAAAGACTTTTTTTTTTCATTAAATTAGAGATAAATATCTTGATTCTTACAATGAGAACTGTGGAGAAAATTTTTTGCTCTTTAAAATACTTTGGCTAGGCCTGTGTTTAAAGCATCCAAAAGCAATAGCTGGTGGTTTTTCTTTTCAGCTATATACTGTTAAATTTACTGAAATCTCCAGACATCATTTATATAAAAAGGACTGATAGCTTTCAGTACTAATGGAAAAGCTTAACACCCCTTGAAATGAGTTGTTTCTATATGTACTGATTCAGGGTGATGACTCATTTCAATTAGAATTACCCATAAAGAAACTTTTATGTGCACTGTTTAAATATTTTGCAATGTTTATCTGACTTTCTGTATTTCAACTTTTAAATTTTCTTAAGGTGTGGGGGTTTTTTTTGTTTGTTTGTTTGTTTTGTTTGTTTTTTGTTTTTTTTTTTTTTTAATGCTAGGAGACTTTTGATAATGCCTTTTTAAAATTGAATTTCTTTGCTACACTAGTCTGAGAAGAGTATCTGTGGTATCTGCTGACATTTTCCATATGATCAAAGCTGTCTTTCATGATCATTCTCTGTAGCCCAATCTTCCCCTGAAGAATCACAACTTTGTTATTTATTGTTGCACTCATACACCTGGCAGCTTCTAACACTAGGCTGTTAATATACCAGGCCTTACCAGAGTGTTCATTTCAGTAAAATCTGAACTTCTGAGGAATGAGGATGAGACACCTGCTCAGTCAGCCTTAACTTTATGCCCTGGTTTTGACAGTAGCTGATGGAAGTTTTCTACATGCACTCCAGTTGCATCCCCTGTGTTTATGATGGCTGTTTGGATTCATAGAACACTCTGTGGGAGCACCTTAGCAGGCTGTGATAGCAGTAAGAAGGCTCTGGGAAGGTTCTGGCCCTCTGTAAGGCAGGAAAATGAGCTCCTTTGTCTGACTTGTCTGTGGGTGATCAAGGAGACATGTCTGCTGACCTTCATTTATCTACCAGGCTGTCTCCTGTTGCTGGGCTGTGCAGATAACTGATAGCTGCAGTCCCTGGTAGTCCTCAGGTGCAGTGCCAGTGTTGTCTAGGCTTGAGAGCTCTTGGACAAGAGAAGGCTGAAGGGCTCTGAGCTCTTCTCCATTCTCTAGTTTTCCTTGCTAGTAGCTGATGTTTCTATGCTATTGTCCCTCCTCCTCCAGGGACATAGGGCTACTCTAGACTGTTATAATTTTGTTTTCCAAGGTTCTTTATTGTGTATTCCTGTTTGCAATCTCTTATACTTAATCTTCTTGCCTGTCTGACAACTTCTCTTTAATCTGGCTACCTCCTGTATGCAGCTGTGCCAATCACTGGTTGTCCTTTTGGCATCACATACTCAGATAAAATGCTTGTATCTACCATGTCTATGCCATCACAATGCTACAGATTATTTGCATACCATTGTTGGTAAACAGTAATTTTTATATGTACATTCAACAATTATATTAATTAACAAACAATTATATTAATTAATTATGTTCCATGATTATATTAATTACATGGTGATTAGTACATCATAATTTACAGGTTTTACAGGCCTCTGTTTTGACTATGGCATAGACTGTTTGCCTGTCAAGAAGTTTTGGATCCCAACTCTGTATTAGGAGGAAGTNTTACATTCAACAATTATATAAATTAACAAACAATTAATTAATTATGTTCCATGATTATATTAATTATATGGTGATTAGTACATTATAATTTACAGGTTTTACAGGCCTCTGTTTTGACTATGGCATAGACTGTTTGCCTGTCAAGAAGTTTTGGATCCCAACTCTGTATTAGGAGGAAGTTTTTTAGAGAAAGGAATAGATTCAGGCTACCCTTCATCAGGAACAGAGCAAAAAAGTATCTGAGCTGCTTAAAGTGGCCTTCTCAATAGATTTTATAATGACAAGCATGCTCATATTGCTGTGATGAGTCTGAATAATGCGCTGACATTTGTGGCATATATGACCCATAAATTTTTATGAATTCAGAAATTAAAAAGTTTCTTGAACCTTCCCACTATAAGGCCTTGATTCTTAGGCGTTTGTACACATTGGACAATTAGATGGTTGTGCTGCCATTCAGAGACACCTTGCAAGACAGGCTTGTGGCAGAGTAGCCTAATAGTCTTCTAGGGAGGTGACCCTGCACTTCTAGTCAGCATTGGTGAGGCACATCTGGAATCCTGGGTCCATCCCTCAGGATGAAAGAGACATGGACAAACTGGCATGAGTCCAGTGAAGTACCATGAAGACAATGAAGGGCTTGGAGTAACTGATGTATCAGTAGAGGCTGGGAGAGATGGGACTTTTCAACCTGGAGAAGTTTCAGGAGGATCTTATCAATAGAGATAAATACCCAATGGGAGCAGAAGAGAAGATGGAGCCAGGCTTTTCTCAGTGGTGTGTAGTGACGGGGCAAGAGGCAGCAGGCACAACCTGAAACACAGGAAATTTTTCTTAAACATATGAAACAAGGCAAGATGTTTCTTTAATGTAAGAGTGATCAAACAGTGCCACAGGTTACTCAGAAAAGCTGTTCAGTCTCCATCCTTGAAGATACTGAGGTGATGGGATATGATCCAGGAAAACCTGTTCTACCTGACTGAGCAGGGGCATTCATTTCTGGAGGCCTCTCCTAATCTCAGTGGGTTTGTGACTCACTAAGCTGGGAAAACTTAAACCATTGGCTTGGAAATGTCAGGACTGCAAAGTCTATGGGTTTGGGGGGAGAGAGGGCATGTGTGTGGCATTTGATTTTGGTGCGTTGGGGTTTTTTACTGTATATATGTCATTACAGTGCTAATATTTATCTGTTTCCAAAAAAGAGACTAGGAGTGAATATGTTACTCTTTCGAAAAATGTACTATTGCAGGCTTTGTAATTATTTATCTAATTTATTGGGAAAATGCTTTTTGTGTGAAGGAAGCTTTTCAAAGACGCTACAGAAATCTCCTGAAATCAGGAGAACCCTGAAGCCTTGACATTTGTGCCCATATCTTTTAGCTGCAAAGTCTCAGTTTCTGTCTTTAATAAACAAATTATGTGGTCAGTCCTGAGTTAAATCAAACCCAAATTAATGTTCACTTTTTTTTTCTGATGAATATAAATTTAAAGCACACACAACCACACATAGGAAGGAACAGGGAAATAACTTTATCAGGGTGTAAAATGAGCCATTTAGATGGCAAGGTATGCCAGAATGATGTAGTGTCTGTGATTGAAAGAGGTAATTTGAAGCTAAGCTTGAATATATAAAAAGGTGGCACTTTTATAACATTCTGGAAAATTGGGTCCTGATTTTCCAACTAGGCAGTAAAAGTAATAGATGTTTTTGATTAATTTGGCAATAATTTCTCCGTACCTCTGTTCCATCTTATGCAATGAAGATGCTCCTATCTAGTGTTACTAGATTAGGTGATGTTGTGAAGACAAATGCATTAATATTTGTAAGTTGCTTAGCTAATTTATCAAGAACCCAGGAGTAAATTAATAATTTTGTATTCAGCACAACATTTGTGAAGTAAATCAGACTGCAGACCATATGCTGAATGGATAGGATAGAAAGAGATATGTAATAAACACTTCAGAAGTAATTAAAGGATGTATAACTTCAGTGTGGCAGAAAAGACCAAAGTAAGGTTTGAGGTGATATTAAATTTAGTGTTATCTTACTTTTTGGTGAAAGACCCAGCTAACCTTATGTGTGTCATAGATACAGTTTAACTATTCTGGAGATTTTCTTTTTGGCAACGTCTCATTTAAAGACAAATTGTGTCATGTTTTTTTCATGTTTGAAAGAAGAAAGAATTTTTAAGAATATGTTTCTGCATTGATCTTCTGAACCTTAAAATTATCCTTTTCCGTGTAAGCTGGGTTTGTTGTTTTAGTACCTTTTTGAACAGCATTTGCCCTGCAGGGTTAACATTGCTTGCTTTGGAACCTACTTATCTGTTCTCAAGTTGCTTTTTAGGTTTGTGGACATATGGACATACTTTTTTTCTTTTTCTGGATGAGATGAGCCTGAAGTGACATTGCTTAAAAAGAGTGACAGCTCCAAATCATTGAATTAGTGCATGTGATTGCTTATTTATGTCCCAATATTGTGTATGTCAGAACATTTTAAACAAACAAACAAAAAAAAAAAGGAAAAAAATTTAATTACTGTGATATAAAAACTTGGTTTTATTTTACAGTCCTTGTGTTTCACACTGAGTAATAGGCCTTCCTGCTGTGTGCTCATGTATTTTTTTCTTTATATATCACATTAATAAATCGCTTTCAGAACTTTGCAGAACTAAATGTCTGTTCTTTTGTAGTAATACAAGCTGTTTTGACACATAAAACCACTTGGAAGGCGAGCTGAGCTTCTGTATGGGAAGAATTCTTAATGTGATTTTCAGTGTTAATGGTTTTTTTGAGATCTGAAGTATATTTGAAATATAACTCTCCAATGTCTTTGTATTATTTAATAGACTTGAGTTGGAATGAAATAAAATGAAACTGCATTAAATTGTCTTGTCTTTATCATTTCAGTGGCCGAACTGGAAAAATTCGAGTGCAGTCCCTGAAAATTGGCTTGATGTCTCTTTCTAAGGGCCTTCTGGAAGAGAAGTACAGATGTAAGAAAGAACTTCTTTTACAAACTACTCTATATAATTAGGTCATGTACAATGACAAAGCACCTAGCAAAATTTGTAGTAAAACATTTCACAGGCCTGTTGCAAGGCAGTTTTCTTTTGAATAAGTGAAAGAGAATTCTTTTCATTATCACCAGTGGCAATAGTTAAAGTAGGATTTATATCTTGACTGCAGTGTATTACTCTCCATTCTGAATTGTCAGAAGTGACAGTACTGCAGTCCCCAAAAGAAAAGGAGAATATAGCTGTGTGGAAGATAGAAAAGTATTATATTTGATTCTGCTCTCTTGTGTATGTATTGTTTAGGGAAAAGTCAAGCAAGTTAGTGCTGATTGCATGAGATTGATATGCCTGATAAAGCAAGGAAGTACATCAAAATCCAGCAGTTGTATTTAGTGATCTACGACAAAGACTACCTGAAAATGGTTTTCCAGTATATGTGCTTTCTGCCAGAATTGCACAATGAAAGTTTAAATTATGTTGAATTTAGTACTCTCACAAGCTTGAGAAATGCTGAGTAATATAAAAATATTTCTCAAAAATAAATGCAGGACCAGAAGAGTAAATTTGTGGGAAAAAAGCCCTGACAAATACAGAAAAAAAGATGGAGTGCTATATTAGAGCATTCGAGATGATTGACATTTACATATTATGCACATAATCTTAAATTTGCTGTTCTTTCCAGTAGTTCCTTGACTCATTTTGGAAACACATGAAAAAATTATAGGGAGACTGAATTTGCTCCATGTACCTTTGGAGCTCTGCAAAAATTTCTGCTTTCCTTAAGAGCATTTGTAAGCAATCTTGTAAACTTAGTCATTAACACTGAACAAAAATAGAGGTGTTTTATGCATTGGGACATATTTTGACATCTGAATGACATATTGAGACTTTGGGGTGTTTAGTTTCCTTCTGACATTTGACATATATGTGAATTATTCCATAACTAAAAAAGAGCTTGATGGACATACCTTTGTTCCATAATGACAATTCAGAAGGTAATCTGCTATTCTGTGTGAAATAAAAAGCTTTCATAAAGTGTAGGAGTTAGGCTGTTATAAACTGATAACTCTAGGAAAAGATGGTTTTAAAAAAGCTCTGAAACCTGAGAATACTCCCATTAAATTGCTATTGGTAATATATTATTATATAGTTGCCAAATACAGGCACTGAAGCAGAATAAGGAGATTACTAGGTCAGCTTTATATTTTTGTTGTTGCTTTGTGTTTAGTAATAAAATTAAAATGGCAGCTGATGGTGGCTACAGATTTTACATCATTTATGTCAACAAGATGGACTTTTACTCGGAAGGTTGCTGTGAGAAGTCCTAAAAAAATTAGTAGAGAATAAGTTTCAGAAGACTTTTGTACCAAGTGATCGTAACTTCAACCTGAAATACATCTGAAATTAACGTGATTGCTTAAATTCTCAAAGCAGAGAATTAATAGTCAGATAATGCATCCTTTTTGTTGTAACTTCTGCTCTGATCAATGTGCCAAGCTTTGATATCTTTGTTAGCTTTCTTGTCTTTATGAACCTTGAAATTGTCACAGAAGAACTCTTCAATCCAAAAGAAATTTTGCTAACAAGGGAAGTGTGTGTCAGGTACTGTTCTTGGCTTGCAGTGGCTCTGAAGTCAGTGTTTTGGGGTCCTCTGGCACAAGCTGTCACAAACTCCTCTTTGATATGAGCTCTTTTGATTCTTTTGATTTTGTCATACCCTACTAATCTTCTCATGTCGAGAGAAATTTTGTCATATATACTGAGTTTTCAGTCCTCCAGTGAAAGTTGTAATGGAATTCCTGAATATTTTCAAGGGTCAGTCACTTGGAAAAAAACTAAGACCCCCAAACATGGGTGCTTAATACTAATTACCTGCCTTTTGATTTTTTCCCTTTCTTGGACCAACTCTTGGAATTTGCTTCTGCTTTTGTCTGTTTCTTCTAAGCATTTCTGAGGCACTGGCAGTCACAGGCTGCTCTGAGAGTGGCAGTCTTTGGATGGTTGTGGTTAGAGTCCTCAGCAGAGCACAGACTGTGCCTTCAATGCACTAGCCTTGGAGAGGCATACTCTTCTTAGAGTAGATGGTGGTAAAATAAGCAAGTTTCTTTTTTAAAAAGCTTTTGGATAAACCCTTAATTCTTCTGTAAAACTCTTGACTGGAATGTTTGCTGCTCAAATGTTCAGCCTTCCTAGAGACTGTATGTTCATTTCCAGTATAGGTAGGATCTTTTCACTTGACCCATTTTTAAAAATGTTTTGACAGAGAAATTTCTGTGATTTTTTTTAAATTTAATTAAGCTTCTTTTTAAGATTCTATACTTCGGGGTTGACATGAGAATGGATCTTTAATTAAAAATCTTGATTCCTTCAGAGGAAACCTTGAAGCTTCAATTAAAGAATGCTTGTTCTTGAAAATGTTTAAGACATGCTTATCTTCAAGCACATGCCTGAGTGTTCATGACAATAAAAACGGACCTGCAAAAGTAATTCAGTAGTTGTGAGTCGCTTACATTTATGCTTTAGGGTGAGGAGTCTCAGGCTTCTAAGCTGTTGATGAGGCCAGTGTCCTAGTCCATGTTATTCTCTGTTTTCTCCACTGACAAGGAGGGTCACTTGTGAGCTACATAAGAATGCATTTGTGTGCACTTCACTCTTACCTGCACTCGTTTCTAACACCCAAAGCCTAGGCTGGCAACAGAAACAGAAAAAAAACTCGTATGGAGTTTTTTACAGTGTATAGCTTTTGGGTCATATCATTTAATGCGTAAAATCTTTATGATTTGAGATGAAAAAGAAGGGCTACTTAATAAATCTCATCTTCTAAGCAGTTCAGTTTTCAAGTGATGCACATCATCCTTGGTATGTGTTGGGGTTTTATTTTTTTATTTTTATGTTTACGTTGTAAATTTTCAAACCATTTAGAACTAACTCAAAAAAAAGAAGTTGTTAGAATGTGCATTCTATTTGGGACAATGCCACATAAAATGTGGGTTGTGGATACCTCTCTACTAACTATCTTATTATCCTTTTGATAGGAATTCAATAAACTTTTCAATATTTTCAAGTATCCCTTTCTTTATCAACCATTTAGTACATTTTTTTCAGGTTGTCCAGCTGGGCAATTTGAGTCCCACTGGTTGTAATCCTCAAAATACTAGTGTGAGGCTGAATTTATTTAACTGATTTCTCTTTTCCTGGTTTCAGTTTTTTTCATACAAGTCAGATCTGAATAATATTTCTCTGCTTCCTCAGTCATTCTTCTTGTCCTTTGGTAGAGTCCCTTATACAGTTTAACCTTTATATCAATGTATTTTACGTTGAAACTCCTTTAGTGTGTATGTACGTGTTAACAAACTCCATTAAAAAGAGGTTGTGGCTTTTGAGATTGCTGGTGGAGTCCCCTTCCCCACTGGTGGTGAGTAGGGTGCCTGGGTGCTCCCTGTGAGAGCTAAAGCCAGCTCTCCTCCATCTCCTACTGGAGAGATGCTCTTGCCAGGCCTCTTTTGCCAGGGAATACCTCATGGGTTATTTGAGGTACGTAGGCTGGATAACAAGAGCATTCTTACTTTCCATGCCTTCAGTTTAGGAGCTTCTCCTACTGTGTGCCACACTGAAGGCATTGAGGGATTTGGGAAAAGAGGATACCATCCATGAACTTCTTGCACCTGGACAGTCTTTTGTTGTGGCACATCTTCCAGTGTTAAGAAACAAATCATTTGGAAGAGTTTCAGCTCTTCAAAGGTATCTGCTGGTTTCCTCCTAGCTAATCACTCTTCCCTCTCCTGTCACATTGTTTTCCTCTATGTACCAGCTCCACAATCAACTTAAGTTTTAAAGCTTAGGAAATTACTTCATCTGCCTCCCAGCTCCAGCAGCTAATGAATTGTTCTTTTATGGCCTGTTTCCACTGCAGACTGATGCAAACAGAAAGAATAAGACAATTTCTTCTTTCCTTTTTATTTTTTTTTTTTTATTATACTATCAGGTTTTTTTACACTCACTCTTAGAAATTGAAAAACTCTCCCATCCTCAGCTGAAAAAGATAGCCAGGATCTTGGATTGCCAAGAGGAGCCTGCAGCTGTACAGTATTAATTCTGTGTCCTCTATTGTCTGTGTTGTTTTTTTTTTTCCTCAACACTGAGTGGACAAGATGCTGTAGCTGCTGTTTGACTAGGCAAGAAAGGGTGGAAAAAATACAATAAAATCTCAAAATTAGTCCAGTCATCTGGACTTTTCTTTTGTGAAGATTATTTCTTCTGCTTCCACCTCCTTTGAGAAGGAAAAAAAAATTGTGCCCCGACAGTCTGAAGCGCACTGACAAAGCTTGCCAGTTGCTCCAAATGAAGGGCAAAACAATTTACACCATGTAATAAGAGTTACTCATGAGTGTTTCTGAACAAAGGTTGTCTTTTTCTTGATCAGACGTGCAGTCAGACTGAATTTTCAAATTTCATGTATTTCTAATTTATTAGTGGTTGTTCTGATGGGAAACATGAAAAAGTAAGGGCATAATTTAAATGGATTCTTTTCCTTTTAAGATTACTTAGAGCTTTAATCCAAGCCAGCCATTGAGTGCAAAAGGAGATTGCAAAAACCAGCTGGAATGAACATAAGAATTTGATTCCACTTCTTCTGTAATTTGTACAAATCACAGAATTAAGAAATATTTCTTAGATAAACTCAGCATTTAAGATATTTTCAAAAAAGATTAATCTTGTGACTAAATGTTAATGTACACAGCTACATAGTTCATAAATCGAAGTTGTTGGCAGAAACATTAACGTTTTTAGCTGAGAATTTTAACAATTAAAATTGTCCAATCAAAGAAATGTGCTAAGAAAGCACTTGAGAAATAATAACTACACTGCTGACAGGCCTATTAACTAGGTGCTTTACTGTGAGTGTAGGTACAAGCAGTGTCTTCCTTCCCAGTGCCTGTATCTGGAAAAATTTTCTTGATCTCTTTCAACATTAGTTTTTTCTATTGTTACAGTCATCCTGGTTCATCCATTTATACTGCAGGGCTTGGCACCTACTGTAGGAAAATGGAATCAGTGAAGGAAAAGTACATGGAAGTAGACATGGTTATCCAGGAAGAAAATGTGATTATTGTTAAGCTTGTTAAGCTCAAGTTGTCTTTCTGGCTGCTGCTCTTGCTTTAAGCTATTTCACATTGTGACTTGTAGTAACTTCCAGTCTCAGTTCAGAGTGATTTTGCATCTGTCCCTAACCAACTGAAGCATGACATAGTTTTTTAGCATTAGATGCTGATATTCATTATTTCAGATATTCTTCATGGAATCATAGAATAGTTTGGTTTGGAAGGGGCTTTAAAAGGTCATGGAGACCAACCACCTTGCAATGAGCAGGGTCATCTGCTTGTTCAGGTTGCTCAGAGCCCTATCCAGTCTGGCCTTGAATGTTTCTAGGAATAGAACATCTACCACCTTTCTGGACAACTTGTTCTATTGTTTTGCTACCCTCATTGTAAAAAAAGTCTTTCTTAATAACTAGTCTAAATCTGTCTTTTAGCTTAAAACCATTACTACTTGTCCTATTGCAACAGGCCCTGCTAAAACTTTGTTCTCAGCTTTCTTATAAGTCCCCTTTAAGTACTGAGCAGCCACAATAAGTTCTCCCTGGAGTCTTGCGGGACTTTCTCAACTTTCTCAGCTTTTCTTCAGAGTGATGGAACATCTCTTCTATGATGAGTTTTTTGGCCTTCCTCTGGATCTGTTCGTACAGCTCCACATCTTTCCTATTCTGGAAACCCCAGAGCTGGACTCAGTACTCCAGGTGGGGTCTCACAGTAGCAGAGTGCAGAATCACCTTCCTCATTTTGCTGGCGAGGTGCTTCTGATGCAGCCTGGGTTGACTTTCTGGGCTGCAAGTGCACCTTGTCAGCACATGTCCAGCTTGTCACCTACCAGCACCCCCAAGTCCTTCTCCACAGGGCTCCCCTCAGTCCCATCACCCCCCAGCCTGAACTGATACTGGGGGTTGCCGTGACTCAGTTGCAGCACCTTGCACTTGGCCTTGTTGAACTCCCAGGGGCCCACTTCTCGAGCTTGTCCAGATGTAGATGGCATCCTGTCCTCCAGGTGTGTCAGCCACACCACTTGACCTAGTGTCACTTGCAGACCTGCTGAGGGTGCACTCAATCCCTTCATCTGTTTTATTGATGAAGACAGTAAATAACACTGCTCCCCATATGGACCCTTAGGGACATCACTTGTCATTGTTGTCCATCGGGACTCTGAGCTGTTGACGACTACCCCCTTGTTGGCCACATCAAACCAATTCCCTATCCATCTAACAGTCCACCCATCAAATCCATCTCTCCTGAGTTTAGAGAGAAGGATGTTGTGGGGGACTGTGTCAAAAGCCTTACAGAAGTCCAGAGAGATGACATCTATAGTCATGCCCCTGTCCACTAATATAGTCACTCTATCATAGAAGGTCATTAGGTTTGTCAGGCAGAAATTTTTGCTGGTGAAGCTGTGCTGCCTGAAATCACCTTCCTGTCCACCATGTGCCACAAGAAGCCATACAATTTCATTTATTTAGCCTTATTTTTCTCATTTGTATGGTTACAAATCAAGATTAGGTGAGGGTAAACTCTTATAAATGGGACAGTAGCCATTTGTAGCCATGACAATAATACAGAAATTAAAAGCTTGAGCTGCAATATTACTGAATGAAAGGAAGTGTATGTGGAAATGTAACGAGATGGTGTCTTTTGTTGATGTTGCAGACCTCTTCAAGGAGGTGGCAGGCCCTACAGAAATGTGTGACCAGAGGCAGCTGGGCCTTCTGCTTCACGATGCTATCCAGATCCCGCGACAGCTTGGGGAAGTGGCAGCCTTTGGTGGCAGCAACATTGAACCCAGTGTGCGCAGCTGCTTCCAGCAGGTAAAATAAAGACCTTCATGTGAAGAACAAAAAAAACCCAAACCCTCTCTGATGTTTCACTTATACACAATGGTGTAAAAAGAGGAGAGGAATATAAAAACATCATCCACTGAGTGTTGAATAGAAATGAATATGCTCCTGCAACTAAGTGTGGGAAATTCATGTGAAACTGCAGCTGCAAAAGATGGTTTACAGTTTAGGAGAGGATCAAATAGATTATGTTTAGCCAAAAGAATATATAAATCTTCATGATTCTGACAGTGTTTGCCACTCCAAAAGCTGTTAAAAAATGTTGTAGCAGCCAATCATCCTGCTTTGCATTGTTGAAAGCAACCTGGTGCTGTGAGAACAACATGCTTTTTCCAGCTGGAATGAGGCATGATCTCAACAGAACAAGAAAATGATGTTGATAGTAATTTTTGACCTTGTGCACCAGGAAATTATATAGCATTACGTTACAGACAAAAGACCTTGCAGTTGCATGAAACTTCAAGCGTAGTCTTTTTTATGTTGTGAGGCTTTTTGCAGCAGATCAGAACATGGAATAAAGCTCTTGCAGCCTGCTGTGCAGCTCCACACTACATGCAGGGGGTTAATGAGGCTGCAAGGAGTCTGTCTATTTAAAGGAGATGAGAATTAAAACCAGAATGTTGTAATGGAGCACAACTAACTCTGACTTTTTCAAGGATGCCTAAGGCTCCAAATATTTGCTAGTGATAGCTATACTGCTTTGGTGCATTATTTTTTTGAAAGCAGCTGATTTGAGCATTGTCAGAAATTGTATATGGTTTAAAAATACACCATCCTTGTATAAAATTACTGACTTGGATATTTCTGATTTTATTGAATTGAACATAAAAGATTTCAGTGAACTTTCAGAGGATTTTCTTTTGCCACTCTTTCATAGAGATTTCTACATTTTTGTCGAGTTCTTTGAAAAATGCAATTGTGCTGGCTTTTTTCCAGAACTATTAGATTAATTTCTGGATTCAGGCGATTGGGATTGGGAGAGTGTGTGTGCAGGTCATGAATAATTTGGTAGATACTTACGGAAGTTGATTTGACCAATTAACCACATAAAGCTTCCCCTGATGTTTTAACATTGCTGCTTCAGACAATAAGGGATGGTGCTTGACATATCTGTCACTGGCCTTGAGTGGTTTGAGTCATGCTGAAATAAATAATTCATTTGTTATTCGAAGACTTTCTGTGGCAGAGGAGTGATCTTTATGTCCCTCAAGGATCTACCCCATCTCCCATGCCATTCAATTATGGGTGAGGGGTACTAGCAAGGTAGTGTTTAAATACTTGACGTGTTATTACAATTATACTGATGATGAGGCTGCATCCCTCATCTCACATGAGTAGTTCAAGATCAGTCCCTGGTTGTTAGGAGAGCATAGAGAAAATGTGCAGCTGCATGTCAGTTATCTCAGCCCAGTGAAAACAAGTTGGTGAGGAAGAAACACTCTCTTTTTGTCATGCTTCTCCCTCTTAATGCCAAAAATGGACTTGGACCATGAATAGGTTAAGAAGCCTAAGCATTGATTTCCATCATGTGTTACCATTTCAGAATAACTTTCATTTTAATCTTTATTTTATTCCTTGCACTGAACTCAGAAATATGACCTCTGTTATTGCTAATGAAGTTGATGAATAGAATACTTTTATAGCTAGGCTCGTCTGGTGGTTACAACTTTAAAAAATGTGGAAGTGTATTTGTTTGCTTCTTAAAACAATTGTGTTTATATATTAGCTCTGCTATATTCTTGCAATGCTTGCCTGTAAATGGCAGATTCCTTTCTTGCTCTTTATTTTCCTGTTTGTTTGTTATATGTGTGTGTTGTGTTTAGTGTGCTCACTAGAAAGAGCGCCGTGGGCTTAGAACACAATAAAAAAATTATGAGTCTTGGAGCAATCAATACACACGTGCAAACACTACTGACTTTTAGCATTTTGTCATCAATCTTAAGTCAGAAGACAACCATGTCTTCAGTATGTCTGAACTGAAGAATGTGCTTCCCTTTCATGCTCATACTTATTTTTCAAGTGCTTTCAGTTGAAAGCTGGCTGTACTATGCACTCTATTACTTCTTTACTATGTCCTCCATCTTTGCTACCATCTGTCTACTCTATCACAGCTGTTTAGTCTTCTAAAGTCTTACTGACTTGTTTTCTTTATTTTCTTTTTCATTGAGGCTATTTCTTGTATCCTCTAAATTTTTTTGGATTAAACTGTCGTGGAAAGAATTCATGCAGGTTGTTGGGGTCTTTTTTCCATAGAATCCTAAGGAAAATCTACTTGTGGGTGTCTGTTGTTTTGGTTTGTGGTTTGGGGGTTTTTTTTGGCGGGGTTTTGTTGTTGGTTGTTTGTTTGTTTGGTTGGGTTTGGGTTTGTTTGTTTGTTTTTAGGTTTTTTGGTGCTTGTTTTTTTTTTTTTTTTAATTGAATGTGGGTTTTTTCTTTCCACAGAACCACAACAAGCCAGAAATAACTGTCAAGCAATTTATAGATTGGATGCGCTTAGAACCACAGTCTATGGTGTGGTTACCAGTTCTACACCGTGTGGCAGCTGCAGAAACAGCAAAACATCAGGCCAAGTGCAACATCTGTAAAGAGTGTCCAATTGTTGGATTTAGGTAAGAGGAGAGGTGTTAGATGCAATGTTTCGCAGAAAATATCCACATTTTTAAGTCTTCCAACAAGTGAAGTTCTTTCTGTCTGTTTTTCCACTGTTTTCCTTCTTTAAGATGGGATCTGTCACCCATGGTGAGACCACAGTGTGGCCTGAGCTGGTGTAGTTCTGGCTCATGCAGTGCCACTGTTAGACACCCTGTGGTCCTGTGGCTGGCAGAGGTACAGGGTGGGCTGTCGTCAGATGTTTTTGGATTGGTGGAGCCAAGAGACATGAAGTAAATGAAGTAAAAATGCATCCCATGTGTTCTGTAAGCACAATATCAAAAGGAGGTGATCAGTAAGAAAAAACGTGGACTGTCTGCTCTCTTGCATAAGGCTTGGGAAACTAACTTATGCCAGGCAGTATAAAATGCCCTTCAGCATCAATCTTGCCTTGCTTAAAACAAACACTGATATGTTGCTGTGATGAGACTTGCAAAGTCCCTGTCTATATCCCTGAACATAATCTAACTTTTGTCTTTTCAAAGAAAGGTGTGAGTTCTAAAAGAAAATGTTGCATGGGGAATATTCTCCATGTTATTGTCCTAAACTGTAGTCGGTACCCTTACTAAGTATTGTTATGACTAACATGCATTTGTAAATTGATTGCTCCAGTGTATAAAGTGATGCAACCCCCATCTCCAAAATCTGCAGTAGAGGCTAGGGCTGGAGTTCAGCATAACTGGCTTTTTCCTCTACTGTGGCTGTGGAGTCTAATGAATTGTCTAGGAAAAATATAAAGCAGTCTATCATGTAAGTGCTTCTAAGATTTTTCTTTAGGTATCTAGGCAGATGAGTAATTTTTGTTCATTGTGCTTTCTGTTCTCCATCTTTCTGTTATTTTAGAGGATAATAATATGAATCCTGAGGTCAGATTCATCTTGCTGAGTTTTAGGAATGCTGGCTTTAGTCAATGTTACGGGATTAAGCTAGCAACTCTTTTTTTCTTTTTTTATTATAAATATAGGTATGTGAGTATTTGCAGAAGTAATAATCTGATCCAACTTTGTTGCCTGTCTGAAGAGGAGATGAAATTCTCTTAAAGTGTTCTTGCTTTATTATTGTTTGAGGAAGCATAGGGGGACAAAGCTCTAGCTCAGCTATGTTATACCATGTGCAAGAGGGTAGAGAGACAGAAAAGAAGACAACGACCCATTTAGAATGGGTCATTCTAAATAATTTCTACAATGAAGTTAGAGATCTGCAACAACAAAGGCATCTAGCATCTTAGCAGAAGGTAAATGTTGCCATTTAATGCACAGACTCTGAGAAAAGATTACAAACAAGTTGGATCAGCATCTTTTAAAGTGAACCTTTACAATTATAGACACATATTCTCTTGCAAAACAAAACATAAAACTCAACAGGGGAAAAATGTGGATGGGTACTGAAAACTGCTCTCAGGAAGCAATTTAATTTAAACTTGAACTATTCAGTAGCTATTCAATTTGGTTCAGTTAGCTCATCTTAATTTCATACGAATGTTATAACCTCATCCAGTCAGAACAACCATAGCATAGAAATAGTGGGTGGAATCTGGAATTGAATTGTTGATTTAGTATAAATAAATACATAAATAAATAGGTAGATAAATCATGCTCCTGGTGATTACATTTAGTACAGGGGATACTGTAGAAGTTTGTTACTGTGTTTATACATACATTCTCTTGCAAAAGCAACCAAAAGTAAACAAATCATTGTCTATTTTTAACTGCATTTTAAATTATTCTTACAATTCATGAATTCTTGAGAATTTAATTTCTCAAGAAATTAAAATGTGTGTAGAATTTCTGAGCATCAAAACGATATACAAACCTTTAATTTAACTGTTGAGTGTAAAAACTAAAATAAACCAGTCTAGTTTATAAAAGTTTCTTTGAAATAACACATGAATAGTAAATAGAGGAAAAGAAAAACTAAAGCAATATAGTTTAAAGTTAGTAAAAACTTTAAAATTATAAATTCTTCCCAGTCCATCAATGAAGCTGATGCCTATAAGATTTTCTGCATCAAAGCTACTTGGGCAGCAGTTGATTGACAATGGCTCTCAACATTGGTATGGAGACAGGAATTTTTAAATACTCAGTGAGGCGTGTAGAGTAGGAAGGTTCTGTGGACTAAGAGGGCTGCAGGTTTGCTGTGTCCCCTGCAGCTGCTGCAGTGGCACTGGTGTCCCTGGGCCTGCAGCCATGGTGAGTGTTGGCCGTGCCACATTCTGGTTGTGCACACTCACACACTTCAGAGTTCTCTCTGAGTTAATCCCAACAAACTCACTCTGTGAGTGCTGCTGCTGAAAAGCAGATGACACAATTTCAGAGATTAATTTGCTTTGTGAGACTTAATTAACATGTAAACCTCTAATCATTTTGTTTAATGTCCCCACAGGTACCGGAGCTTAAAACATTTCAACTATGATGTCTGTCAGAGCTGTTTCTTTTCTGGCCGTACAGCAAAGGGGCATAAACTGCATTACCCAATGGTGGAGTATTGTATACCTGTGAGTACCAATTTACTCGGTGTTTCTAATGGAGAACAACTCAGATTTAAGGTCTAAATTTTTTTCATAATCTTTATTACCTAGCCAGGATTTCTTTCTCACATGTTTAATATGGCATGTGTTCCTACCTTTGTCTCTGGAAGGCTTTCAGGTTTTGCTGATTTTATGTGGGGAGAATTTGAATTCTATAGAAATGGGTAGCAGTATCCACCTGTGAGAGAACTTAAACTTCACATCTGATTGGTGAAACAAAGCTTGAATATTAAATGTAACTGCTGCTCTTATATATATACACACATGATATGGGTAAGAACGTGTCAGAGAAATAGGACTCACTTTACTATTGCTATACCATGGCAAAGAGTATTTAATATTCTAGTAATGCATATTAATATTTTTAGGGGGGTGTGATCTATCTTTGTTTTCAGGTCCAGCATTTCCTTGCTTCACGAAAATGTGGTTAGAAATAGGTTGTGTTTCATTCTGTTGTGTAATTGCTATACTGGGATATATAAAACTGATGTGTAGCTGGAAAAAACATAAACAGAATTGATAGTTTCTAACCAGAAATGGTGTGGAGATTCTAACCAGAAACGATGTGAGATATTTACCAGCAGCAGCTGACAAAAATGAATTTTATAACACTGTATTTTCCTAATGATGTTTCAAACACCATTTTTTAAGGAGATTCCTAGGAGTCTTTCTTAACTGAAGGAGTGGCTGGGTTGCTACACTCAAATACCACTCTCACTTTTTTATCAAATAGTTGTTTACATTCAAGAATTTTAACTCAGTCACAAATAAATTAATAGGATAGTTGGTATGTGCTCTGTACAACAGTGATGAAAGGTCTGCATGTTCATAAAAATACAGACCAGAATGTAACCAGAGCTGATTCAATAGAACCAATTTTTCAATAATGTTACAAGATACTGTGGATTCTTATAGTTGCAAAAATTCATTGAGTTATTTGACTCTTTTGGTGTAGTTGTTGGGCTTACTACGTGTGTTTTCCCTCTCTTTTTTTGTCTGGCACGTCTTCTGTAACAGAATTCAAATTCTATTAAGTAGTGGTTTTACTTCATTATGGTCAGAAAAAAACCCATGAGTAACGTTAATGTATTTTCATTAATTCTATAACCAAATGTTAGGATTTTATTGATAAATTGGCATGTCAGGGTATACTCTGAAGAATATGTTTTGAGTAGATTTTTTGGTTTTTTCAGCTGATTTTAATGTTTATAGTATTTTATCACATCACTATTCTAACCTCAGGATTTGGAGGTCTATGATTAGACATAATTAAAAATTCACTTTTTTTTCTCCTTATAAACTTCATCTTTAGTGGAACAGAAATGTTCTTTATTACTACCTATAATATGCAGAAAATTCAAAAATTGAGGTGTAGGGTGTGTTGAAATGGATAATGCTGCTGATCTGCAGGATAAGATATCCTTCCTGTTGAGTTAGTCAAATACAGATTACATCTGGTATGGGATATTGTACTTTCCCTAGAACATGATGGTATATTTCTGATGAATTCCAGGTTTTGTCTGAAGCAGCAGATTTGATATCTAAGATGAATTTTCAGTTCTTGTTAAACAAGTTCACATTATGTAACTGTGAGCCATCCCATTTACAAGTGAAGGCTGACAAACTGAAAAATATATTCTGGAAATGGCTGGAATCCTCTCTGTCCCTGGGAATAGAGATAGCTTGTATTGTAATGAAGATTTCTGTTACTGCTGCAGAAAGAATGTAGTTTTAAAGTAATATTAGGTGTAACATAAGGCAAAAGTCCCTTCTTTCCATGAAATATAGGAGGAATGAGGTGAATCCACTATGGGATAATAAGGAGAGTAAAATGACATTCTTGATTAGAGTGAATGAAGGAAGGCCAGTGTAAAAGGGGGAAAAGGAAGGAACTTGGAAAAGTTTTAAGTAGAGCAGGATAAAAGAAATGGCATATAATTTAGGTGATGCATAAAACTAGAGATTCAGCACTGACCCCTGTTAATGTGAAAGCTGAATATGAGAGCTGGAATTTTATTTGGGTCCTGATGTAAGTACACTCTGCTACCTCCATTTCTGTAAGAAGAAATGACCCATTATATGAACAGACCTAGATGCTTGTTAGACTTCCATAATCAGGACCCACATGCAATCTATTTTAACTAATCTTATTTGGTCTAGGAATGAAGAATTGATTTCACAAAAAGAATCCTGTATTATTTATTCTTATTATTTGTTATAATTCACTATGGTGGGTATACTAATTTTTTGCTAAACCTCTCTACATACTGAACTCATTAAATGTAATGCAGTAGTCAAGAACTGCAAAATTTTTTGCAGGTAGTAGAATAGCTTATATGTTTAAATGGAATAATGCCTGAAAAATAGCATAGACCTGGGTCTGTGAAATAAAAGTACCAGAGGCCACTGGATTGTTCATTAGAATCCATTATATTACAGTACAAATAGCTTGAACAGGAAGAGTGCATCCACTCTGCCTTTTCAACTAAATTCAAAGGCTGCTGATGTTAAAATGTTGCTTTCTTGGTCAGTGTTGAAAAGCAGAGTACAAATGCATATACTCATCAAACTGCATTAATAAAATCTAGCTTCAGTTTCTTACTGCTAATGCATATTAATACATTTTTATCAAGAATACTCACAATAAATAGGTTTAAAAAATGCTTCCATTACTTAAGCTGACATTTAGAACTGGAGCTTAGTCACAGATGGAGGGAAGACCATTTAATTGTCTTCAGGTGAACAGTTCAGTGTAGGATATAAAGGGATTTTTCAGAAGCACAGTAAGTTCTTATCAAATTTAAAATAATGTGGAGAATGGGTTAAGGAATATGTTCTCCATTTTAATGAGTTTTGTGATATTTGTATTAGGTAAGATTTGCTTCATGATTTCAGATTAGGACCATTTACCCCACATAGCTATATGTAGTTACTGGATTTTAATCTGTAATGCCATTTTACATTTTCCTACCTTGCAATTTAGTTTTCTTGATGATGAAATTTTTTAAAAAAGGGCGTTATAATGAGTTATGTCTTTTCTTTCATCCAGAATTTAGAGATCGGTATGAGAAGCATCTGAAAACATAATTCTCTCTTAAGTATTAGAAATGCAAAGTTTCTCTAGTTTGTTTTTCACCTTTACATATTCTTTCTGTGAAATGATGGAAAAATAAGATTTTTAATATAGAATTTTACAAAGATATGTAAAAATATTGTGAGATTTTCCTAGCACCTAATTTGGGAATACATAACTACCTATGCAGGGGGTTTTTTTAGATTTTTTTGAATGGAAATCTTCTCAATAATGGCAATTGTGTTATATTAATGTGCCTGGGCTTAATGACAGCATGCATTAGTGAAGTTCACATCTCTTCTGGGAATCAGTTTCTCTCTGTATATTAAAACAGCTAATTGGTTTTGTGTTAGATATAATAAATGTAATTAAGAGAATGATAACTTAGGTGCAGACTAGTCATCATTTTACATAGGTAAGTGAAGTGAAAGGGGTAAGAACACGGGCTTCCATTTTTGCTCTTTCTTTGAAAAAGAGAAATAAATAAAATTACACATATATATATAATGAGTATTCTATACTATTTATTCATGTTTCATATATTTGTTGTAATTTTTTATATTATATGTTACTTAATTTAGGGCTCTGCAATTAGTTTATTACAATCTTGGTATTACTTTTTATTAATGAAGACTTGTTCTATTTCCAATACAATGAAAGCATACACCACCTGGGTTTTTAAGATATGTATGGAAAACATATTTCACCATGCTCATTTTTTTTTCACTGCTTTCCATGAAATCCTGGTTTCTTAAATTTTTGTTGGATTACATGTAATTGTATCTTAGTTTGTTGCTTATAACTCCCTTTGTGCATGGCTGGTATATTGAAGAACATTGATGCAGTTTGTCAGTTGTTACAGATTGTAGATAGTGACATCTGAGTTGTCCTGCTACCAGTGGTTTTTTAGTTGTGTGTGGCTGCCATGGATAATAAATGTTTCTTCCTGAACTTTGTCTTGCTCTAAGAACTGAGATTTTAAATTGAGTTCAAAGCATAGTCTTTAGACTGAATTTTCAGTGAAGGGAAGTATTTTTTCTTTGCTTTTGGAGTAGTTCTGAAACAATAGTGCTATTTGTCCTATTGATTTGTGTGGAAATAGTCAAGATGTCATGATGTAAGGAGTGTACATGGTACCTGCTAGTTTTAATTTAGAAGATAGATTCTTCACAACAGTGCCTGGCTATTCTTTTTTTAAAGGAAAATGTTATAGTACGTCTCCCTTGCCATGATCTTGGATTGGGCTGTATTTTGTGGTTATATGCCCGAAAGAAAAAAAAAAATAGAAGACATTTTTCAGAGTTGCACCTTAATTGCATGTAAATCAAAATAGTTCTTTCAAATCTGGTCAAATTTCACTGGTTAGTATTTGCAGTGCTCAGTCAGAACACAGTCATATTAGTCCTCTTTCTGAGAATCAGGTTGTCATACCAAATAAAGAATACACCAGAGGAAAAGTCTGGCAGCTCAATAGACATTTATTTCTACAATGTGTGGGTATTAAAATTTTCATTCCTTGGCCTTGAGGCAGAGTTCCATCTGTTGGAGTTACTATTGCATGAGAATAAGCAGCCCTTTGCATTGTCTCATGTTCCTTCTTTGGATGGTGCAGTGGTTGGAGAGATGCTTTTTGAGAATGGTTTTGTGAACCCTCCCTGGATTCACTTTTATTAAAATTCAGGGATTCAAACAACCCTTGGTCATAAATTTGCTCTGTTTGTTATCTACTTTTTGAAGCCACATATGAGAAACTCCTATCAGCACCAGTTTGTTTTACTGTTTTTATTGCTTGTCTGATGTGCATTACAGAGTTTGTAACTGCATATATTATACATACATTAAAATACATAGATGAATATGGAAGTATTTTTGTTTTGACAGCAGAGAATAGTTTGTCTGACCTGTCCCTAGGTCTCTTTGTAGTACACCAGGAAAAAGATTATGAAACTGCAGTCTTCCTCTCTATTTTCCACATGGTTGTCCATCAGCTTTGGCATCCTTTGATGCTAACAGGCTTCTCCCAAAGCAGAGTGTACAGGAATGCAATTTGTAGTTTGTTACAGGGGCTGGACTGGAAGTCTGTAAAAGCTGTTGCAAATCTTCAGGTTATTCTGGAGCTGAACTGCCACGTTTTCTTTACTGCTGTTGCAAGAGAAAATGCTTAATAGTACCGACTGGAAGGGGATGTTCTGTTGAAATACTCAGCACAGTCTGAGCTCATACACTTTGAAGGCAGACTGTATACTATTGTTTCTTCCTGCAGATCTCTTTATTGCCATTTTTGCCTTGTATTTATTTTATGCCTGTATGTATCCCTGCTTTTGTAGCAGAAGTTAGCTGAATAGTATTTACCAAAGCAGTGCTGCCATTATTGCTGTGATTATCACCGGTTAAAGGGATTTTTGAAAGTAGTTGAATAAATTTTAATTTTGTTCTCAGGATAGGGTGGTGGGCAGGAGGGAGCAGAGAGGGATGGGGCTAAGCACCTACCAGTTTTGGAAGAGGCTGCATCAGTCACGACCAGTAAAAAAGCTGCTGTGAGGGATGGAAGATGTTGATTGTAACTTGTAAATTTAGGCTTGTGGAATCTTGTGGCTAATCTATGTCCTAATCTTATTCTGTGGTAGTAAGGACACCACTGAATCGGTCTGAGTTTGTTACTTCAGGCATTAATCGTTCTAATCAGGCCTACCTGTGCTTTTGAACAGTGCCTGTACACTGGCCACCACTTCATCTGTGTGTTTTTTTGACTCTGGAATATTACAGGTAGTGGCAGAATCCTACAGGAAGAGATTTGGTAATTTGAGAAAATGCTTATGAAAATCTTGGCCATTGCAGCAGCAAATGGTTTAGCACATAGCACTCCCATCTTGTGGCAGAGTTTTCTGTTGTAGGTCTAGAATGGGAGGCAATGAGTATTTTGTTAAACTTTGTGAATGTAGAGGACTGTATCTTAACAACTGATTTTTGACCTTTTTAATTTTTTCTCAAAAATTAAATTCTTGTGGTTTTTAAGACTAGATAAAAATAATTAGCTTAAGACTTGAACCTGTGTCAATTTTTCCCTAATTTATAAAGTAATTGGTAAACGCATTTATTGCTGGGAATTTGAAACCTTGCTATTATTTTCCTGAAGAGAATTTTTAGGTGCATTAGCATTATTATTGTACTAAGTCTCATGACACTGAAAAGGCAATTTTAGCATCGTTGAAATTTTAAAGTTCTTCCTTGTATTCTTTTTCAAGACAGTACCAGTGGTATAGGTCAATAATATTGATATTAAATCAATACTATTTAGCAATTTTGAATTTTATTTCTTTTTTATTTTGAAGACAACATCTGGAGAAGATGTGCGGGACTTCACAAAGGTGCTGAAGAATAAATTCCGGTCCAAGAAGTATTTTGCAAAGCATCCCCGACTTGGCTACTTACCTGTGCAGACAGTATTGGAGGGTGACAACCTGGAGACGTAAGCTTGGTTTATAGAGCAGCTGCTCCTGGAGTCACTGGCTTATTCTATCAGAAACAAAAAGCTGAAACTCAAAAGATGGCCAACAACAGTTGCAGAGCCTTGTGCTATATTATTCTGTATTATTTCACATTATTTGCAGATCTTCTCTATTATTTTTAAAGTTACATATTTTATGCTTAGATTTTTATCAGCGTTGTATTATAAAACCATGGACTTTACAATGTCCATGGTAATGGACAAAGCAGGTAATTTTGGTGGGGGCTGAATAGCTGTTTTACAGAGAGTATTTCTAAAGAGACTGGGTTTTTTGAACTGTATTGCTTATTTGATTATGTCAAAATTCCTGGAATTAGAAATGTCTGACTTAATTAGGGTCCTACCGGCTTCAGAAATATTGGTGGCCTAATCAGACAGAGCAGTCTCAGTGTCTCCATGGTATTATTTATGGTGCTGACAGAAGTGCTCCACTTTATTTACTCACTTGGCAGTTGTCAGCAAAAGACACTCTTACAAGAGCAAAAATTAAGATGTGTTGACAGGGTGCTAGAATTAGTTTCATGGCTTGACTGTCCCTCCCATCCTGGTGTCTGTGGCACAGCTGCACTGTCTGAACACAGCACCAGCCCAGGCGAGGCTTCAGCAAAGACACTCTGCATTCACACAGCAGCTCCATGCCAGTGCCCACGGTCTGAGCCTTTCATGATTGTAGGGCTGTGCTTTTCATCTGCAATAAGTAAACAAAACCTCCTCATTAGCAGTGTAAGATACAGGAGGAAGTAATCTGAAAACTGCTTGATTGCTGAAAGCCTGACTTCTAAGGAAGCAATGCACATTGAAATGTTACCCACCAGGGCAGCCTTCAGCTGCCACCAACACAGGAAAGCAAAGCTGCTTTAATGTGGTGAAAGTTTGCCAGTGCTGACAGAAATTGGAATGATAAAACTATAATCGCAGGTCAGGGTAAAATTATGTTGGTCCAATCACGTGGGAAATATACAGATAAAATTGTCGGCACCATGCTGAGAAAACTCTTGGTATTGGTTCTCTGCCCTGCAGGTGGCAATAATACAGTAATACATTCTTTTAATAAAAAAAAAATTAAAGAAAATAAAAAATCTTTTATAGTTATTCAAGTGTGAGAATGTAACACAATATGTATTTATTTTTGTGTGTAAGGAAAAGAAGCATTGATAACTGTGACTTATGCAGGGGGGTGTTATTGGTGAGGTTTTTGCACCCCATTCTTTTTTCATACATTTTATTAATTACTTTAAAATGAAAGTTCCTGTGCTTGAGCAGAATTTAAATGAATTGATTATGGTTTATGAACTACAGTTTAATCAATAACACTGATTTGGATTTTTCTTTAAATTGATTTTTATGTAACAAAATTAAGTATGTGGATCAGTCTTCTGTCTCTCCATGACACACGGCAGTATTTGTTGCTGTCTCTTTTCTACATCAATTGTTACAGGTTCAGGGTGGGTTGCTGTTTAAAATATTTTGTGTTTCTCCAGCTTTCTCTTGCTTAAATGGTACCAAAGTTTTAGTTTCATGGTTTCTTTCTCTCTCTCTCTTTTTTGTCTTCTTTACAGTCCTATCACTCTCATCAGTATGTGGCCAGAGCAATATGAGTGAGTATGCAGAACCCCTTTGTCTGGAAAGCCTCATTTGCCAGTTGTTTTCTTTTAGCTCAGTTGCAGCTGATCTGATGTCCCTGAACTATAGGCATGGCTGACCCAAAGCAATAACAAGTAATATTGTGCATGTATTTATTTGTCATCAGTCTAGCTTGATTTAAAAATAATGTTGTCTGTATCATGAATTGCTTTAGACACCACTAATTTTTTTTATTATTATTTTTAAACTAGTCCTTCCCAGTCTCCACAGCTATTTCATGATGACACACACTCCAGGATAGAACAGTATGCTACTAGGTAAGAGAGACATGGTTTCTCACTAGTCCATTTCATTTTGTGGTTGATTCTTGCAGTTTTTAATACACTCTACTGATTGGATGTTATTTTTTAAAAAGTTATCTTTCTCTGTACTTAGAAGTAAGTCAAATGTTTTTAAATCATTAGCTTCTGATTGTGGCCATATTAAATGTAATTGTAATCAATTAAAACCCCTGAACCAGACAAATTAAATTTCTCTAGAGAGATGGAAGAATTTTCTGTCTACCTATGTCCTTTTTTCAGCCTGTGGTGCCACAATACTGTGGCTTTTTGTGCCCAGGTGAAGCTCAAACTCTGGACTCTCACTGAGGATCAGTGGAGATCCTAGGTGCAATAGCTGTTTTACCTCTCCTCTCCCTCACCTCTTACCAGTTCTGCTTGGGATGAGATTAGCTGAAGGTGGACTGTGCACTACTCGATTATCATTCAGGATATAAACCTAAATCTGAACCTGCTGTGTGCAAACATTGCTTAGCAAAATCAAAAGCTTACTACTAATTGCCTCATAGGTAATCTATCTAAAACTACTCAGGATTGTTTTTCTTCCGGCAGTAAAATCTAACGAAAGAAGACATAATTCTGTGTCTTCCATATAATTTTTATTGTGTCCTTTCTTGTTGAATCTGTTATGCATATGTTGCATACAAAATAGTAAATCTTTTTTATTGTTCTGGTCTTTTCAGCTAAGCATCTTTGAAGAAATATTATCAGAGCTTCCCTAATAAAATAGTGCCCAGCAAAAACTGTATATTAGGGCTTAAAGCCTTCACTGTCACTGTTTGGAGAACATTCAACTCTCACTTTTCTGTTTACAAAATTCCCTGCCTGGAATCAGATACCATCTCCCTGTTCTGTTATGCTGTGTCACCTCTGAGTTGCTTCTAATTTCCTTCCTCAGCTTTCAGTTTTTATCCTACCTTGAAGGCTCTTTGCTCCTCTAGGGCCCCTTCCCTGTTTCTCTGTGCTCCCTGATTAGGGCCATCTGCTGGTTCCATATACTATCCCAAACAAATCCTCATTAATGATGGAGATCCTAAATGTGCTAACAATGCTGTAATCTGCATTTGTGAGTTGGAATATCTATTATTCACTGAGGGATTCAAGGCAAGCCCTTCTCTCTTAAAAGTATGGGGAGTTGTACTACTTCCCTCTGTGACAAAGGGACTATGAAGATTAATTTCTAAAATTGTTTCATCAAAAGATTTAAAGATGCTGAGCTTAGCAGCTTTATGAAGGTGACTTGTAAGCATGTTGCTCACTGTGGAATAGAGTTGTTTGAGATGCCCTAGAGCAAAGATGATCTGATTTGTCCTAAGTCACTTCAGAGATTCTCTTCCCTTCAGGGGAGATGTTGAAGCACAGTGTCCCACCCCAGCCATGGTGGAATAGACAGTGAAGACAACATCCAGTGTGTGCCTTCATTTATTCTTCTTCTTTGACCCTCAGGAATAGTAACAAATGTACAGGAGGGCAAACTTGCTCCATTCTGAAAGAAGTCACCAGTTCCTTGTTCTTTAGGGCCTTGCACACTCCCTTCAAAAGGAAGTTTGAAGATATCTATTGTAATCCATAATGCACTTGCAAAAATATATGTGAAATCAAGATATCTTTATAGTAAAGGAAATAGCTGTATTGGTGCAGTTGAATATGTGTGTAGAGCATTAAGTGTTCTTAAATTTTTATGTATCTCTTTTATGTACATAAGGTACATCTTTCCTGGAAACTTGAATAGATAGAAAATTTCTGCTTTGATTTTAAAGAACTGTAAGACCTTATATATATAGTCTAATAATCTGATCTTTTTAGATTAATTGCTTCCAAAATGAGGAACTGTAGGCAATGATTCCCTGTAATTATACTGCTTTTTGTGCTGTTTTACAGGACTTGTCTGTCCACAGTGTAGTATTATCTGCCAAGCATAATTTCAGATGTTGCATGTGCCATATTTAAAAAGGATTCATCCTCTTTTGTTAGTTCAGCTCCAGAAAATTCAAAAAGAAAACCATCTGTGAAAACATCTCTCTAACTAATTTTGCCATGAGAGTTGTGGTGATGCTAATGATAATTATACTAGAGTTAGAAAATACGATTTTATTGTTGTTTGGCAAGTAGAATTAATTAATCATAGCACAAGTTTCTCATAAAAGTCCTCTGGATTATAGGTTTTCATCACAAAATCTAGGAGTTTATTCCTAACCATGTATACAAAGATTGCCATATCTGAGCTGTTTCAAAGTAGAATTGATTTTCATCCTGTCTCTGTTTAAATTGTGCAGCATGTTGTCTGAAAGTCATGGTGTTTCCCTGCCTTTCAGGCTGGCACAGATGGAGAGGACCAACGGCTCCTTCCTCATGGATGGCAGCTCCACCACAGGGAGTGTGTAAGTAACTCAGACTTATCACGGCTTTTAGGAACTTTGGTTATCCATTCATGGTATAATCTTCAGCAGTTCTAGCACAGGACTTAGTCCCAGTGAGAGCAGCTACTAAGTATGAGCGCAAGGATGGCTTCATAAGTTTAATTTTTCCAAGCACCAGTTGTGGAAATTGGTGTTCAGTTGACAATGTGTGGGAACTCTATGTTTGTCAGCCATCCTG
Organism: Illadopsis cleaveri; assembly: GCA_013399915.1. Classification (NCBI taxonomy): domain Eukaryota; kingdom Metazoa; phylum Chordata; class Aves; order Passeriformes; family Timaliidae; genus Illadopsis; species Illadopsis cleaveri. Next base: position 153,618 of record VXBB01008362.1, read on the forward strand.
CTTCAACATGAGGATATTTCATGTGACTAGTAAAAGGCCACAGCCCTGTTTGTTCTACTTTGTATTCCTTTTCTGCTTTTATCATAGTATAAAAGAAAAGAAATCCTTTTTTAGGTTTTTGCTAGACCCTAGACAACTTTCTTCTTAAAATAAAAAATCATCTGTACTTTGAAGATTCTTCAGAGCCAGAACAGTGTTGCTACTTCTTGTTTATATTTCAGTTTTCTGGCTGCTGATCCATCTGTTTGTACCTGTAACTATCCTATGTAATAAACATAGTCCTACATTAATTTTACCAATTTTCTTTTTTTTTTAAATAATATGTCACTTTTATTGTAAAAAACCTGGATTAAAATACATTGGTTTTATGCTTGGAAAACATAGAACCTCTTGAATTGCTGATGAGATAAATACTTTTTTTTAAAATGTAGAAACAAATGCTTTAACCTCACTTCATCATCAGTTCAGCTAATTAAATCAGCATTGTAGGACTCTGCCTCTTCTAAGTTATTTACAAATGCCATCAGCATTTTTAAAGAGGAAAACTGAAATTGTTCTTGTTCAACTTTAGTTAGAAAATGCTGTTGGTCTCAGTAATACTTTCATTTACTGTTTTAAATATAGTGGAATAATAGTGAAATTATTCTATCCATGAGTATGCTAACAGCTTGAGATTTAAAAGTACTTTGCTTGAAAGAAGCACATGTGACCCCCTTTAAATGTTGCCTCTTTCCTGATTAATTAACTCTACTTACATACCAAATAAAATCTTTTTTCATGCAAACAGTTTTAATGTGTTTCTGTCATTGGCACACTCACCAGTGAGAGAAATGCAGCCAGAATATTCTCTTTTGATTTACCTTCCACAAAAAAAGAAGAGCAAACATACTGTCATTTGGCAGGAAAGCTGGAAACTTGAAGGCAGCTAAATGCTCATACACTTGAGTTGTGTGTTTAGAAATTAATGAGCCTACTCATATACAAAGACAAAACAACCATCCATCCCAATGGTAAAACAGGGGGTATATTGCTTAATTTTTACTGGCAAATCAGCTGTTGATTTTAAAGCAATTTCTCTGCATTCCTTTTCCTTAGAATAAGAATTATCATCATATAACTTGTGTACCAACATGTGATAGGTACCTCTGAATTTGGGTCTCAGTCAGGGAACTGTTACACAAACAAAATATGGGTGAGAAGTTATCCTTGTACACGATGGCACCTTCTGTTTTATTTGCAGATTATAATGCATGCTCTCATNGTCATTAATCCAACTGTCCAAGTCCACCACTAAACCATGTTCCCAAGTGCCACATCTACCTCCCTTAAATACCTGCAGTGATGGTGACTCAGCAACTACCCTGGGCTACCTGTTCCAGTGCATGACAACGCTTTTTGATGAAGAGGTTTTTCCAGGAACCTAGACAGATGTGAAGTTTGTATCCCAATTTGGATCAGAAGTTGCTGAAACGTTGGGAAATTAGGATTATAGTTCAAATCTCTTATTTTTTAAAATGCCATTTAACATAGAAATGGGGATGGTGTAACTGTTCTCATATGGATGGAATTCAAAGGAGCAATTTGAAATGTGAATACATGTTTTTTTCAGTTCAGATGTAAATCCCTGAGGCAAACTTCTTTTTTTTTACAGTATTACTTCAAACATTCAGGAAACAATTACTAGTTTGGAAATCAAATTCTGTGCTTCTCATAATTGGATTTCTGTTTCATGATCTTTTTTATTGGTCCTGAAGAGTGCTTCAGTTTACTGTGAATATAGAACAGAGGCAGTGTTGCACTTGATTTTGAAAGTTACTTCTTCGGTCTTGTCAGGTTCACAAGCTCAGCAACAATACTTTTAGCACTCTTCATGCTTCAGAGATTATATATAAGAAGTTATCTACATTTGAATAAGAAAACTTCAGCTCTTAGTTAAACATGATGAGTTTACTCTCAGGAATATTTTGCAATATGCCATTTGATTAAGCACTCATCAAAGATAATTCTTGGGTTTTAACTTGTTTTCTTGAATGTCATTGTGACTTTTATCTCTCTAAGCTTTGCTATCTCTCCCCTTGTCAAAGGATGTGTGAATTTCATTAAAAAATGCATTTTCCTTAATAAAAAAAATAGTTGTAGATAACAAAAGGCATGGTCTCTACTATAGTATGTCAGCTTTTTAAAAAACATTCTAATGCTCTCATGCATGAATTTTCCAGTACAAATGCTCTCATTGAATAAAAATATTTTCCCTTCATGTTGTCTTCTCTTTGCATTAGACAGTTCTAAATATTTAGGCTAGAATGTTATGATGGATTTTATTTGGCTTTAATTCATGCAAAAGCTTCTCTATCTTTAAAGCAGACTTACCTATTCACAAATGAAGATGAGCATAAGGAAAAAAATAAGTCTTTACAACAAAGAATGATAGAGTGTTCCTGACAGAAAGCTATGCCTCACAATTTGAGAAATCATGGTATAGTAGAATGAAAATAAAAATTGTTAGAGAAATAGGACAAGAGTGTAACTCTCCTATTCCTGTAATGTGTGAGCAATCCTATCCAGCCCATACTGAAATGAATTGCACTGGGCATAGTAGAAATACCTCCAGAAAAAATACAGATGCTTAATAGCTGTTTTCTGTTTAGTGCCTTTACTACCATTTGTCTTCACATGCACTGCATTGTTGATGCTATTTCACATTTATCCTAAGGCAGAGTTGGAATATATCTGGAATTTTATTTGTTAGGGAACTCTGCACTCAGGTTCAGAAGTAGGAACAGGTTCAGAAGTGAAGGGCATTGATACTTTTACCTGGCACTGCTACTTAATGTGGTGTAGGTCAAACTGGAGCCCCAGTATGTAGTAACAGAATACTGTGACATAAATGGTTAAAAGGTATCTTGTCACAATAGGAAATTTGTTTCATGTGATAGTAAAATTAGGAGAACAACAACAAAATTAGACTAATCATTTTTAGTACCTTTTTCATCCTTATTCTAGTGTGTTTCATAGCATCAGTAGGTCAAGGTACTCTTTATTTGGACTAGAACACATGGTGCTTTGTGTGAGAGATATGGCAAAAATGAAAATTGTCAATGAAGTAAGTTCACAAATAGCCACATCTTCCTATCTTAAATCAAATTTAGCAATCAGTTTTCTTAATCAGATATAATTATAAAATAATTCACTGATGAAAAGTGATGGTCAGGAGATCTGAATTTTTCTTTCGACAGCATAGTCCCATAAAAGGGAAGTTACATGCAGCTTTATTTGCCTCTTACTTCCTCTATACACAATGCGTGTTTTGGAATAGGCATCTTGAAAATAACATCCACAAGGAGTATAGGATACTTCAAAGGCTGTTTTCCCCAGGTTTCTTTGTTGGGGCGTTCTTTTCCTCTGAGTTGTACTTCTTTCAAGTCTGACCTTCTGGGATGTCTTGTTTGCTGCTTTTTACTATGGTGAAATGCAGAATAGGAACTACAGCCTCTGCTGTCGAAGGACTTTGTGTACTTCTGGTTGTTTCTCAAAGCACACGGGGTATTCAATAAAATAACCACCAAGAAAGAGTGAGCAATTAAATTTTACATGATGCTTTTATTTTGATTGCTGATTGCCATCTCCTGCCACTTCTACAGAACAGTGTCCCAGATTCTCAAAATGAAAGTATTTGCCTGGCATAGAACAATGACCTTATGTTGCAGGACATTTGAAGCCCTGTCCTGGAACTCCTGTGCTACTAATGAATCTATCCTAATTACAGTAATGAGGTTTGTTGGTGCAGGCTCAAGGTTGCATTTGTTTCAATCTAGTAATTTTGCAAGACAGACCAAAGGTAGAATACATGGTAAAAATACACTTTTGCTTCAGAAGACTTCCTTTGTCAAGTGCCTGTGGAAAAACGTGCTGTCAGTTGCAACTGATGCCTAAAAAAAGAGCAATCAATATTCATAGCCTCTCCAGTAGGCTTTCTGAGGCTCTGAACCACTGGGAAAGAAGGGAAATGAAGTTTTTGTAGACTGAATAACTTTGAGACCAAAATATAAAATTATCTGTATTTAACTGTGTTGATCTCATCTACTGGATCACAACACAGTCAAGAGTATGTAAGCATTTACTGTGTGAACTCTATTTTTAAAAGCGTTTATAGGTTTCATTTAAAAATGAGGTTACATCTAATGCAAAATCTTGACAGAATCTCAGATTTAACAAATTCCGATAAATAATAACGCCAGTTTACAGAGCCCTATTTTAAAAAAGATCCTGTTTAGGTGTCCTAAATTTTGTTTATAAACTATTTCACCATTTCAAAATTTGGACAGCAGTTTTTTGATGCCTAATTAAAATAACCAGACTAAACTAGATCAAGTGAACATTTCCTGACATCATCAACACCCTTGCACAAAACACTGTATGTGTAGTCACACAGTATCACCTAAATTGACATGTAAACAGTGTTTTGAAGCTGGATAATAAAGCTGTGTTCTCTCATCTGCCTGCCTTAACTCTGTTTTTGTGCTCGCCCAAGGTGTGACATTGAATTGCTGGCACTCTTGACTGGCTGGGGCCATTTCAGTCACAGGGTACTCTGCACCTTTTGGAGGCCTGTGCCCTGCAGAATTTGAAGCCCCCAGAGGAGTTACCTCACTTTGGCAAAAGTTTTGTTATAAGGCACAGGGTATTTTTGTCAGGACAACTAATGGAGAGAGAAGTACAGTGAGGTTTTAATTATCGCACTGGGACCTGATCCAAATTCCATTACCTGCACTCACCTTTGTTTTAGTTTTAAGTAGACATGAAGTATTAATGAAAAGCAATAATGATTATGAATTTCCCTGAGCTCACTCAAGTAGTGAAGATAAGGCAGTAAAGGCTTTTAATTTGTTTTGTAGATAAGGGGGGGGAAAGGAATGCTGTTCTGTTTCTTTCTGTTTCTTTTTCAGCCAGCACTCTTGGATGTTGCTGTTGTTCTTAAGGACTTAAATGCACATGCAACCCCAATTATATTTAACACTCTCTCTCTATATATATGTATGTATTTAATGAAAAATTCATTACATTAATTCATTTGAAGGGAAGATCCATGTTGTCATTTCTTCTCATGAATGTAATACTGACAACGGCCAAGACAGCTAAGAAATAAGTGAACATACATTATTTTCTTCAGAATTTCTACCGTTTTTAAATGCAAAACTCAATGGTTAGGTTTTTTATCCAATGGACAGAACTGTCACAGACTATATTTTTTCTTGTTTGGATTTTTTTTCAGCAGGCATAGCCTTACTTGATGTACATTTCTTTGATTGCACGAATCTAAATTTTCAGCTCTTGATGACAAGCTGGAAAGTGGAAGGCCCATAGCTTTGCGTAGATAGTGAATAGTTATCCTTGCGAAGAAATAATTTGGTGTTGTTCTACCATGAGATTAGTCTTCAGTACAAATTTTGTCTTAAGCAGTGCTACAAACAACCAAATAATTTTGCTAAATGATAAAAGTACTTTTCCAGGAGATACACACCAGAAATCTGGATTTATTTAATTTTTCGCTATTTTGTGTTGCTTCTGATACTGATAATGCTTTTAAATTGATAGTGATATCCTGAGCTAACAAAAAATCTTGGTTCAACAGGATAAAAATATGTTTTTTCTTTACACAAATAGTATTTATGCAACATTCATCTGTTCCTGTCATATGCATTTTCTCCTTTTGTCCCAAGAGTTTGAACTTATTTCTGGAGAAACCCCCTATCCATATGCATGGCTTGTGAGACACCTAATGTGTTTTACTTGTACACGCATTTATTTATAGAATGTTTCTCACCACAGAAGTAACTGCTATTTCTTCCAGGATATACTTTTCTAAATAACTGGTGTTACTATAATTCAAATGAGATGATACATTTGGAAATTCTGTGATGAAAGATGTTAAATTGACTGACAGGAAATTTTTTAAAGCCTCTTGAAAATCTCCATTACATCTTTATTTGGAAAATAAATGCTTTGCATATAATGAACTTCTGGTTTTTTGCATGTGCTTTCAAAGGCAGTCCTTGAGGATACTTTTCATTTTATAACCAGTGGATAGCAGAATTTGCAGCTGCTACTTTCTAACAATAGGAGGAAAAAAGTGAAAAAGTTTATTTTCTAAATAATATCTGAATGTGTATGTATATACTGCCCATGTGTGTGTCACTCTGCTCTGACCATGCTTTAACTGTAGGAGATCCTTAGGGTAAGGTTTGTACCAATACTTCATGGTATCATAAGATATGCAGTATCTGGTTTGTAATCAATTAAAGGAGTTAATTTAAGGAAAGTTTTCTTCAGCATTTAAACTGCTGCAGCAATTTCTCTCTTAAAAAAGGAATAGTATGTGTTTTTCTATTGTTGATTCATCCTTCTTGAGTAACCAAGGAAACAAACTGGTTTTAGGATGTGTTATCTTTCACTTTCTATCCATCTGACTTTATTTATGGAGAAAAGCCAGCAACTTGGAAAGTAAGGTACATCTATACAAAACCAAATTCACTTGGGTATTAAAGCATAATTGAAAGTGTCAGGACTTCTGTATCTCCTTACCAGAAGGTAATTTCATGTGAGTCAGGAGGAGGACAGTGTTATAATTTATTTCTGTCCCTGTATCTCTAAGAAGGAAATCTATAACCAATGCAGAATTTCAAGGTATTGTATGTGTATATCAAAATAGCGAGAGAAAAATGGAACTTTTTTCCTCTATTTTTAATGGGACTTTTTTTTCTCTAGTTTTATGAGGTAAATTGAGCAAACCAAAATTATTTCCTAAAAATTTCAAAAATGTCACATATTGTTAAAAAATGGATCTAGAAGATGCTTGTTTGTTTTATTTATTTTTAAGGCATTTCAAATCAGTCATCTTTGATTGCTGACTGATTCTTGTTTTCACTCTTTCTGTTCAAACCACTAGCAGCATTTGTTCTTTATGCATAGATTAAACTAAACTGATCCTTTACTACAGAGGAATCTTTTTTCCTGTGCATTGTATGTTTATATGGTTTCCTTTCATTATGTTTTTTAGGCTTAATTTTGTCTCGGTTAGTATTTTTCCATAAACAAACAAAATCCCTCACCTTGATAGAGGTGTTTGCTCACATAATAAATGTTTTACTGCTCTGTCTTTATCTGTGTTGTTTATTGTTTCAGAGAGGATGAGCATGCCCTTATCCAGCAGTATTGTCAGACACTGGGAGGAGAGTCACCTGTGAGTCAGCCACAGAGTCCTGCTCAGATACTCAAGTCAGTGGAGAAGGAAGAGCGGGGAGAGTTGGAGCGTATCATTGCTGATCTTGAGGAAGAGCAAAGGTCTCGTAATCATCCAAATGGTGTCTGAATTGTCATTTTGTTTTTGTTTGAGCCATGCATGTACTATCTTGAAGATGAGAAAGACCTAGAAGTCATGATTTTAGCAAAAAAAAGCCCAGACAACCATCCACAATCAAGGCATGTGTTGTGCATAGCCTGGCTCTGTTAGATAGAAGGGGGAGTGTTGTGAAAGATAAATTAATTTCACTTTTACTTGACCGCCTTTTTTTCAATCCCCTGTAAAACACAAGTCAAGATATTGTCTTTGAGCAATTTGTGTTGTTAGTTGGAGATGTTAACGCTGTTTGATCTAAAACATCTTTTATTTTCATATACCTGATTGTCATCATCCTCCTCCACTTTTCAATATCCCAGGAGTCTGCAGATAGAATATGAGCAACTAAAGGAGCAACATCTTCGCAGAGGAATAAACCCTCTTGCATCACCTCCTGACTCGGTTGTGTCACCTCAGCACGCTTCTGAAGATGCCGAGCTCATTGCAGAAGCTAAACTCCTGAGGCAGCATAAAGGTCGCCTGGAAGCGAGGATGCAAATATTGGAAGATCACAATAAACAGTTGGAGTCTCAGCTTCACCGGCTACGACAGCTCCTTGAGCAGGTACTTGTACACTCTGCCCCGTATTGTTTCTGCACAATGGATTTCTTTGGCGGAGCAAAGGCATTGACATTTTACTGCAGGTATTTTTGCCACGCACTCTTTGTCTCTTGCAATCAGTCATTTCCAACGGGATATTTTTTTCTTACCCACTAGTATAACCCTTGGTTAATGTCAAATGAACAGAAAATTATTTCAAGTGCTGGAGTGATCATGGGAACTTAGGAAACACTGAGAATGACACAAACAAGAGCAATAGGTTTTCATTAATTGAAAATATATACCCTACTCCAAATAATGATGTCAGCCACATCCCATGTTTGACTTCAGTTTTCCCAGACACTTTCCTTAAATAATATGTTTATTTGCTGTCAAGCCTCTCTTGGCATGCCAGAGACAGATGGTCAAAGATATGCCTGAAATACAATGGAGCAATTAATTACATTACAAATCCAGTTCCTCTTGAGTAGCATATTTAGACCAATAAGCTACAGCAAAGTGGTCTTTCACACAAGTAAATGCTGGAGGTAAGGGCCTTTTAGCAAGTGCTGGAGATCATAGGGTTTCCTTGTTGGCAGAAGGAACACTGCTGTGGAAGTCAGCATATGCGTACCTGGCTTGTGGAAATAACAGGAGCAACATATACCAGGTGTTGTTAGAGATGGTAGTTTGTACTGTATCCTGTGGAGAAGATTGAATAATGAAGATACATTTATATGAATGTTTTCTTCTAACTAGTCATTACCATTGGGTCAGAGTACAATAAGAGAAGTGTTTCCTGCCGTCCATGAGTCAGATGTAGTGGGGGATTTAACTAAGCCAAGAAACAGGCTACATAAACCAGGTATTAAAATGGCCTAAGTTTCTGCTGTAGATGATACTCTCATTACAGGGATTTAAGGTATTTGCTGTTTGTTTCACTGGCTGACTTTGTCCTTTTTTCTAGGCACTTTTGGTTGAATAGGATTTAGATGCATCTGTTCAATGACTTCCCTGGCCCTCTACCAGAGTAAATTTTTTTGTTGCTACTGTTATTCTAGCATTTTATTCAGTATTTGAGTAGCTGTAATATTTCACAGGGAAGATAGCAACCAGTACACTGTTAATAATAATTTATAAAGTAAAGATCTTGGGATATGTGGCCAATACTTGGTCTTTCAAAGAAGGGTTTAAAATCTGCAAAGAAACGTGATTGAGTAGAAAACAGAAGTTCTGCCAAACCCATGGTCACTTGCAGCTTAGTGCTTAGACCAGAAACTTGCTCACCCCTTAAAACTCTTTTTTTCCCTAATGTAGCTGAGGATGATCTCACGATTTTGTAATCTTTCTGGAATCCTTATACCATTCTTAGTAACACCTCTAGGGTATATATTTCTGTTGTCATAAAATGGGCGGGAGGACGGTAATTCTTTCTTGTCATTTCTACCTTTGGAATTTTCTAGGCATCCCGCAGCTTTTGGGTTCAGATAGGGTAAAGTAGAATAGAGGTGACCTTTTTCAATATTTCTGACTGTTTACGCTTCATTTACTGTATACTGTTGCTCTTTTGCTTTCTGTCCGCATAGTCCTGTCTCTGTGGGCATCGTGCTTCTGATTGTTCCAAGTATTATTTCCTAAGGTCTTTGTTTCTCCTCTGTCATTTAAGAAAGTGGCTCATACAGAGTCAAGTATATGAGAAGATCTGCATTTCTTTTATCTGTGAAATAATATCTGTGAAGCATATCTGTGGCTTTTCAATATGCCTTTCTATACATATAATTACTTAATTTACCGGCTGTTTTACCAGCTATTTCCAGAATGTTGAAGCTACTCCCCTGATGGGAATTCAGAAATTATAAATAACTTAAATATTTAGTAATGTTCTTTGAAATTTATTTTGACATTGATAGAATTATGAAGCAGCACTGATTTCTGTTACTGTTCCCTTTCTGAAAAAAATGACCACTCTTCAGCTTGTTTATTGTTACATCAGCTTGGCCACTGCTTTTTAGGACAACCTTTATCTCTTTCACTGCTTGGGGAAGGACTTTATTGGAAGCATATTTATATTTATTTATTTATTTTGCTTTTACTGGCTGTCCCAGTTACTTTTAGTGGATAAAAGGGATACCTTTTCTTATTAATAAGATGGATGATTTGCAAGAAAAATACTCATTGGTCCCAATCTCAAAATATATAACAACAGTATAATTACTAGTATTAAAGGACACAACTGTCTTACAGCAATATCTTTCCCATGGCTGGAATTTCATGCCATCTCTGTTTGTTTATTCTATCAACAGCAAGTCTCCCCATTCCTCTTCTCCACCAGCCTCCTGACAGGTGTTTTATAACACTGAATATAAAATCCTTGGACTTTTTTTTTTTTTTCCCCAAAAGGTTAGAATGAGTTTGTCTACACAGAGATATTGGGGTAGAGAGTTAATGAAATTTAGAAACTTTCATGTAGTAACTGCTTAACCTAGATGAGAGCATTCTAGGACATTCTAAAGAGAACACCTTTAGCAGAAATATGCATGCATCCTCACTGCACATTTGTCTACTTCAGGTCGCAGTTCTGAGGTTACCGTACTATTTTTATTTTAGCAAGCCCAAAGGATTGGTAGTTGTCACAGAATGTTGTCATTTTGTCTGCCTGATTGATTAGGGTGCCAAAGAGGAAGGTGAAACAGAACTGGCATGTGACAGCTTTGATACCAACGTGTTAATCAGACAGAGAAAAAACAAAGAATCCATTCTCATTTTTCTTTCTTCAGCCTTTATAGATACTGCATTTGCAAAGTCAAAGTGAGACCTATTAGGAAGGGCATTTAAAGTCTGTTTGGATTTTTCTCTGTTTTCTCTGAGCTACTGAATAGAGGTTTCATATTGGATTTGATATTGAAGTTAATGGGAGCTAAAATCATCTGTCAACAGCTGTATGATCAGACAGAGAGTAAATAGGGGCTGCATCTCCCCCTCCAGCTGAAAGCAGAGGAGCTTTATCAGAAGAGCACAGGAGAGTTTGTTTCTTTTGTAGCTGGGAGAAAAATTCTGGAGCAAGAAGAAATGTCTGTAATGAATGTGGTAGTAAAATCAGCATTTTTGAGGTTTCTTGTGATTCAGACTGGGGACACTGAGCTTTAGCTTGGTTTTTACCAAAAGCAGCAGAAGTCGAGGAAAGAGCAGGCATGTCCTAGCTATCCATTAAGCTACAGTGCACTTCAGGCTCTTCTTTGGGAAAGACACCAGCAGGAGGCATAGTGAAATAAGGCACTGTAGATTAAAACTGGTTGAAATAAATATCTCCTTTGAAATGCTTTAAAACCTGGTGTAATACAGAAAAAAACCCACAATTTCAGAGTTTTCTGGAGAAGTACTTATTTGCCCCTTCATATCTTTGCTTGGTTTTACCTAAAAAGAAGTTTGAAAACTCCCTGAGACTGGAGTTGAAAGTCTCTCCCTCATCCCAGCAGAGGCATGCTTAGCATCCCTGCTTTTATTTCTTTCAAGAAGCAGCAACGGTTGTATAATTACATCTGGAGCTATTTGGTTTTGGTTTCCGGCTTAGGAGTTGTCTGCTGAGTTATTTTGAATAAGAATACATGAACTTCATGATGCCTGAAGTGGGATAGGATGGAAGTGCTCATATTTTGTAGGAGTTATGTAATTGGAGTCAAATAGAATGTGATTTTCCACTGTTATTTTTCTCAAGTTCTCTAACAGTAAAATTGTTGAATCATGTAAATACATGCTGATATATCTATATCCTCAACTGGTTTACATTTGACATTTTCCAGTATTTGATTATTATATTAACACAATTATACCACTACCACAAACCTTCACTTTCTGCTCCAAACCTCACTCTTCAGCTGCTTAACAATATTGTCCTTAATTTAGAAGAAGAGTTTGGTTTGTTTAGGCTTTTCTTTTTATTGCAGTCACTGGAACTACGCAGTATAACATTTATCAGTATATTTAAATGAAAATTAAGTAATCAGGTGCCACCATTTGTTTAGCAGATGGTGGTTTTGAGGGTTTTGACTTGTTTTTAAACCCAGCTGCAGTATTTCATTCTGACTGCTGCAGCAATATATGGTGCAACAATGTAAGGTATTCCAAGTATGTTTTGTTTGCTGTCAGTTTATCCGCTGATAGTCCTTGTGCCCTGCAGTGCTCTTTTATCACTTGCAATAGAACTACTAAGTGGTACCTTGACTAACTCATCACCTGAGTTTGTAGGCATTTAGTTTCTGTCTATCAACATTAACTGTTGACTTTCCAGTGCCTCACTATACTTGACTGAGTCTATGTGCTGTGCTGCAGTTTTGTATGTCCAGCACAGATCTTCTCATTTACCCTCATTCATCTGTGCACAATTTATTCATAGTTGCTGCTTGAACAGGGCCAAAGGCAGAGATTTACTCCAGGTGCAAGTTTGCATTTTGGATGATTCACATTCTCTCTCTTCATCTGTTTGTGGGGATGGCAAGCAATGACTCTACTGCTGGAGTAGTTTTGTTGTTCTGTATTGAAGAGACTCCTAACCTTTGGAGAATTTGCTTCTTCTCTTTACCATTACAGCTCTAACACCTCGAACCTGGCAATACAGAATTGCCTGGGTTAAGTTATGCCAGGCTTCTCTGATTGAAAATCACCACACTCTTTAGCTGGATTGAAGACTGGTACTGAGCAGCAAATTACTAATTACTTGATAGTAATTCACTGGTCGTAGGAGTGTCTTTGACAGTGAAATCCTTCTCTGGCTTGAAAACATTTTCGTTTTTTTGTCTCCTATGCAGTCTAATATTTCTTGGTTTATTCTTTTAGTCAAAGCTGGCTTTTAGTATTGTCAGGCTGAAAGAGATGAGATTTAGAGGAGTTTTACTGAAGATTGTTTTTGTTAAGTTGGAAGCTATCTCAAGAAATTGAGTATTTCAGTTAAGGCTATGAAGTGCAAAGGAGCAAACTTGTGCACAAATTAACAGCCATTCTGTATTCTAACTCTGCATCAAGTCTCCTAGCTGTTCTAGGTAATTGCTCAGTTTCAAAAAGACCTTAAAAGCAATGATCTTTTGTATTACTTCAATATCTGGTTTTGATAGATTTACTTAAATAACCTGCTCCTTAGCTGCTCAGAAGTAATTTAGTAATTTGAAATCAAAAAGATAAGTGATAGCAGCAACAATTTCAGCTACATCTATCTCAGATGTAAATACTATTTCACTTCTTTCTCCTTTTTTCAGAACAATCAGTTCTGGAGCTCAAATACTGTATTACTAGTGTCTTCCTTGAAAGAATTTTTTTAAAAAGGAAGGAAAAGAAGGGAAAAATGCCTGAATAAGGCCTCTTCTAGTATTTCTGAGCTGCTATGGGCTTTTCTTGTTTTCTGTCCATATATATACACTTAAATGTAATCTCAAATACACATATGGTTACAGCTAAATGTAATATCAATTTCAGTGATTCTTCAAGTGAGTTTAAGAGTCCAGAAAAGCTTATTTTCAAAGTACATAAGTTATTTCTCATAATTTTCAGGAGTTTTCTAGTACAAATTTTTGCATATAAAAATTCCTGCAAATTTGGTGTCTTCCAGATGGGTTGAGAAGCAGCATCAGCTGGAGTGATGGCTGGCTACCACTTTTTAGATTTAATGAAGTTGTTTTGAATCTGTCTTGAGTCATCACTTTATCCTGGAGTTCCACAAATCTGTTAGTGATTGAATAACTGTTTCTAAGCATGCTTAGTCATCCTTGTAAAGCTTTTTATGGGCCCCTAGCTGAATGTCCTGTTTGTCTGTGTATATGTGTGTATATACCCATGCTAAATAAATACAACTCAAATAATCCCATTTTGTAGTCTTTCTGCAGAGCTGGACTGGGAACTTTGGCATACTGTGTATGTTGTACATTACGTTGTGGTTTTGTGATACAACAGAACATTGTTTTTAACAAGTTCTTGGTTTGTTGGTTTTTCTTTTTTTACCCCTCATCTGTTGCATAGACCTAAGCCAACTTTCAATAGTTTGGAAAGAGCACCTAAAAAAAAGAAAGAAACAAGATGACAAGCCTACAATTAAATTCTGTGGATACAAGTTACATAAATTTGTGTCTTCTTGTCTTTAATGTAGCCCGACTTACACTCCCGGGTCAATGGCGCCTCCCCCTGTGCTTCGCCCCAGCACTCCGCCCTCGGCTTCCCCCTGGAGCAGGACACAAGCTCGCAGTTCCATCAGACAGGTGAGTGTTCTGATCAGATAACGTGCTCAAGGGGCCATAGGTGACTACTGGATAAGTCTTCTGGAAAGATTTGTAAATAAAAGGAGCAGATCTTTGTGATGCTTCTGCTCAGTGCAGCTGGAGGCGTTGTTTCTTCGCACTTGCCAAGAGCTGCGGTATCCTAAGAATCCACGTGACACTGAATTACAGACTTTTGTCAATAGACTCCCTGGTTCCATCTGTTCTGACCAGGTGAATTTACTGGGCAAATCCGTCCTCACTGAAAGGGAAACCAGACTTCATTGAACTGAAGTGGCCAAGAGCTGTTTGTCCTACACTGCACACATGGACCCAAGTAATCTGGCAGATACAGGACCAAATGTCCAAATCATGTAATCCACCCTTGCTATCTGCTTTAAAAATTCTTATGTAACCTCTGCTTATCCTGATATTTTGATGTTCCCACTCCCAAAAGGTTCTTATCTTTAGGAATAATTCAATATTTATGCCTATAGGCTCTGCTCATAAAAGGATTTCTCTCTTGAAAGATTATTTTAAATTCTCCAGTATCAGAACTCATTAATTTCACTGGAAGTTAGCAGAAATAACTACAGACCATTGCATGGTCAGAAGTAGGGGAATAGGGAAAATATTTTTCTCAAATTATCTTAGGTACAAGTTCCTCCTGTTTTGGTTTTTAACCCTTGTGTTATGGATAAAATATTATTTTGTTTCCGTAGAAAACAGGAAAAATATTCTCTTGCATACTGAACATTTTTCATTCACCATTAACGTATGTTTTTATTTTATCTGGAAAAAAATGGAAGTTCTTTGAGTCTGATTTCATGGAGTGAAAAGATGCAGTATGAAAGATGTTGTCCAATAAAACTGCCAACAACACAGCCAGTTATGTTCCCTAACCATTCTCTTGGCAAATTTTAAGCATCATTTTTCAAAGAGATGGCAAGAAGGATTTTAGCACTACTGAAATGGCTGGTACATATTGAATAAAAACCATGTAAAAGATAAATGTTGGGATTTTTTTCACAGAAAGAATGGTGTATTCACTCTGAAAGTTACATGACAAATCTTCTGCAATTGGAACAGAATTTTAATTGAGTAGCTATGGAGTTTAATTCCCTCATCTTGTCATTTTATTTTAACTATAATTTTTTATATACTGTTCCTTGCTGGCAACTTCTAGTTAAATCCTGGATGCAATGGTTAAGTTTTAATAAAAGAGAAATTAGTTTGACTGCGAATCCAGAATGTAAGTTTCATGTCCTCTCCCAAGTCTGGCAAGTATCAATGATAGTTTCTGCACATTACAAAGGCTTCAGGTACTGTTTACTCTTGAAATATAAAAGAGGGAAGGTATATTTAACTGGAAGGTTGGCTAAGAATGCCTTTTAGAATGTTGTTGTCCTTTTTTTTTCTCCTCTTGTTACAGAATTCATTTTTTTGTTGTCATATTTGCAGATGACTTGTTAGTTCCACCTCATGATACCAACACAGATCTAACAGATGTTATGGAGCAAATCAACAACACATTTCCAGCTTGCTGCTGTAAGTTTAACAAAATGTGTCTCTGACAATCATATTGAATTTTAGGTGGTCTTTTGAACAAAAAAAACCCCATTCTTGTGGTATTGACTAGGAAAATAAATATCTCTGAGGAGATTTCTTGTGTAGATATGCAAGCTATATAATTCTATCCCTTAAAATTCATCAACAGACACTATTTGTGAAGGTAGATAAATGTTCTTATTTTAAGAAGAAGCAATTCATTATAAGAAAAGCCTGTAGCTCAATGTGGAATTTTTAGCAGTGCCCACATAAGGGGAAAGACATCTAGAATCTCAGTAGCTGCTGATAAAAACCTTTTGTAGAACTTAAATGAATGTAGATGCAGAATTTCTGAATGCAGTTTTTGCAATAAAGATTGAAAAAAAATCCTTAGACTAATTACTGAACTAGTTATTAAATAGACCAGAGGAAATCTGTGAATGCAGCTCATAAAACCTCACCCTGTTTAAATGCTTTGGAAGTTGATATCTTATTCAGTGTCTATTAAAGAGAGATCAAAAGGAAAACCAGCTTGTTCCTATGCATGTCTTGTATCAGCTGACATACATTATCATTGATCCTCTTCCTTCCAGTGTCACTGCACTTGAAAAAGTGAGGAGCTGTCTCATGTATTTTGGTGGGTTTTGTAAAATACATTTATACATGTACATGTCTCTCTATATAATTCAGCTCTTTTGCCTTGGAAAAACAGTAGTGAAAACTTTGATATATTCTCAAAACTGTCGAAAGTTTCAAACCAAATGTACTCATAAATGGTCAGTTTTAAAACTGAGAGGCTGTTTATGCCCAGTCCTTCTGGAAGAATCAAGACTCAACTTTGTGCTAGTTCATAAACTCTATGAACCCTGTTAAAATACCTCTTATCTCTTGAACATACATTGTTTGGCTGTGACAAGCTGCATCACAGAAGATGCACCTTGAGTGTTTTGAAAAAGCAAATTAGGTTCTAGCAAAAAAGGTCTTGTTTCACCTGTCCTTTTTGATTTTTGATGAGTTCAACAATTCAGACCCCCTTGTTTTGCAAATTAAGGGTTTGATTCTAAGGACCATCTCATTTGAAGTCAACAGCTACTGGAGCTGCTCAGCACACTCGAGGGTGTGTGTACATACAAATCAGTATAAAAATGTAACTCAAGCATTTGTTCTTGATTTTGCAAATTACTGTCTTGCTATGTGACTATACAGCTAGATGGTCATTTGGCTCAAATGAATTTAAAGCAAATTGCATTGTGTCAGGACAAGCTGGGTAATGATGCCTGTTCTCCAGGACTGGAAAACAGAAAAAAATTCTCTGATTCCATGAAAAAACATCTTGAACGAGAGAGGAGAATACTGCAAGTGAAGACCATAGGCCCTTCATATTGTGAAGTGTATCTGGGCATTTAAGATTAAAAGAAGCTACAGTTCCAAATTTCATGTGATTTTCCCCCGTTGTCAGGCTAAACCACGTTGCCCCAGTTGTAGGTACTACTTACGAGGTTTGCTCTCATTCAGTCATTGTATAACATCTTTTACTTGGGAGTAAATTTTTTTGACTGTCAGGTTCATGTCTTAAATGTTTGAGAAGCCTGGAATGAGGATTATTAGTCTGGCCTTCCCAACAAAGTGCATTAGACTCTGAGTTTTGCTAAGGAAGACCATGACAGACTAAGTCCATCATCTGTTCCTGTGGCCATTTGAGAGAGATCTGTCTCCCTGGCTGGACAGTTGTCGGATCTGCTCTGTAAGACTTGTAGATTCCACGGACTCTCTAGACATCACAGTACTTCTAACCTTAAAGAAGAACATCCTTAGCCTCTTTATTATACCCAAGCTCAATTTTATCAAAACAGTCTTCATCTGCCACATCTCATGTCCAATTATTAAAGAAAAAAAGTAAAAACTTCCTTCACAACCTCATCTTTACTTGTCTCTTCTGCTATGGCCACGGCCTCTATCAAGGGGTTACTAGCATCTGAGCCTTATGCAGATAATTTTTATCCCATTTTGACTGTTTAACAGAGAGAGTTGTCTTACTTGTTTTATTTGTTTTCATGGGTTTCAGGTTATAATTCATCTTGAAATCAGTCTTTCTCTTTATGTCAAATATCCTTTAAGAAGCAATTATTCATATAGTAAGGCCAGCAATGCTTTTAATGGTGTATTTTGTTGTTTTGTGGTTTGTTCTTTTCTTTTTTTGTCCTTCAGATCCACTGATTATGGATATAATGCCCCCTTTTCGTTCCTTATTTATATCATTGGTCCTCTGAAGTAGGCAGGTGTACAGCACTGGGCAGAAGTCTTGTCTGTACATCTGAGTGATGTCCAGAACAGAGCATTTTAAACAGATGATAGTGTAATACATCACTCAGGGGTTTCTATGGCTACAAATGGTGAAAATGAAACAATTAATATTAACTGTATCATTATAATGCTATAAATTT
This sequence comes from Illadopsis cleaveri, assembly GCA_013399915.1. Classification (NCBI taxonomy): domain Eukaryota; kingdom Metazoa; phylum Chordata; class Aves; order Passeriformes; family Timaliidae; genus Illadopsis; species Illadopsis cleaveri. Next base: position 171,785 of record VXBB01008362.1, read on the forward strand.
GTTAAAAGTAAATTTGTGAAGAATGAAGCCATTACAACAGATTTCTAGTTAAATGTTTAGTCTTTCGAAGTCTTTTTTTTTCTTCTGTAGTATGTGTTTTCCTGATAATAACTTTGTTTTTAAACTGTCAAGATGAAGAATCATGTAAATTTCTAACACCTTTTTTTTCTATTTGCAGCAAGTTTCAGTGGCAGACCACAGGTATGACACGTGTTTACATACTTGCATAGGCATTAGAAACAAAGTGAAGCAAGTGAAAAGTTCCATTAAAGCAAAGGGGGTGGGGTGGTTTTGTCTACATTTTTTTCTAGAGGTCTGTGTGGGAGCTAGGCTGATACAACAGAAAGGCCAGGTTCCAGAATATCATAGGTAAATAGGAAATTTCTACTAGGTCAGGCACTGCCACACCTATTATGGTTTTGCAGGTCTGTGTTGCTATCCAGACAGAACCAGCTTGCATTTATTTGGGCCAATTAGTTTCAAGCCAGCATCACCTTGCAAGAGCAAAGCTGGATCTTGAAAAGACGTCCATACGTCCTTGTGCCCACAGCTCCACTTTCAGGAGCTGTGGGCATCAGGAGCCACGCAGCACCTTAGGCATTAGATTAAGCTGTCTGTGCTGAATAGGTAGGGACTTTAAACACTGCAGTATTGCAAACTTAGATTTTTTTAAACTATGTGACTCAGTTATTTGCTGAGTCTCAGGCCAATACATGTAAATTTTTAAAATCCAGTGCTTTGTAAGACGAGGTCACAGTGGTGAGCTGACTGAGCCCAGGGCAGTTAGGAGTTTCTGTGTGTGCCAACACGTGGTACTGACATTGTTTCCCATCACAACAGGCCATGTGACATGTTCATTGGGGTGTCAGCCAGTGCTTCCTGGCGTGCAGTGCAGCCCTGTCCTGCAGCCCGCCGGCCATGCGTCCGCCTCATCAGAAACCCGCACAGGCCCCGGGACATGCCGTGCGCTCCGACCGCGTGCTCGACTTGAAACAGTTCAACACTGAATACCCAAAGACCAGGATGTTGTTTTTATAGTATCTTTTTTTTTTTTCTCCTTAATCCCTTTCTATGCAACTGTAAATTAACGAGCAGTGGAATATTTGTCACTGATTTGTGTAAATATACAGCCAGGGGAAAAGGGGCAGGGGCTTTATATACGTTCTTTTTGATAATCGTAAAGAGAAGAACTGCATAAGGAGTTTGGAGCAAGACGTTACATTTATACATTCCTTTCAGCTCTTTGCTTTTGCGTTGTAAAGTACTCTTAGTTATATTCTCGCACATGTAATATTCTGTACTGATTATTTATATGCTAACCATCTGACCACACAGATTTCAGAATATCCTTGCATTATTTTCAGTATTGGCATATGAAGTTCCCATAATCTGCATTATTGTTACAGGTTAACAACAACTGTCATTGGGTGCAAGATACAGTATTTTAATTCAATTAAACAAGGTAAACTCTCATTTCACGTCGTAAGGAGCATTCTCATGTACCTAACTGGTATTTTTAACTTTCTTTTCATTATTTCCAGCCAACACTCCATTTGGAGGATTATTTTTTTAAGCCTTACTTTACTTTGAATCAGGAGATAGCTAAAAAGAGGACTTGGTTTTAGTAAGTACTAACTTAAGCTATCATCTAAGTTAGTGTAATCTTTGCCAACTATGTTCAGAGACAAAGCTTTGCTGTTCCCTGCTGGGCCAAACTTGCTTCAAGTTTTGGAATTTACAGTCTATGAAGTAAAGCTCATTTCTGTGAAATTTCTTTCTTTTGTCTGCCTCGTGGAGATGAAGAGACAATTAGAAAGCCCTTTCCAATACTATTAGCAAAAAAAACTTCCTCCAGAACTGCAATGCACTTAGATATTATCATTTGGCATTGTAATCTTTCAGATCATCCTTATCTTTGAAATAATTTATTTATGTACTTTTGATAAGGATAATTATGGGCAAGTTATGTCACTGATCAGCTGATCTGTAGTTTAAAGATTATCATAAGAGATTTTAATGCCTTCACGGAGTTTACAATGCTGCATGGACACTTGCTTTAATTCTAGGACATACCTTTAATTGGTAAAACTGCATGCAATATCTTTCATGTATAGTAAAGAGAAAAAAAGCTGTGTTGTTCTTAATTAGCACTGAAGGAAAAAAAACCTTATCTCAAAATGGTATTGGAAGAGGTGTAAAATTCTCTACTGCTACTAAAAAAAATGCTAGGGGACATTAAAAGAGCAGATCAGGAATTTCTAGTGGTTTTGTGAAGTTTTGCCAACCAGACTGTCCTGCACCCACAGTATTTACTCCTGAACTGCTGCTGCTTGGGAAGTGATTCAGGCACAGTGTTGACCACCTTCTACTGTTGGCACCAGTGCCAGTTCTTTCTGAACCCTTTGGCAAATTATTTAACCACTCTGCCTCTGTTTTCCCATCTGTAAAATGGGGATGATAGTGTTTACCTCTCAAAGGTGATGTAGGACTTAGTGTCTAAAAAGCTCTGTAGAAATGTTAAGTATTAGTCTTGAGTAAGTGGAGCAAAGTTGTCCAGGTGAGAAGAGAAGAAGCTGGCTCCTATTAAAATGTAATGTAGTTATTCTGAGAAGAAAAACCCCCACATTTTACAGAAGAGGAAAGCCATGACCACCTTTCTACCTCAGACCTATCTTCATAAGTAGTATTGGAAATAGCTTTATATTCTGTTCTCTGCAAAGTACTTGGCTTTTATCAAGCTACATAATTCTCTAGGAAACGAATCTTTAAAAATATTCCCAACATAAGTATAAAAAGAAATCAGTGGTAAATTTGGTGGGTTTTATTTTTGTTCTGAATATGAGGTTATGTATAAACTTGTTTTTCTGCCTGTGTTTGTATGCATCCTTTGTCCTCTGCTGCCAAGTAAATGCTGCTTCAAACACTACATTGTAACATTCTTCCTATGAGACAATAATAAATAAAAGGAATATATTGCAGTAACATGAGAAAAAGTATGAAGTTCTTCCAAATTTTGTAGGCTTCTTTAAGGGTGGTGCTTCTCATTGCTAAATGCTGAACATTTCATTCCAAAGATTAACATGAGCAAGCTGTGATAGTCAATTTCTATGTCCTAACTTTTTCTCTGTGTGGTTTGAGTTTATATAAATAAGATTAAGCGGTGGTTTTTTTCTTCATAAATTTTACATATTTTCTCTAGTTTTCCATTTTTAGTGATTTTAGTCTGGAATCCTGCTCAGTTTCATGACAGATAGTAAATCTGATCACTGAGAAACAGACTGCTTTTTTAAAAATGTTCTGTTTATGTATTACAGAACAGCAATAATGCATGAAGTCCTGTCAAATAGGAGAACTAAATTAGTCTTCAGGTTTTTGGTGGCTTTCAGTCAACATACGTAGCTGAACCACAGCATCAGGTATTCAGTCAGAAAGTATATTTTCTACCTTGGGCTGGTTTCAGGTATTTGCATTAATGCAAATTATGTTAAGGACGTGTTAGCATTGCTACACTTAAAGTAGAAAAAAAGTCCAAAGCCCTAACAATTCTGTTTCCTTATCATAACGCTTGGCACTGGTTAAATGTTTAGTTATTGGGTTTTCTTTGGGTTTTTTTTAAACTCTAACAAATGTCAAACGTAAGTGTCAAAGTGATGGCCTTTTCTGTCAATTTGTGAAAGGATGGTTAACAAATAAGTTGTAGGGAAATATCATTATTTAAATGATTCAGCAGTTATCAAGGAATTTAACTATGGAAATAGTAATGTATCAAATCAAGTTCCGTATTTAGAACAATAAATGTGTCTTAAGAGGAAGAAACTACTAGATTAAAGCATGTATTAAACCACACAACCTGTCATTTAAAAAAAAGGTAAACATTTTTGTTATATGTTTGTAGAGTAGGAGACAGCAGAAGAGAGAGGTATGGATCAGTACCAGGGTCTGACAGGGAATAATTTATGAAAGTTCTCCTATCTACAAGTTGCACCCTCTGTACCTCCATTGCCAAGATAGCAGGCACCAGAGTTATGTGCGGCTTAAAAATCGTTCTTCAGTGCTGTGCCATGAAGGTCCTGACCCTTGGCAGGGGAAACAGAATGGCCCCCACTTCTAACCAACCACAGGGCTTTTCTCAGGGCTGTTGGGGACAGCATGTGGCCACCCCCAATCCTCCATGCACAGTGCAGTGGTGAGGACTCCCTCCCTTCTCCACCCAACAGCACTAACCAGCCTCTTGTGCTGTTATTTTGTCAGACTCAGTAAAGCCAACCTGATACTTTTCATGAGAAGGATTATGTCTCAGTCCAAAAGACACATCTCTACAAAACATCAGGAGGGATACCCTCCTGCACAGCCCAGAATGGATGGCATTGGTTGATAGCAAATCAGTTTAAATTCTCATTAGAAAACACCCTTAAGATGTATTATTAACATGTCAGTTCATTTTCTCAGAGAAGATTGAAGATTGATGCATCTAATTAAAATCAGAGGGTCAGAACCCTTCTGCTATTGGGGCTTCATCTTCAGGGGAACTTTCACAGTGAAACAATCTTCTTAGTATGGGTGGTATTATTTCTTTTTGGACTAAGAGAAGGCTCTTCACATGTTCAAAACCAAGATAATTAGATTATGAGACACCAGCCCTGCTAGGTCAGAAATACTGGATACAAACCATCAGTATGCACATGACAATTTGTTGCACCTCCCTGTCCTGGGTGAGGGATTCTGTCCTCTCTTATTTCTACAATTGGAAAAAAACCAATAACAACACAACCAACCAAGAAACAACCCCAAAAAGCCCACCAAACAATAAAATTTAAGAAACAAACAAACCTAAGTTCAGTCAAATTAAAAATGTATTACTGTAATGGGCAAGTTTTGGATTTATGCAGAAGACCAAAATATTCTTTTAGGCATTTCCAGTACAAATTACCCCTTGGGAAAGAATTTGTTCATTTTATATATATATATTGTTCTCTACTTTAATATGGGGTTTCCCTAAGAAAAACCTTCATGAAGGCATTTTTTTGCAGCACTGCAAAACTGAAAAATGGAGCCTGTCTCCTGTCACGCAGAAATGAAGATGTCATGCCATATGGCTGAGAATTCTGTTCCCACAACAACAGCAGTAAAATCAGTCTTATAAATCCTGGCAAGGTGTAAATTAATAACAGTGGGGTATGAAAAAAAAAAAACAAAACCCAAACAACTTTTAGAGGGGAAGAGAACATTTGAGCAGGAAGAGAACTCTTGCATCTTAGAAGCTAAAAAGCTCTCAGTAGTCGTCAGCTGCTGTGTTCCTCAGTGTTCTTGAGATTGGAAAAGGCTCTTGGCTCACATAGCTTTGGGGATGTATCTTCTGTCTTTAGCACCACTTACATGGTGTGTCAGCAAAAATTACAGTCCTTACAACTTAAATTTATACACGAGAACAGCTGCATGCAAGTGCAGCAGCCACCTTCAGAAGGTAGTAGGTAGTGTTTTCATCAGCTGCTTTTCTAAACACCTTTGAGACACCACGAGTGGGCTGGCTCAGCTCCTTTTCCCAGGCATCTCAAACTGTTGTAGCCAACAGAAAGGTATCATTTAAATTGAAACCTGCTTTATGTTAGTATGCTTATTAAAAGGGAGAATCCAGGAGAGCTGCATAGAATTACTAGCTGTGCTAGTCTTCAGTACATTGGACAGGAGAAAAAAATGGGAAAACCTCACACACCACTTTAGTGTCTCTATGCTTTGCTATCTGTCCTTTCATAGTCATCTCTGAATCTGTATTTACAGATTAACTATTCATGCTCTTCTTAATCACTATCTTTATGCAGTCAAATAAACACTGAAAATGTCTGGTTTTCTGACTGAGGTGGGTTGACCCTGACTGGATGCCTGGTGCCCACCAAAGCCTCTCTATCACTCCCTCAACTGGACCTGGGAGAGAAAGTACGATGAAAGCTCTTGAGTTGAGATAAGGACATGAGAGATCACTCACCTAACCCACAAATGAAGTTGCATACATTAATAAATAAGAAAACAGACAGACGATACAGTACTGTGTACAGTACAGTGCCACTGACAATCCACATCACTGATTTAAAGCCAGACAGAAATAAGGAAAGTTAATGGTCACCTAGATCCTAATTCTTGAGTGTCAAAGTGACATTTACCTTTTTCCAGTCCTCAGGATCTTCCTCTGTTTCTCATAACCTTCCGAAGGTAATTAACAGCAGTCTTGCAATGCTATCAACCACTTCTCACCACACTCCTGGGTGGGTCCCAACACATCTCATGGGCAGTTTGTTCAGTACATTCAATTTGTTTAAGTGTTCCCTAACATGATTCTTCTCCACCAAGGAGTACATCTCCCTTGCTCCAGATTTCTGGCCAGTCTCACTGCTAAAAACTGAGATAAAGATGGGATTCAGTACCTCAAACATTCCTGTGCCCTTTGTCACCAGGTCCTCTTCACCAGTGGGCTCATGTTTTCCCCAGCCTGCTTTTTTCTGCTGCTGTACTCATCAAAGTTTTCCCATATCAGGCCTTGGCATTCCTAACCCTACTCCTGCAGAATTGGGCAGTATATCTGTGTTCTTCTTGGTCCCCAAACAGGCTGAAGCCTGCCCTCCCGAGGCCAGGGATGCAATTCTGGTTTTTGCCTTAATCCATTTGGAATCCTGAGCACTGGCATCTCATGGTCACTGCAGCTACAGCAACCTTTAACTTTCACATCCCTTACCCACTCTTGCTTTGTGAATAGCAGGTCCAGCAAGATCTCTCCTCTCACGAGATTCTCAGTCATTTATGTGAAGAAATTGTCACCAGTACACTCTAAGAAATTTTCCCTCAACAGTTAGTATAATTTTTGCATGATGTCCTGAAAAAATCTTTTGCCAGAGAAATTGCAATACGTGAGTAGAGGACCTCTTAAACACAGATGCTTTGGTTGATTTTGTTTAGTACCTCTGAAAGTATTTTGGTGAGCAGTTGTGAGAAGTCTAATGAATGGCAGCAACACCCAGACAAATAAAAACATCCAGCTGTATTTCTGGCTCTCCAGTGCCAGCAGCCCCTCTGGAATGGGAAGTGTAGCTCTGACCTACTTGCTTTCAACAGACCATAATTACAGCACTTATCAATTTTCTATAAAAGTGTAGACATGAACAAATAGAAAACCCAAGTGGCTGAAACATGAGCAGAATAACAATGTTATTTCATCCCCTAAATCCCAGTTCCTGCAAAGATGATGCTTGCAGGCTGAAAAGTAAAACCAGTGAAATGACAGTAAACTATCAGAATAACAGTTGAGTTTATTATGAAATACAAGACAGACTTTATACACAAACAAAGATATACCACAGTCTGCTGCCTAGACTTGGAATTTCTTCCTCCCCAAAATGTCTACTTGCTTGCTGTGACAGGAAAATTAGTGATAGCTTTAACAGAAGAGAATTATTTTGACGTTCATCTCATTTCTCAAAGTGCAGATTGTGCTACCCATTTGGTGAACTGGGTGTCCAAAGCAAGACCCAGCACTCCAGCCCCAGTGTTTCCAGACAAAAGGGAATAGTCACTCCCTTTGATCTGCAGATTGGTTTTCTTAGGACACCCTTTGCTGCTTGAGTACTCTGCGTTGGGACAACACAGGACCATGCATGGAAAAGGCGGTAGGTGACAGATGAGGCTGCTGACTTCCAGGTTTGTTCACCTAATTCAGAGCTTCGTAGCATTTGGCAAAGAAATTCTTCTGATAACTATCCACTTTCTTGTTACTGCAGGCAGTTTGGTTTTTTCCTGCAAGTCACAGTACTTGTAGCACTATTTAGAAAAAGGAGATTAGGAGATAAATAACATGCCACTTTCATTGAGCTGCTCTTCTTGCAGAAGAATGCCTTGCTTTCCCAGGCATTGACTCATATGTGGGTTTGGTTGACTTCTTTCATTCACCTATCCAGAGAGAGTCAACCTTTGAACATTAAAAATCCAGAAAACCAAACCACACCTGGTGTTTTAATTAAAAATTTATATATAAGCTTGTCAATGTTGTTGTTCCCTTTATTATTTATTGCATCTCCTGTACCTTAGAAACTACTACTGAGCAGACAAAACCAGTACACTTCCATTTCTCTGCCCAAAGCAAGGCTCTCCCTGAAAGCCACTTGGAAAGTTTGACTTAAAATAACAACTTGATGAATGGGACACTGTCATTACACACAACTAAGTTACACTTCTGAAAGGCTGATTACAAACGCCCTCAAATGTCATCTCTTCTTGACACTGCTGATTTTAGGGCTCTTTAAGGTTAATCTAAACTAATCCAGAAAAAAAAATCCATCACACCTTTCAAGGATCTTTGAAAAAAACATCGCTGTACATACAGAAGCTTAAGCCTGTCAGCCTTGTCTGCAGTCACTGCATTTATTTATTAGCTGTTAACCCAGTTGCAAGGGAAAGAGAAGTTTATAGCACATCTGTTTCCACATAGATTGGATAAAATGTGACAGTTTAGTTAATGACAGTATTTTTTCTTTATCTGTTTTTGCTTGGATAGCTGATATAAGCAAATGCTTAAGAAAAAGAGAGGGTTTTTTTCCTTAGTTTCTAATAGTAGTATTATGCCCCTCTCAAACAAAGTGTACTTACTTAGTTAGATTACATGATGTGATTAAAACCAAGATATTCCACAGCCATCTACCTTACTTCCTGGACTGGCAGAAATAAAAAGATAATACTGTAAAAAAAAAAAAAAAAGAACACTGTAATGAAGCAGATGTCAAAAAAAAAATCAGTCCTGAGGACTGCCCTTCCTATAAGAAGTGCCTCAAGCAGCAACACTGAAGATAATACGGAATTGTTTCAGTTATATATACACACACATATAGTATATTATGCTTTTTTATATATATACACACTGGAGACAACTGTGTATAAAAGCACAGGATTATACCAGTGAAAGTTTAATAAACATTTACGAAAAATAAAATGTAAGTATCTCTCTCTCTGTGTGTATATATCTATATATCTATATCTCATAGTTGGCTCCACACCATCTGCCTTGGCATCTCCCTGAGGCTCATCCCTTCCCATCAAGGGCAGTCTCCCCTCTCAGGAGAGGCACTACTGGCCCCTAGAGGCTCCCACCCCATCAGCCACCAAGGAGCAAGGCAGGAAGGGGGATATCCCAGTTTAGAGTCACCATCCCCAACCTGGGAGCACTTAATATTCTAGTTCAGCAACGCTCAAAAGGAAAGCTGTGTTTATCTGGTGGGTATTAGCAGCATAATGGCGGTAATTAAGTAATAATCACCTTAAAAATGTGCTCTTATCTTAGAGCTTGAGAAAGAACAGAGACTGAAGGCTGGGGCAATTATCTCCTGCTTTAGCTCCAGGGAAGCAAGCACCGAATAAGCATTCATATCAAAGTCAGTAAATAATTTGGCCAATTACCTATTCCCACATCACCATTGAAGTTTCTTGATTGAAGATTGCAAACATTTATGTTCAGCCTTCAGCTTAGTATTTAGAGTGCCATATAGGAACTGAATCTGCATTAGAAATTTATCCCCGAGTTATTGCAATACAAATACAAAAAGTCAATACAATCAGTATTTATATCTCTGTGAGCACGAACTGGTAAAAAACATTTTTGTGTTATCTCAAACCGTCTTTTATACGTATAAGCACAGAGTCTGTCATGGAATTACTTGCCCTTTCAGTTCCCCAAACACCTTGACTTGGCAGAGTGGAGGCAAATTTAATATGCGTGTTAGTATAGCTGATAAACTACTCATTTTAAAATTACAGCAAGGAGCTCAAACATGCACTGAACTAGTGAGTTTTTCTGGAAGTTTCCTTGCTACTATCCTTCTCCTGCAGGAAGCCCTATAAAGTGTTTTGGAAGTAGATGGGCATCTCCTTCCACTTCCTCTCTCCTGCAGTGTGTATAGGGGAGAACACACTCGCTCTGTGCCAGTCCCAGTGTGTGCCTTGGAATGACTCCCCCTCCTTCCCTCTGGTATTTCACCAGCACTACATTATACTGCAAATACCTTTAGTCAGAGCCAAGGAATAGATTTGCCAACCCACTGTCTCCTTATGACATTTGCAATAGGCTCAAGAAGATTTAGAACGATTGTATCTGCAAAGGTGTCAGCAAAAGCCAAATTTCAAGAAACTATATTGCCAGTGAGTAGTTAAATATATTCTAGGCCAGAAAATTGCCTTTGTTGTCAGCAGACAAGAAAAATAATAGGATCTCTAAGAAAAAGAAAAAAATCAAGCTGAATTTAAGGTAAGTCAATGGCACTGATGTGGCATTAGAAGGACAGACTTCTCAGAGATGCTCTCTCTGCAAGGACTCTAAAAGCAGACCTACAGTCTAGCTGTGGGCCCTGACTACTCAGGCATTAAGAACTTGCCATCTGTGGCTGCAGGTTTCCTGTAAAGGCTCTTAATGGTAAATTATTTTCTGAGGTATTGAATTTCTCAACTTAAAACATCTACATGGAAATAATTAAAAAAAAAAAACAAAACCAAAAGCCCACACCAAGAACTATAATGACAAGATTAAGTAATCAGCAGTGTAGGGCCCAGACTCTGAAACTGTGGCTCTCAAACACTCTACCTGTGCCAGTATCTTGAAATTAAGATTCATATCACAGTATAGACATATTCATGTCAGGAAAAAAAAAAAGGTTGAACAAAGAAAAGTCTAGAGAATGCAATACTAATCCTGCTTGTGGTGTGCTTGAGCCCTCAGCTTTTTACACACTTTTTCCTATCTTTTGTAAAAGCCCTGTGAGTGTTTATATCTGTTAATGATCCCCTTCTCATTGGTAATGCATTCATACTCCTGGTGTTCTCTCCAAAATTGGTGGCACTTAAAAGATTTTCTTAAGGAATTAATCTCAGAAGATTTATGTTTCCAGGTTTTTTTCTTATGCTGCAACTACAGATGGATGTTTGATAGTAATTATGACCTATCTTTCTGAAAGATTTTTTATTCTTATCACAACGACATGCTGCTGTCCAGGGTTAGCAATCTATGTAAAGGATTTACAGGATATTTCATGGGTAAGCACTTAATCATACAGCAAGGTAAAGGCTTAACCAAGCAACTTAAAGAAACAAATGATAATAATTTAAGACTTTGCTAAATTTAACAAAATTTTCTACTAGCTATTTTCCTATAGCCCATTTTCCGGAACTCCTCAATGCCATTAAAATATATAAACTACATTTAAATGACAAAACAATCATCACTCCAAACATCAACAACCATCAAGCATTCTTTCCTAATAGAAAGAACTTCTGGGAAAAGTCACTTAATTCAAAAAACAAAACCTAAGCCAAAAATCCATCAAATGCATAGACTGAAGCATTCAGACATTCAATAGAAAAAAATTAATCCCACTTAAGCCAAGAGTCTGCTACTGACCACTAAACAATCACTTCTTGTCTGCATTGATTTAAAGCTCTCTTTACTAGTCCTTTTATAAGTTAACTCCTCCCTAGTTTGTATGTCTCACATACATAAGCTGAATCAGATGCTGGAGTTGCCATCCATGGTGGCTTTTCTAACTGCCTGCTACCAGGGAACACCAAGATAATTAAAGGACTGGTGCATCTCTCCTACGAGGAAATGCTGAGAGATGGGATTGTTCAGCCTTGAGAAGAAGGGCACCGATGTATATAAATACCTGCTGGGAGGGTCCTAAAGGACAGAGCCAGGTTGTTTTCAATGATACTCCATGACAACACAAAGATCAACGGGCACAAGCTGAAACATGGAAGATTCCCTTAGAGCATCAGGAAAAGTTTCATTATTATGGGAGTCTCCAAGTGCTGACAGAGGCTGCCCAAAAAGATTGTGAATTCTCCATCCCTGGAGATACTAAAAGCTGTACAAGTAACCAGCTCTGGGTAGCTCTGCTTGAGTGGGGAAGGAATGTTGGATAAGATGACCTCCAGAAGTCCAAACCAAACCACTCCATGAGTCTGTGAAAGTGTCGTCAGATTAAAAACTTTACTATTTGGACTATTGGAAGGCTTTTTGCTACAAATAGGCCTTTGCATACAGTTAAAAATCAGCAAAATATGAAAAAAAATCACATTGGTCAATGAAGTGCCTACTAGCAAGAGGCAGGTAGCCCTTTCTCCAGCCATTTATATTACTGCACTGGCTTTCTAATAAATCTCCTTCACCTTAACTTCCTGACTTCATAGAGCAGGAAAAAACCAGCTTTTCAGCCCTTGTCTTTGCCTTCCTTTTCACCAGAGCAGATCCTGAACATCAGTGTATGTTGGGAAGGAGGCAGCATCCAGGAGTGCCAGTTGCCAAAGTTACAAAATTGCTGGTATAATTTTCATATAACCATTTGTATTTGGCATGAAGAGCTTAACTCAGATTTATTTTTCCTTTTGTTCTCAACAGCTGCACGGCCACCCAGCTGGTGGCTTGCTATGTCACATACACATATTTCAGTGTGACAGTGAGGCACACTCTTCCAGCTGCCTCTCCCACAGCCATTCCAGGTGCAGTTGGAGCTCCTGGACCCAGACACTCCTCTGGAATGATTCAGGACTATATAAGAGGGATAGCAATACAAAAAAACCTAGAATGCTTTCAGTTTTTGAGAAAGTCTCTATAAGCAAGATAATGAAAGCATAAAATCTGAATAAAAGCCTCAATTCCTACTCCAACATCTACATTGGCAGTTTTATGTTTCAGTACCAAATTGATATGCATATGCTGTGCTAATGTAGAATGAAACTAAGATTACTTTTCAGTCAAGCCCCTCCCTCAAGCAGTTTCTCTTACAGGAAGCCAGATCACTGCCAAATAGACACTCCTAGGAGGGAGGGAGGCATCTCAAGGCAGTATCAGAACAAAGCCTGGGAAAGCCAGCAGCCTTGTGCAATGCCCAGCTCAGCTGGACAAAACTAAGTAGTTTGAGGGTCTCCTTTTCACCTGGGCCCACAGCATTAGACAACTCTTCAGCAGAAAATCCTTCTTTGGAAAGGCCCAGCTGGGCCGTATTTTAGCACCCTGCCTCCAGCTTACCACCAAGATGCAGCTCACAATGAATTCTATTGAAATGGCTAGAGGGAAATAACAGTACCATGCACACAGAGCTGTTGCTTTCCAAAGGTGTTATAAATTAAATTATTCCATTTTAAGTCACAAGCACCCCTTCAGTTGCTCCTACTCTTCTCCCTGGTTGGCCAAAAACAAGCCAAACCCTGGAAGACCACTTAGTAAAAAACTGTGAGAACAGGTTCCTCAGATTGCACTTCTGCTGTGCTCTTGGAAAAACTAATATGATGTTAAGCCTCAGGCATTGCCAGATTGCCAGTTGTGAGCTGCAGCTTTTTTAAATGAATATAACAAAACCACAAAAGAGTCCACTGAAAAGGCTACTCCCCAGTCACTTTAGTGGAAACTGAGAACCGTCACTGAAGATCCTGCACTGCAAATATCCACATTCAAAATGGAAAGGAGCTAAAACTCAGCACTCTTTGACTGTCCTGGGAGTTTTAAGAGGGTTCAGACCTGATTGTTACAGTACTTTTACTTACTGTAAATTAGAGACAGTCTCTTGGCTTTCACACCTTTAGAAGTTCACAGCTGTGAGTGCTCTCAGGTGGCTTTGGTTTCAAGAATGTCAGACTCAGATGCGTAGTTCTTACCACCTCTTTATTTTAAGCCAGAAGGTTTTTGATTTGGGTTTGTTTGGATGCTGTTGAGAAAAATACAATATTCTTAAAACACTTGATTTATTATCAAATCCCAACTCCTTCCTATAAATCTAACATGATTTGATCTGGGTACAGTCTATTAATTCTATCACTATTGCTAGTAAAAGCCTGAAAGGAATCAGTTTTTGCCCTGCAGCAGCAGAAACCCTCTGGATCCCTCAACTGTTTATCATCTACTTTCATAACTTCACTCTGTGGGGGATCAGGCAGCTACCAAAAACAGAGCCCCCTTGTACATTATTGAACCTTGCAAACCATTAGTGCTGGCATCTAAAACTACAAAGTTCCAACAGCCATAGTGACAAACAACATGAACTTACTGCAGTCAGAGAAGATTATTTTCAGCTTTGACTTGAGTCTTAAAAATGAGGAACAGAGCAGCAGGCAGTACTTACTTTCTCTCTCTTGAAGACAAAGGGGAGAGTTGCTGCCACAGGGACACAACTTCTCTTTCAGCCACTGAATCTCTCCTGATCCAGTTCCAGACTGGGCTGCTCCCCTCTGTCTTCCCCAGTCCTTCAGACTCCACGGCTATCACCCTCCCCATTCCACAGTACAATAGAGGCCCATCTTATAACCATCATCAACTCCATCCACTCCAGGAGGGGATGCTTATGTAGGAAGCAGAGCAAAGAAAGAGCAAACTGAGCCAGTAAAGCCTAATTGCTGCTCCACCAGGCACAGCTGGGAAATAGTTGGGCCATCCCAGCTGGGCTCAGGCCAGCTGCCTTCACTCAGAACTTGTTTGAACCTCAACAGCTCTTGGTCTGTTGCTTGTCTGTCTTGTCTCTGTCTCTTGCTTGCAGTACTGGTCCCATCTTTGCTCTTCCCTAACAAAATTTTGTTTCCTGTTGTCCTGGTTTCAGCCAGGACAGGGTAAAATTTTTTTGCAGTAGCCAGGACAGGACTTGACTGTGGGGGGTGTGGCTGGGACCCAGATTTTTTTTTTTATGACCTCATCAATTGCCATGGCAGGGAAAAGGGACTCACTGTAGCTTTCAGGGAGAATGGTATTCCTTCTCTCAGTAATATTGATACTATTAATTTTCTTATCTCATTGGTGTTCACAGTACATTGTTCTTATTTCAACCCATGACCTTTACCTTTTGTGCTTCCAACTGGAACAAACAGTAGGCCTGGTTTTAGTGGGGGTACTGAATTGGAGAATACCATTTCTAAACCATGACACCTGTGTGTTCCTGGCACAACTTTATTGTTTTGTGAGGGAAGGGGGAGCTGCTGGCTGAGCTACAGAGTAAAATTGAATCCTTGCAGCAAAGAGAAAAATTACAGAGTTAATCTGAAAAAAAGTTCCAAGAAAACATGTCACCCCTTTCATCATGTAAATTACATCTGACATACATTGCAGAAAAATATTTTCATTATAATATTTTCACATCCATGGGGATGTGAAACATCCCAGGGGCTGTTCAGTGTTTCTTCACTCTTCCTTGGGTGACACCAGGCCAGCAAATCCTCAGATGTGTCAAAAATGCTACAGAAATGTTCTGAACAGGGAAAGGCTGATCTGATGAGCTATTCTAAATCTGGAATAAAGTGACGGTTTAATATTTTCAAAAGCTCTGGGATGAGCTGGTCTGCTGCGTTTGTTTCATGCTGTGCAGGAGCTCAGAAGCCAGAGGTATATGTAAGGAACCAGATGAGGCCCAGCAGACTGCACTGGTCTGAGAACTTAAAGCACATTATTCCAGTCACTCCAGAGCTGGAAGTATGTGCTGCAGCTTGGGAAAAAAAAAACCTCAGTCTTTTCCAAGGTAGTAGGTCCCCCTGCTAGGTACAACTAGCTGTTCCATGCTGTTCCAAATAGCTGCCCTGCAGGATTAATGGATGGCAATGCACTTCGTATATTTTTTTTTTCAAAAGCAATGACGTTCAGAAAGGAGTACCACTCCGTGCTCCACTGTGTAAGTAAAGGCTTCTCATTTCCTGTGAATTATTTTCTCCTTAGCTTAAAAAACCTCCCTAGTTGAAAATTTAGGACTGGAATTATTGTTCTGCATTAATGAGATGCTCTTGTAGGACAGATACAGATGTTAGGTTAGTGTCTTAATTTATAAACCCCGTTATTCATGGATTCCTCACATAGGTGTAATGCTAGATATATATTATGCACATAGGTGCATAAATGCTAGATATTGTATTAGATACATGCAGAAATTTGAGTAGAAGAAATTTAGTTAAAAGAGAACAAAGAGAAAGAACTGCAGAGCAGTCAGGTTGTATTTGGTGAGCATTCATTACCTGCTTCTCTCTTGGTAATTTACTGTGCATGAGCAATGTGTTCTTACCTGTGGTTCGTCTTAGACTCTTAAAACTGGAAGCCTGCTGATGCCTAAAATGCTCTAGTCTAGAAATACTACATTTTGCAAGCAGATTGGTCAAAGAATTATGTGTAGGTTTTGTAGTTAAAAAGAGAAATTCCTGAGTGATGAGTGTGGACAAGTACTCTATATAATAGCACACAGCAAGGAGACCAGCTGTGTGCTTGAAAGAAGTTTACTTCTTCCTTGCTGAGAGCAAGGCAGTGCTCAGTGCTACAGCATTCAGCATGGCTCTGGGGACATGCACTGATGGTTGTGCCACAGGGTCTGTGTGCCCAGGCCTGTATCCAGCAGGAGGGAGCAGGGTTGGTCTGTGGAAAGCAGAGATCCAGGGTTCCAACATGTTAGCCTGGCAGGTACTGACATCTCAGCAGTCAAACCCCAAACAGCCAAAGTGCAGTAGAGGCTGTGCAAGGGAGGATGTCAAACAGAGACTTGCTGCAGCCAGACCTGCTGTGCCACTATTACCAGTGACAGCAGTACCCACCTGCAGCAGAGCGGCTTGTCAGTCTCATCCTGATTAGATAATTCCAGCACTGTTGCTCCTTGCTTTCACAGTGCCTGCCCTGCACCGACAGATGTACTACTTCTCTGCAAGCTCAGGGAGGGATGTGGGAAGAAAGTAATCTCTTGTATTCCCTTGACTCAGCAGCGTAAAAAATGCTAGAGAGTGGCAATTAGTCACACTGCCAGTAGAAGTCATCTGTGTTTCAATACATAATGCATTGCATTTTTAATTTTTAGAGAGGATTTTGTACCAGTATAAGTACAGACCAGAATCCCATGTGGTTTTTAAAAATGATTTTGAAGTCTGCAAATCTCATGCACCCCCTTCAGCATAGTTTTGTCCTGCTCGTGAGTGTCAGAAAATGTCACAAAACCAAATTAAAGTACCAGGAAAAGCAGTAGCTGCACGTTGCCTGGAGTCCTCGGGTGCTCCTGTCATATTGTTCACAGGGCCTTCAACAGTAAGCCAGATGTGATACTTTCTGGTAAAACCCAAACAGTAGTTAGAATGTTAGGATTTTCATTTGGTTTCATCCTTCTCATATATCATCTTCACAGATACCAAGTGAAGAAACAGTCTGGAGCAAAGTTCTTGTTTTGACTGTCTGGTTAGTGCCAGCTCTGCTTAGTAATAGAAGTCATAGGACCACTGGTAATGTTTTTGATAGGAGTCTTGGTTGCTCAGTGAGCAGCAGAGTTAAGCCCTATCCTTCTTGGAGAAACTGTATTCATTTGGCTCCCTGCTGATGTGTTACAAATATTCTGCTCCCTCGAGATGCTTAATGATCCTGTCAATAAGCTTTTGTAAATAGGATAAGAGTATCACTCCCTCTGCATTCAAAGAACTAACACAGGAACCACTTTTGGAACCACTATTTGTATGCAATGACTACAGAGAGAGGACTCTCATTACTCCTGGTTTTTAGTTTAAGGATGATGTAGTTGGATAGTCAAGAGATTTCATCTCTGCTTTGGACAGCATTTTGCCATTTCCTAGGAACCCTCTGCTGTGAAACTGTACCAATACTTAAAAATCAGCAGTGACAGCTGTGCTAATGCTCACAGAACTGTTAGAGAGCTGCTGTGCATGTCAGTCACTTCCCTCTTCTATGTATTTTCATACTGTGACTCTGTCTATACAGAAGGAGTTGTGAGAAAATACCTTCAAAATCAAATATAGTTGAAGGTTGTATTGATTGCCAATTACTTAATTTAAGCATCTACAGGAATCACTGCTGTGTGCAAGGGCAATAACCATGGGGAGGCAGGTGAATTAACAGAACATGAGCTATAAAAATTAGTAGGCTGTTCAAGCCACTGTTGTTGCTGTGTCTGGTGAACTGAAGTGTTAAGGAGTCTGATGACCCACAGGGTTAATGCAAATTGCCACTTGCATATGATAAAGGCTCTACCATCCAGGCTTCCTGGAGCAGAGACTACAAATTAGACTTACAGGTTAATATAATTATAAATGTTTCTTTAAACAGTGTTCATGTAGAGATTATTTTGACTGAAATGATAGCTACAGAAGAGTTGTATAATTATCATAAAAAGTAAAAAAAAAAAAAAAGGTAATTGTTCTTAAAGCAATATCCAACGTAAGCTTTATTTCAGGCAATTTTGTTCCAATTACTGGTATGTATTTAGAAAATATCTCCTCAAATTAGAATTGCTTTAGCCTTTCAGTTCAGCTTCAAAACATTTTCCATGAGAGCTTCACTGCATATTTTAATTGATTGGCAAATTAATGCAAGCTGTAACTGAGATAATGTTGCAAGGTGATGAAATCAGGGGAATCGAACATTTAGAGCTAAGATGCTAGGTTTACTGAATTTTGAAGCTTGACTTGTTTTTCTTATTCCTCTGTAATTTCTTCTGTCATTAACATTCACATGGACTGGTACAGTTTTGTATTCATTCTTGTTACAGTACCTCACATTGCTGAATATTTCTGTAACTTAGAGTCAATTGCACTTCTGACCACAGTATGATTTCCTTCAGCCAGTAGACACATTGGATATGAAACTTCTAACAGTTGTTTTTAGTTTTTATTTACTTGACGTTACATTTGTCAGAGGTGTCCAGGAAACAGCTTTTGCTCCATATGGGAACATGATTGCTGCCATGGCACTGTGGAAGAAGCCCAAGCTCAGAGTCTTGTCCTGGCTTCACTAGTTTAGTAAAACTAGTCCTAGCTGAAAATCCACCTCTTACCTTTGTAAATGGGATGTAGGCAACAGTGAGATTTAAGCTGTAGTACCTCTTCTCAGACAGAGAGTAAATGAGGGAGGTTCCTTTCTACAAAGGTGATCAGTGGCTTTGGATGCTCTGGCTTTTGCAGTGGCACTGAGCAGATGGTGGTGATTAAACACTAAATATCAGTGCAGCAAGTTGTGTTCCTTGAAATCAGATTATAGCTCTGCATCAAAACTGTCTCACCTATAAAGCTGGTCTGTAACCTGCTTGACTGTGAAAGCACCACACAAGGTGTCCCTGCATGTCTTGGTGTCAGCAGCAGTGATCTGGTGGGTTTTGTTTACTACAAACAAGACAGCCATCAGAGTTAAGTCTGGAGAGAGAGTTAAGATTGGATTGTATTCCAAGAGACTAAGTATCAATATTTTTTTACCATCAAAAGGTGCTCCAAGCCTCACACCCAAACTCTGCTTTTACTTTGGGTTTTTTTCCTCCTGAAAGAAGGATAAGCAAAGGCCTGCCTACTTGTTGGTTTGCTTCTGATAGGACTTTGACCACCCTGCACACAACAGATTATCCCTGTGTCTCAAGATACACTTACCCAATTTTCAGAAAGCCAGTTATGGAGTAGGGTAAAATACAACTAGAGGAATCCAGAGGGGAAAAAACACAGGAATTTATTAGCTCAGCGTGAAATTGCTTATTGCAAAATGCAGAGAAGGGTCTTCTCGGTCAGCCAGATGTCTTTATGTAAGGGAAGAGGAGTGGATGGAGCTCTGGGTCAGGGGAACTGGTGGTCTCTATCAAACAAGCCACTGGAGGAGGCCTTCAGGGCCAGGTCTGCTGCTGGTGAACGTGCTTAGTAAACCCCAGTGCTGCCTCTCAGTATTTGTATGTCAAGGATACTGAGAAATGCAGGGGCACTCGTCTAGTACACTCAGTACCCTGTGACTTACAGGTGCTTGTCCAAGAGCAAAGAATGCACTTCTACTCTAGGACATTTTCAAAATAAAATCATAAAATCCTTTTGATTCCCAATGGCACATTTGGTGCAATGGGAGAGGGAACTGCTAGTGTGTACTCAGGGTGTTAATGCAGGTAGCCATTCAAGAGAAACAATCATTTTTAATGCCAACAGGGAGAAGTGCCAATCTCCAGTGAGACAGGGTTCTGTCAGTCCTGCTTTGCAGCACAGCCAGGTTCTTCCCACAGCACCATCTCAGGGCAATGCCAGCACACAGGACACCTCAAACATCACAGTCATCAGTAACTCAGAGCATTTCTACAAGAGACCTCATCCACTGCAATGATGGGAGGGAACAAGATATGGGAATGCAGATCTGAGGCAATCAAATATCTTTGAATCTTTACAACAAGGATACTGTGATGAGGGGCAAATTAAAATTTGTTTTAATCTAAAGAGGCAGTACAAGCATTTGCAGTAAATTATTCATAATCACATGTCACTGCATGGTCTTGCAACAGATTTTTGAGTAGGAATCTTCTCCCATTGCTCTGTTAATGGAGAGATTTCAGAAGGCTGCAGTTTTGAATTGCTCAGAATTACCTGAAGTGATAGTTCTTTCCTTAGCTTATGAATTAATTCTGATCACCAACTCAATTTATAACCTTTAACTTCTGAAACACCTTCTTCTGCAATTCATTCCCCACAGTGCTCATCTGAAAGCCTACTTTAAAAGTATATACATATAAGCAATATATATAATTTAGGGATGAATTTTGTGTCTCTTAACAGCCATCATAAAATAATAAGTTTTTTCTCTATTATGTGAAGAGTGACTTCCTGTTTAACAAGTCTTTAGTAAGTACAGTAAAGAAAGTATTCCTGAATCCAGTAACATTACAACGGCTGATAGCTGTATTTACTGCAATTACCTGGAAAAAGAGATTTTGATCACCACATGCTGACCTGGCTACTGTTAGTGACTCTGCCACATGCAAAGGCTAGCCAGAGATTTGTCTTGATGTTTTTCAAATTGACCTGCATTTTCATATCCATAAATAACTGCAAGCACACAAGTATTAACGTGAAGGATTTGGAGTGCATTTTATTCAGTCCACATTTTTAGTTGCTAGACTTACAACAAAGACTTTAATTGATGAGAATACACTTATGGGTTGCATAGCATATGTTCAGTAGAGTTGTTTGTTCCAGAAAGTTGGTGCAAAATTTTCACACTGCCTTAAAAATGCAAAGCCTAGACCTGATTTCATTTCTCTGATTACTCCGAAGATCTTTCTAAACACTGGCAACACTTGCCATAGATTTAAAGGTTGCAGTTAAATTATTTTGTAGCTATCTGGTTTGCTCCATCCACTCCATCTGTTAAGCAAGAGTTTTATTTTTCTCTCAAAATATTCTGTAACTCTTGGAATTTTAAGGATTTCATTATTTTTAGTGTATTATTCTGTATATCAATCTCTTAACAATGCTGGACCATATCAAAATGCTTTCACAAATGCGTATCACAAAGCAGGCAGTGTGACATAACTTTCTTGTCTCTCTGTAACTTGTGTTGAGCTTAGGATGCTATTTTTACAAGAGGACATGATTGATCACTGAAATAAACTACAGCAGCATATTCTCTGTTTTCTGAAGTCCTCAAATGGAAAATGCAGATATACATGGAACTGGGTTAGGTGGTGCTTCCTAATGTTAAACTGAGTGGCAGCCCCTCTCAGATGGCCCTGTCCTGTTAATTCATTGCTTTATCCCAAAGCAAAAGCGGTTCAATCTCCCAGCTGACTTTTGTTTCACTGAGGAGATTAAGCAGCCAGCAAACAGTTACTTACATGCTGAGAAAACTACCAAAAAATCCAAGTACAGACACAAAAATTCTGTGTAATACATGACTTCAAATTAAACACTCAGACGTGCTGGGGAAGCATAAGATTAATTCAGGCTCAGACTACAAGTGGAGAAATTTCAGATGAGTTTAAAAAGTCATTTGAAGTGATGTTGTTAGCAATTGATCTAAATTACTGCTAATGATTTGTTGTTCATGTATTCTGGGCAAAACCAACGTTTGCCACCAAAGATTATGGAAGGAACAAGTTTTGTTGGATTTTTTTTTCTTGTTTCTTTGCTGAAGGAAGCTTTTCTGCAGGACAGATGGAGACTTTTTCAGACCCCTCTTCTCTGTTTTTTCCAGCTTACTCCTCAACATATTGAAAAATTCTGGATTTTGCTTTTTGCTAATGGGGCCCCTAGTGAGCCTGATATGACAGCAGTATGAAGCTTCTGATTGTCAATTAAGAAATAATTAACACAGGAATTCTGGGAATCTCAACTATTTTAACAAAACCCTCTGCTGATTCTGGGTACACACTGCGTCTTGGTTTCCTTTTTGGAAGACTGTAGGAAAATTCCTGTGCAGTTATAACTGAACTTTCATTTTGCCCTGGTGTCTGGGGTGTTAATATTTGATCATGGATGTGCTACCAATAATTGAGGAGGAAAATTGTTGATAGGAAAGCTGACATCTGTTTACAGCAAATCCTAATGCTGTGTCCTAGATTAGCAGAAAAGCTTGACATGTTGATGTTTAAGTCTCTTTTCATGAATGTTTCATCACTAGCAGTAATAAGTCTTTGTACGCCAATAATTTTCTACTTGATCCCTCTGATTTTCTTCCAAATTAAGTAATATTCTCACTTGCACTATCACCTAAATGCCAGATGCTCACAGCCATTTAGGCATATCTGTGCTGACTGTCACACCACAGCAGCTTTTAAGGCGTGTGGGTTTTGCAGCAGAACTCATGAATATGTCACAGAATCACAGAATCACACAATGTGCAGGTTGGAAGAGACCTTCAAGATCATCGAGTCCAACCCAGCCCTAACACCTCAACTAAACCATGGCACCAAGTGCCACATCCGGTCTTTCTTTAAACACATCCAGGGATGGTGAATCCACCACCTCCCCGGGCAGACCATTCCAGTACTTTATCACTCCTTCTGTAAGAAACTTTTTGCTAATATCCAACCCTTAGTGCAGCTTGAGACTGTGTCCTCTCATTCTGTCAGTTGCTGCCTGGAGAAAGAGACTTGACTACAACCACTTTTCAGGAAGCTGTAGAGAATGATAACGTCACCTCTCAGTCTCCTTTTCTCCAGGCTAAACAACCCCAGCTCCCTCAGTTGTTCCTCACAGGGTTTGTGTTCCAAGACCCTCACCAGCCTTGTTGTCTCCTCTGGACGTGCTCAAGTGTCTCAACATCCTTCCTAAACCCAATGTCCTGGGTGGATTGGCTCCCATGGACACGGGTAGGCACTCAGGGAAGGAATACATGGCATGCAGGGAAGGAGTACATGGCAGCTGGTGTCAGGGATATAATGGGTGCCCAAGCAACCCTACAGAGCAGAGGTAGTAGAGACACATGTGGCTGAAGCCTTTCTGGGCTGCTAGCCTCATGGATGAGTACCACTGTCAGCCTGGAACCAGAGCTCTGATTTCCTTCGCCCTAGAAGCCAACATCCTCTATGTGTGATCAACTGATGCCTTAAGCTTTATCCTTCGTATTTTCAGATTCTGTGCTGCCTAGGGATGTAGTTCTGAGCCTCGTATTAAATGCTAGTGAGGTCTTTTCACAGAGTACGTAGACAAAACAAATCCTCTTCCTGCTAAGGACCAAGGACAACTTTCAGCCCAACAGCATAAACAATGGTGGACTGAAGGGAGGAACAAGAAGGGTGGGACCTCACAACCTGAAGCTGTAATTGGACAATTAAACCCCAATATGCACATGGACAAAAACTTATAAAAATGTAAGATCTCGTGACTGGTCAGCCATTTTGTGACCATTCTAAGTACACCTTGGGTGTAGCCCTGGTCAGGCCCTGTCCTGCCCAAGGTGCATCCTGGAGGTCTTTCAATAAATACCTACTTTATTCTCTAGCTTTGTCCAGTCTCTGTTTCATGTCAGCCTTCCCAAGGCATCACAACCACCTGACACTTCTTGTTGTACCGCTGAGTTGTGTGTCAGGGTGCAGGGAGGGCTGGCTGCTCCCAAAAGGCAGGTGAGATGGGAACTTGAGTGAACTGATGCTTATAACTGCTCTAAGTGGTGCAGAAAGGAATACAGCCCATGTCCTGACACTCTCCTGGAGGCCTCCTCTGTACCCCTCCTGGGTGAGAGCTTACACTTCATAGTGGAGGATGCAGGACAGATGGAAGATTGAGACTCTGCTTTGGTGAACTCCTGGTAGTCCATGATGCTCCAGCAAGTCACTGACAAAACACATGGTGCACTTGTTGGGAAACTGGAGCTCTTAACTTGCCTTAAAACCATTTACAAGTTTTTTGCTACCTTTAAAATAGTGCTCCTTTTCCCTTGTGGTAGGGGAGAAGAGCCTTTCTCTCTCGGGTTCGGTTTTTCTCACCCAATTTCAGGTGGTGGTTCGAGAGAGTCTTTTTTGCCCTCTGAAGGCTCTGAACCTGGCACAAGAATGAAACGGAGTCTTTAAGGTCTTGTTTTCCAAGGTTTCTCGCATGTTTATTAATTCTTATCTTACAAATTTCTTTTGAAAGAAGAAGAAGGCCAAGATGTGAACAGCAGCTCAGACACAGAGCGACTCCTCCCTCGATGGGAGGTCGTTACCTTCTTATACAGATAATTACGTGTGTCTTATTTACAATTCCCTGCCAATGCCTATTACCTATACTAAAGGGGTCATNATGACACTTCTCCATGCAGTTACTGCGCTGCCTTCCATGGCAGTGCGTGCAGTCCAAGGTATCAGACCCTGTGGAGAGAAGAGCTGCAGTTAGGTCTGTAACCATAATGCCACCTAGAGTGAGATTTTTTTTTCTGGTGATTTTACTTCTGATTTTTCAATTTAGCTCTTAAATCTTCAGATTAGGTGAGTATCACAGCTTCCATTTGCTAGGAAGGCACCTTCTAAGTCTCAAAACTCAGGAAAAAAAACCTGAGCCTTCAAATACCAAAGTACAACTCTTACTTTCTTTGCTACAAAAATATATAGTCAATTTTTTTAGACATTTCTTATGACCTTGTGCAGGATAGTAGGTGCAGAAAGTGGCTTATGAATACTTAAATTGCCATTAATTACTTGCATGTCACGTACTTGTGATTGTGGAAGTCCAGCTGGTAAAACAAGAGACAATAAATGAGAAAGTGTTTAGCCTGAAGACTGAAACTCATCATGGGACTTACTAAGGTAACCAAAGCTGCAGCAAATAGGTCAGCACACTTTCAACATGGGCTTTATTAGTCAAGTTTAAAAGAAACTTTTTAAATAAGTGGGTATTTATACCACACAAAACTTTAATTGTAAGCTCCTGTTGCCCCAAGTATGTTAATTTTTTTTTTCAGTATCATATTTTCTTTATCTCACCCCCAGTTTCTGATAAGGAGCCTTATTTTTCAGATAGCCTTCACTCTCAGGTAAATAAGCTGTCCTGTAGCTACAGGTCACCTTGTGGATTCATTAGAGATGAATCAATTAATTGTATCTTTAGGGAGAAAACTGGCATAGAAATGAGGTAAGAGACTGGATGGGTGCAGTAGTTAATAACCATGAGAAAAATTTGTTCTCTCTTCTCCTTCACAGAGTTCCTATTTAAGCTGGCAAGGCACATGTCAAAGTGCTCACAGATAATTATACCTGCATCCCTTAAGCTCATGTATAAGTGAAAAATATGATGAAAAAAGTTTCAGTAACTTCCTTCAGTGACAAAGACAGTGAATGAAAAGTATGAATTAGCCCCCTCCATGCAACCCTACTCACTTTGCCTCAAGTGGTCCCTGGCTGACCACAGTCACTTATTTGTTTCAACCCTTTGTGCAGGACAAGCACCCTTGTCGCTCCACCCTGACCTGCCAGGCTACAGCCCATCTCTGTGAAGTGAGGGACACATTCTGGCTCAAGTTTTCAAGACGCCAGCACTGAGCTTTCTTGCTGTGTCTCCCTCCTGGCTGTTACTGTTGCAGGTGAGGAAATACCCTTTCATGCCTGCAGGGCATCCAGTAGTCAACCCAATCCGCAGGGTTGGGAGGAAGAAGCTGCCATTCAGAGTAATTTAGAAACAGAGGGAAAACCAGGAAGAACCTGGGGAGTCTGAAAGGACTGCATGGCAGGTTCTTGCCATAAGAACACTGGGTAGAGTGGGAGCGAGACGAGGAAAACAAGGAAGTGGGAAGAAGCACGGTGACCCACTCAGAGATTGCCACTGCTACTCACACTCCAGCAGCCGTACGTAAAAAGCAGCGTATGATCATGTTTTCTTGGCTTATCATACAAAGGTCACCACACAGCTTTGTTGAAGATACTCATCAGTTCATGAGGGCCTGATCATCATAACCAAGCTGCAAGATTCCATGAAAACTGACCTCGTTATTTATTGTAACATGCATAGACACAGGTATGAGCTTTTCTCACAAGCAGCCCTTGGCCTTGTAACGGCTCGGTCTAGCTGTGTAACAGAGTGATTAATGATTACAGAGTGATTAATGTAACATCATAGTGGTACACTGGGCATGAGAGGGATCTTGTATAATTAAAGACACAAATAAGAGGCATACACTTGTGATTTCACCTTCCCTTCTGGGCCCTACCAATACATGAACTGTTCCCAGAGACCCTTTTAAGTCAAAATGACCTACTTACCTTTAGACATCTCTACCTAAAATGACTCAGATAAAATGAGACTAGATTTCCTAACTGACCTAAACAGTTTTTAACTGAAATTTGTTGAACGCTAAAACAAAGAAAATTTTTATACGATTCTGTACGTTTGGGCTTCTTTTTGAAAACAATTCAATAGTGAAAAGATTACTTTTCTGTAGTAGTCTGTATCCAAATTGAATAAAAATGCATAAGCATTTTTGATCATAAGTCTATTCATCTAATTTTACCAAGCAAATATCATCAGGAATAAACTTTGGAGATATCTCAAAAAAAAGATTATAACTATTTTGAATCAAAATTTAGAAATGTTTAATTTCTTCAAGATTAATTCCATGGGTTATGACATTCCATACTTTTTATACTAAAGTATTGGAAAATATTTTTTTTAACACTTGTTAGCATTTTCTGGTTAATAATTTTTTTGTGGGTGAAACAATAGTCTTCATTAAAAAAAAGAATTTAATTTTGCTTTCCATTTCAGTTTTTTTGTGACAAATACATGTGATACCCCAGGCTACTGTTGTTTGTGTGGCAAGATGCCTGGGTCACTTTGAGATGCACCTGATTTCACTTTGGTATTTCACAGAGCCCAGAAGCAATACTGTTCACAAAAAAGAAGAGCAAATGGAGAGAAGCACTGAGGATAGACTACCTGTACTAATTTATGGTTAGGAAAGCTTACACAAGCTAGTCCTGGTGCCACTTGGACATGTTTTTCATTGGCATGATTTCTTCCCTCTAGGGGTATTTTTCCAATTTGTCTTAGCTCATGCAAAACCAGAGTGAGTCCTGCTAATGGTGAGGGACCTGAAATTACCCAGTAATTTAGATTCCTTATGGTGCCCAGGAATTGCATCTAAATGGCTTTGCTGGGATTGGAACTGAGAAAAAAATTAAATGTCAAAAGAGAGAGTATACAGTCAGTTTCCTTGGTGAACTAACATTGCTCCAACAGAAGCACTCCTGGATGGCTCAGGAGAGATCCTCATTTCATCAGGTGAGTCTTTGCCATTTCCCTTCGGGTCAGGGCTCTGCCAATCCATGCAGGCTGTGCTGGGTCTGCGGGAGCCAGATGGGGGTCTTTCCACTGGCTGTAGTAGAAATGGTTTAAGGCTTTATCTCTCAAATCATTTTTGCCCAAACATGTAAAAGTACCATCACATATAAAATATTATCTATATAAAATACTCTCCCACAACAGAAGCTGTGATTCTGCGTGCTGTTTTGGTTTTACAAAACTCTATGGTGCTGCAGAATCAACACTTACTAGTAAGTGAAAAAAATTCTTCAGGCTTTTGTCTCTTCCAAGCTGAACACTCATTAATATTTATTACTGAACAGGTGTAACTGAAATTATGAGGAACTCATTGCCACAATTTTCAGCTAGTTAATTTTAAATTTGTAATTAGATTTTCTCCAGCAATCTAATTACTGAAGCCAAGGGAGCACCCATATTGCAAGAGAAAGATGAAGTAAAAGTAATTTTATTGCACAACAACCCTCAGATTCTAAAAATCAATGGAAAAACTCCTCCTCCAGTTTAGCTGATTCTGCTCAATATGCAGAATTCAGTCCTCCACTGCATGGCTGGTGTGGTAACTACTCTGCATTCATTGAAAATTAAAACCACCCCAAGGAATTTAGAGCAAGCACAAGACTGACCTATTCAGATGATGAAAGACTGACCCTGTGAACTTGTTTATGAATAAAAAATTCCTTTACTACTCTTAGAAAGTTTTCTTTTGCAATAGATGGAGTTTCTTTATCTGTGAAAACTTGGATGATTTGAAATGTTCTTTTTCTTAATTCTCAGTCTACCACCTAACTGTTTTTCATGGAAACTAGGAGTCATTTGACATTAGAACTATATTCAAGGTGGGGGTAAAGTCTCCTCCATATGATCCAATCAGAGGCATTAAATGCCAATGATTTATTTTGTAAAAGCAACAATAAATGTGAACACCTGCTTTATAGCCCCCAGGGCTGTTTTTTTGAAATAAGCTTTCCTAATAGTTGAGATGAGCTCAGAGAAGTCATTAAGATCTTTCCAAAATTACACTTCATAGTACGTCACAAAGACTTTTTCTCAGCTTTCTCTTCTCTTCTCTTCTCTTCTCTTCTCTTCTCTTCTCTTCTCTTCTCTTCTCTTCTCTTCTCTTCTCTTCTCTTCTCTTCTCTTCTCTTCTCTTTTCTCTTCTTCTCTTCTCTTCTCTTCTCTCTTCTCTCTTCTCTCTTCTCTCTTCTCTCTTCTCTCTTCTCTCTTCTCTCTTCTCTTCCTCTCCCTTGCACACACTTTGGAATCTCAGTACAGTCTCCTCCCTGCAGGTTCTGCCAGAGAGAGGCAGCTGTAGATGCTGCCCCCTCTCACAGCAGCCCAGGTGCTGATACAGATTCCCCACAGCTGAGCAGCTGTGTGCTGGTGGGCTTGTTGGATCATCCCACGTGCTGTGCTACTGACACATTGATCCATGTCTGGGTTCTGGCCTTGTGACAAGGAGGTGCCTCTTCATCACAGGAAATCTGGGTGAGGGCCAGCACAGAGGGCATGCTGGGGTCCTGAACATGAATACAATAAAGATTCTACTTTTGCCAGGTCTGACTGTGCCCTGCTGTTCCCAGTCCTTCAAAGGTGTCTGAGTAGGTCTTCTATGTCCCACACAGTGCCCCAGCTGTCACTGTGCCTCAGCCTTGGCCTCACACCACAGAAAGCTGGCCCTGCTGGGCTTAGGTTGGTGCTTTCTCTGGTGGGATGCTGTAAGGAGATGTGATGTGTGTAGAGAGTTAATGGCTCTGATGAGGCCAATGCCTTCTCCATGGACTATAGCATCATATTTTCCCTCTGTTCCATCTGAACAAAGTCCAAGAAGGATCAGCTACACAAGGGCAGCCATCTGGCATGACTCAGAAATCCAGTTTTAGCAAATGTCTTTGAGACAGGTACCTGTGCTGATCTCAGTTTAGACAGAGGGACTAAAGGACATGTAGACTGCACCAAGGGCTTGTATAGTGTCTACTGCAGCAAGCAGCCTTGAAGTCATCAGGAAACGTGGCACCCAAATATGGAGAGGGAATCCAAAACATTACATGGCTGTCTGCCTTAATGCACTGTCAGAAATGGACAATTGTGGGCCCTGCAGAGACCATGGTCCCTTTTCTAGCTGCTTTGCAGAGGAGCAGTGCCCAAAAGCTGTCTTTGCACAGCCATGACTTGGGTTTGCTGAGGGTCTGCCCTTCACTGGGTAACATGCTCCCCCCTCCCAATGTGCTGAGCACCCCATCAGGGCATTCTCCCCTAGCTGGCTGCTGTCTCACAGACACCCAGCAGAGAAGCAGGGTCAGCCTGGGGCTTCAAGAGAGGGCTGGGGGCTTCCTGTCTCCTTTCTCTGCTTTCCCGTGTTTTTTGGATCCCCAGCCATGCTGCTGCCAGCCCTTGACACAAGGCCAGCAGGTTCTGGGCCACCCAACACACTCTGGAAGCTGTAAGCAAAGCCTGAGCAGGGCTTCCTAGGACCAGGGGCAAGCAGCCACCATGCTGAAGCCTGAAAAGTGGGAACACAGGGACCTGATCAGTATCTTCCTGAACTTACAGAGGCAGAATGCTTGGAAAAGGGAGCTGGTAATGACATCGTCCCAGGGAACCATTTCAGAAGCAGCAAATTTCAGGTCAATCCTGTACTCCCAGTGCTGTTTTCTTGGCTGCACTTACCCTATCCCTGTGCTGTGCAGATCAACACTGAGAGATGAGAGTGTCACAGATTTTATTAATTTTATTTATTTATTTATTAGTTATTTGTTAATTATTATTTTATTTATGTTCTGCTCACCAGACACAGCAAAATGTAACCTACAAATGCGGTCCATGTCTACATCTAAGATGCTGAAAATCACCACCTTACTCTGAGTATCAGATGACAGTGAACTGACACCCCTTCTTGTGTCCCTTGGTCTCATAAAACCGTGAGAGGCCTAAGATCTTCAGCACTGCCCATCGTTCCATAACCTGTGCTGACAACTTTTTTAATGTCTAAGTACTCCCAGTGTGAACTGTGGTTTCTGGAGATGTGTATCTGGAGTGAAGTGCTCTGATAGTCTTAAGAATCTCACTGTTATATTTTAGGCTTATTTGTTACTCTATGTATGGGCAGGTTATGTAGAGCTACTCAGGATTTTTTATAAAGTAAATGTCAAGAAGAGACAATTTCTTGTTGCAAAAAATCTTCTGTCCAAATTTGTTTTGACAAATCTTTCAATGGCAATAGACTTCAGAATTTGATAAAGATGGGATTCTAGGGATCTAAATCCTATATTCTAAAGAGAGTCCTGCATCTCAGAGTAAAACATAAAAGCTACTTGGTTTTGCTCTTGTTCTTTTTCTGGTTTAATGAAAGCACAGCAAAATGCGTCTGTTTCATTTATAAGCCAGACTTTAAAAAAAATCTAACATTGCTTTAATAGTCAAAACACAATGGCCTTAATATCTGATTCATTTGAAAAGCCTTCATTTGCATAGTCCTCACTGTTACTGAGATGGAATTACAGGATCTCTTTGACCTCTTGGGACAGATCAGAGCTGCCTTGGGTTGTGCTGGTTCTGAGGAAGTGCAGTGTTGGCTTGTAGGTCCCAGGAGAGACACCACTTAGGAATATATATTGTATTGAGATATTTTTGTAGAGATTTGAATCCTGCATCAATACTGCAACATTTTAATGTTTAATGTTTTATGAATGTTCTGATTGCCTTTCTATGAAGGTAATTATGAGATACCTTGGGCTAGAGGAAAGGCTTTACCCTATGATTGAAGAGCTCCAATAACATCATTAAAATTAAAGAGATTTAGTAATGGTTTTTGAGGCAAAAAAAAAATCAAATTATCATATCATAACTTAAGAAAAAAAAAGGAAAAAAAAAAGAAAAAATTAAACTAGGAGGGAAGTCTAGGTGTTTCAATTTTAAGGTGTCAGGAAACTTATTGATATATTGTATGCTTTGCAGCCCTCTGAGTGGGAAGCCCATCAGCTAGAGACATATTTTTGATCCTGCATATTTTTGACCCAGTGTGCATATGTTTAGAGTGATACACTCTTTCTCTACACTTGTTTTCATCTTTCTAGGAAAGATATGACTAGTCTGCAACAGCAATACATGATAAATTTGAGGTGTCCTGCTTGCATGAACTCGTGAGGAGCTCACAAACGCAATGTGGGAGTGGCAGCCCTTTTTAGGGATGCAGGGATGTGGGGATGTGCATGCAGCTCTGTGAACATCATCTTGTTTTGGATATATATGGAATATTAAACCCAAGTGAAATTCTAGCTCTTTGGAGCCCAATGGTAGAACTTCACTGATGACAGCTGAACTGGGTTGTGCTTCTAGGCTTGCACTTGGCCTGACTTGCCTTCCTGTAGGAAGCCTGACCCTGTTTGAAGACTAGGTGTGAGGAAAGGCAGGTACCGGGGCATGGTGAGGGCCAGCTGGAGTAGGGCAGACCAGCTGAGATGATCCCAGCACAGGCCACCATCCCCTCACTGCTGGACATGGGGGCAGAGCATGTGGAGACCCCCAAGGAGGCTGGGTCAGCCCCATGGGGGCTGGAAGCATCCTCAGGACCCTGACAAGCAGAATGAAGTCAATTCATGGATAGAAAAAAACAGGAAAAATAATTTAAGTCATGCATCCTGATGGCTTCTCACACTATGCAGAATAAAGCCTCTCTAATAGTATTTGAAATCCCAAATGGTTTATCCTTTGCATAAGAAATTATGTATTTTCCATCTGTGGCTCCTTCTCCTTCCTTCTTCTTCACCTAGGAGTAATTATTTTTCTGTTGTTACGTAATCTCAGAGGAGATGCTAGTCTGTGATGTTCCCTCCTGAATAGTTTATCTAGTTATTTCGATCTACCACTTTTCCTCTTTACTCTTGTGTTTTGCCTGGTGGGAAATTATTCCTTCACCTTTCCATTCTATGTAATTTTTCATATGTTTCTTAAATTGCCAAGCTTAAAATTGTCTGCAGAAGTCACAATTTTGGCTAAAGGTAAAGAACTTCCGACTGCTCAGGATGGCTTTGAAATTTCTCTATTATCTGGGATTTGCAAAAGTCAAGAAAGAAATCTTAAAAAACTCTTTACTAATTTGTTTACAACAGTTCTCCTATTTCCCTGTGGAAGTGCTATGAGGACAACCTTGTTTGTTCTGACTATATCAATTTCATTACATTGTCAAATGCTTCTTATCCCAGAATTATGTATTGCTCAGGTGTTGGATTATGTTTTGCCCAGATGCTGGCTTCATTGGAGTTATGGTATTACTCCCAATCCTTGAAGCAAACACTAACTTTCACATAGATTTATTTGTTATTATTAACGCCAAAGTTTTTTCCTATATTTACATTTATGCACTAGAAATGTTAGGTTCTGCAACAGTTATCAGTGCTAGAGATATGAGAGTCTAATATTGAATGACTGTCTCTCTATAAAAATAGTTTCTGTTTGTAAGTGAAAAAACACTCCCCTGTGTTAATGGAGGAGAGACATGAGCAGAAAGTTAAACACGGAGATCATCCCTAAACCTTGTAGAGCCAAAAATGCAGTGGAAGTTACTTCCAAACAGTGTATAAAATATAGTCTGCCCTTATTACAGTGTGCTGGAAAACTTGCAAAAGAAAGCCTCTTGAGGCTTTGGTTGTTGTTTTTTTTTTCTACTTTATCAGGTTTCATAAATGCTCAGAAAATCTGTACCAGGTTACCTGGCAGGTTGGAGAGTAGGCTGCTGTTGAAGGATGGATGTTACCAACTCAAAAGGTTTTTGCACAGGGCATTTTCTTGTGACTCTTTCTGAAGCATGAGTCCTTCTATTTCTGAGGAAAAAAAGGCACGTCTAGGTGATATGAGTTTAAAACTTATTACAATTACTTCATTTTTAAACCTAAAAAGTTAATGAATTTGAAACCCTTTGTTTCAGCCAGTTTTGTGTTACAAAGCTGTATTAATTTTATAGACCAAAGCAAATGATTTTAAATACTGATTTATATTTTTGATCTATTAAGGTGACCTGTCTGGAGGGTATATTCCAAGTAAGCAAAAGATCTATTTTAAGATTTTTACTAACTTTTCAAGATTTTAATATAACATTTTTAAAAGGCCTGTGTACCACCAAACAAATATTCAATGTGTCTTTTTACTTCAAAGAATATCTTCAAAACACCTAACAAAAATGAACTAAATTCCTTAGCTTTTCTTTTTTTTTTTGAAAGATAAGACATATTAATACATAAAAAACTTAGAGAAAGTATTTGCCAAATATTTCATATAATTGTGGGTTATACAAGTTTATTAGTTCCTATTATAATGTTGTTACTTTATTTTATAAATGAAAAAGTATCCAATAAGAAAATGTGCAGACATTTAGGAATTTTAAATTATCCACTGGATAATTTAATTATAGGAAAGATCTTATATTGTTCCCTAATGCACTAAGAATTGTGAGAACAATACAAATCTGTGAATGAGAAGCCCATAGAACTGGGGTTATTATCTTTTTATATCTGTAGTGACTTAATAAAAGTTTTGAATGGAAATGTATATGATTCATATTCTTTGTGTATGGTGGGAAAATAAGCCATATAACAATTGATTTAGAAGAAAGAAAATTTTTATTTAATATTAAAAATGTAAATTGGAGAGATGTAGAGAATTCTAACCAAGCTCAGCATTTAAAATTACAGTAGCTCCCTTGTGTTTCCATTCTTAAAAATGGAAAAATTCTCTTTGTCTACCTTTTTCACTGAAGCAAACCCTTCATGACTCTATGTTAAAAAAAAATGAAATAGTTATCCTATCAACTTTCAACTTTGTCATCTGCCTCATATGCTTTCTGCGCTGCGCATTTAAAAATATATAGTAGATGAATCTTTGATTTTGAACCTGATTATGGTCATTTGGTGGCAGAATATGATTTTGTCTGCTTTGTCCATAAGTGACTGTTAGTCTTCTGAGCTCCTGCTCTCATGGAAATCTTCCTTTTCACTAAGCATTATTTCTTTTTAACCTTACCTGTGAATTCGGTTATCAGCAGGGTCTCACTCTAAATAACATGGATCTGAAGCTGTTAAAAAAAAAGACTGTTGTCTTTTGTATTGGATACCATGATCAATATGATGGTGCAAAGGCCTCTTGAGATATCAATATCTCATAGTGCTGGTTCCTTCTTAGTACTTGCCATCTTAGCTTTGGGTAGACCTTGGAGTTGGACTTTAGTTGGCTTAAACCTGAATTCCAAGGCTAATGGAGAAAACCAGTGCTCTTACAACTTCATATTTCTTATGTCCCCCCTACTAATGTCCTTAGGCAACTGAATTGCTCTTTCTTAAAGTCACTGAGAAGGAATTTTTACCTGTGAGACTGACAGCGATTTCTCACCAATCCACCCATGAGAAACTCAGCTCAGCTTGCTCTGGTGGCTGACCATAGGAGAGTTCTGCAGCTCAGCAGGAGCAAGTTGTAGCACGATTCTCTTGACAGTTGGTTTTGTACTTTACAAACAGGAGGAAATGTCTTTGAAAACATAAAATATTTCATTGTCAAAACTGTCTTTCTCCTACTCTGCTGTGATTGGGGAAAATGCATTTAAGTTACTGCTCATTCTGCTTGAACTGACTTTCTGACTGTGGAAAGGCCAAACTTTGATTCTTGCTTGTTTTCTGTGTGGCTTTCTAATCACATACTCATTAATAAGGCTAATACACAATCGGGTCTTTTCTTTCAGAAAGACTTCCTTTAAAAAACCAGTTCAAGATATACTTGCAGCAGAGACATCTGCAGTGATATCTGCATGAAATACCCCTTCTCTTCCTGACTATATGGTCCACTATTGTGTATTTCTGGAAACATTCAACTCAAGGATGTTTCTGTTTCGACTTTTTTTCCTTCCTCTAAGAATTATTCATTATACCCCAAGTAGTTTAAAAGTATTGTTGGATACAATACACATGAAATACATGCGCATGAAATCATTATGGAAATGCTTTATACGTCTTCAGACTAAAGGATGCCTTAGTTCTTAAAGTAACAGGAATGTTTTCTTGTCAAATTAATTTACTGAATGATGAAGAAATAAATAATCTCTTTTACTTGCTTTGTCTGCAGTATTTTTTTCTGACTTTTTTCATTATAGAATACACGTATTTTAAATTAAATTAGTTTACTAGATATCCAGATTAATACATTATGTCACAACTGGAAGCAGCAAATCATTGTAGGATGATGTTTATTTGTAGACTTTCTAATCTTTTACTTTCTCAGACAGGTACAGAATTGTCTTGTTCCCATAACCTGAGTCATTATTGCAAACATTTTTCTAATCTGATTGTACTAAAGAAATTGAAAAACTTAATTTCTGGTTTTCAATGACTAAAACAGAAGGGGTGATGCAGATGGATTTGCTATTTCTACAGTAATTTCAGCTCCTTCAAATCCAATTTTGCAAACAATGATTATCCCACTTGTCACTGATTGTCCTGTGACCTTGTTAGCATGTATGTTTTTGGAAATCTTTGTCCTTCTTGGCCTAGAGATAAGGAAAATAAGACAGTGTGGTGAATGGGACCTCTGGTGAGCAGGAGTTCTGTGTATTATCAGCTTGAATGATAATTAGAAAGGTATAATCTTGGAGCACATTCAGACATTTAATTGCACTTCTCACAGTGTGGCTAGGTTTTCTTTCCACTGTATCACTTAGCACAACTTTTGTGTTTCTTAGGCCTTTTCTTTTCTCTTTCAGACAAGCAAAAATTACTCTCAAGAACCTTTCTTCCTCCTTTACCTAGGTTTGTCTCTTTAATCACTTGCAGCCCTCTGATTACTCCTCAACTGGACCATGTCAGAAGATCCTCAACGGCCTTTAGGTGGGCTTTGCCTTCCATAAAAAGGCAGTTTTATGTGATGCTACAATAAAAACAAGTCAAGAAATGACTTGTAAGTTGTTATTCCAGACTTTCAGGTAAAAAAAAAAAAAACAAAAAAACACAAAACCAATTTTAGAAAATTCCTTAATTGTAAAATACTTTGGGATATGTATTTAGGACCTGTTGAAAGCTGGAGTCTGGCAGCTCTGAAAAGAGAAATAATTGCTAGAGAAAGCAAAATATATTTCAAAGTCTGCCAACCAATCCCACCAACAGAACAGAAAAACTATCTAATGAACCATGATTTTGGAGAGTCTCCTGCTCATAGTATTAGCTAGTGAAGTCTGTGACATTTCTGCTGAGAATAAAAATATACCTCTCAGCTACTGTGGGAGATTTTTGTTTATGCTGAGCAAACGTAAAAATTTTTATATGTATGACTGTTTTCCAGAGAATACGAAACATAAGGGTAGGTTCTCAATGTCAAGGCATATAAATATTGTAACAATAACCTTTGTCTGGGGTGGAGAAAAAGAGACTTCCCCAGCCTATTGAGACATTATCTTTGTCATTCAAGCAAAATTATTAAGTCACTTTTGATTTTTTCCGTTTACAGTCTGTGACTTAAAATACAGGAAACACTTCCAAAGGCATGCAGAGATAGGACAAGGGGCAATGGCTTCAAATAGAAAGATGGCTGGTTTAGATTAGGTATGAGGAAGAAATTCTTTTTTGTGAGGGTGGTGAGGCTCTGGATCAAGTTGCCCAGAGAACTTGTGGATGCCACATCTCAGACTGGATGGGCCTTTGAGCAACCTGGTTAGTGGAAGATGTCCCTGCCCATGGCAGAGGGGCTGGAACTAGATGGTAAAATCCTTTCCAACACAAATCATTCTGTGATTCTATGATTCTGTGAAATACTGCATTTCTAAATTCGTTGGTGATTCCTAAATTGGATGATAGTTGCAAATATGACCCTAGTTAAATCCTGCTTAGACATGAAAATTAATTCAAGTAATAGAATCCATCATGAAAAGAATTTAGCTGTAGTCCAAGTGTAGACATCTTGCTGCTCTTGATGTTTGATAAGGTCCACTAAGACAGGCTTCTTATCTCACTTGCAGTAATATTGAATAAATTCTCTCTGGAGTTCCTCTAATGTAAAATCAACTAAAAACATGTCAGACCAAGATATGTTGAGTGTAAGTTCATCTGGACATTGTAATTGCCAAGAGAACAGTGCAAGAAATTTCCAAAACTTAGTTTGCTAAACTGAAGTTTAAAATGTTTCCTAGCCCTTTGGCTTTTTGTTTTAACTCTAGCTTCCACAGTGAAAGGACAACATTGCAAAAGGCACTCTAAAAAACTGGGAAAAATTCAACACTCATTGAAGTCCACAACATACTTACCAATAGTGATCTGTTGGAAACTGTGAAACTGTCACTCTGCTCTCTTAATTTCATGCCTGTCAGCTATCTGATAGATCATGATTAGAGCAGGTTTCATTTATATCTGCTATTTTTATTAAGTTCAAAAGAAAGCAGGGTATACCAAGAAGTCATACACATTTTAAAGAAGAAATAAAGAGCCACAGTTAATGCCCTATGTTAATTCAAAGAAGAAAACCAAAAAGAAAATCTTCCCAGCAATTTTTTACCCTTTTTATGTTTGCACTTTTTTTTTTTTTTGGTAGAAGATGGCCAACAGATGTAAAATGTGCTGCTATTTTGGTGATAGTGCTGGAGAGTTTGGCCTTAGTTACGCTTATAGAACTCAGTTATCAGATGAACCCAATTATCAGATGAACAAATTTCTCCAGAAATATTTTGTATGACATTTGGAATACTTAACTATCAGTAAAACTCAAATTCTTTAATAATTAACTTGGCTCTTGTAATGACCTTAGGGCACAATAACCATGCATGTCTCCTGTCTGGAATCGATTTGTCACTGATACAAATCACTGCAATGAAGTCAAGAAATCATGATAACCTACATACCACAGTTGCTTTGTTCTGAAAATTCCTTTTTGCTCTGAAACAGGGATTCTCTTTGCAGATATACTTATGAGAGAACAGTTACATGCTTTCTCAGGCATATACCCATTTCCCTTAAAAATTCTTCTGATAAGCTGCTAAATCTTCTGGGATGTGTTTGGTTTTGTTTTTTGTTTGTTTTTTGTT